>JALMQS010000092.1:8570854-8940449 GCA_024734495.1 Forficula auricularia | reverse complement strand
AATTCAATGGAACTGCAATGGCTTTTTTCAGTCATTTAGGAGAAAGTCAGCTTCTTATTGATGAGATACGACCCAATGGTAATAGCTTTGCAAGAGACTCTCACACTTCTCCCACAAATAATGTCAACCTAAGAGGTTTTGATATTTACAGAAAAGATTGCGACCAAGGTCAACAACGGGCATGCAGAGGTGTTTCGATTCTTGTAAAAAACAACCTGCTCTCTGCACCTATATACATCAATAGCAATTTGCAAGTCGTCGCAGTTCAAATGAAATTGCCCCTCATTACTATTTGTAGTATTTATTTACCAGGAAATGAAAAAATGTCTAAAAATGAAATGAAAATATTATTCAACAACTACCCCCGCCTTTTCTATTGTTGGGTGATTTTAATGCCCGCAGCTCTCATCAACAGGAGATGAGTCAATCATCATAACTACTAGAGGAAAAATAAATTTGATTAATACTAGATAATAATAATAACATTTCTCTCTTGAATACTTGTACCAATACGCACACTTCAGCTCAGCATATGGCTCTTTTTCATCAATAGATCTATCACTTTTCTTCATCATCTATTGCTACAAAATTTTTTGGAGAAGACATCCGGATTTATGTGATTCTGATCATTTTCCCATAATTTTTAAATTATTTAAATAAAATTCCTCCTATCAGAACACATTCAAAATGGCAAATCCGCTAAGGCGAATTGGCCACTTTTTTAATAAATTATCTCTTATCGATTATGACAGCGCTGATAGTAATGTTTTTAATAAATTAGAAAAATTCACTAAAAAGTTCTCAAAGCTGCTGAATTTTCTATTCCAAAGTCAAAAACTAGAGTCAAGCATGTCCCCGTCCCGTGGTGGTCAAAAGAAATAGGAAATACAATTCAAACAAGGAAAAAAGCACTAAGGCAATTTGAAAGAAATCCCACCACTGGAAATCTGCTCATTTTTAAAAAAGCTAGAGCCCGTGCTAAATACTTAATAAAAGAAAGTAAAAAAAGTCTTGGCAAAATTTTATTTCCTCTATTTCCTATTATACCCCAAACAAAAAAGTATGGGACAAAATTAAAAGAATTAAAGGGACAAATTTTCCAATAATTAAAGAAATAAAAAATAATGACCATACAATAACAGGACCCTTTGAGATCGCAAACTGTTTTGCACAGCACTTCTCTAAGATATCTTCCTCAGAAAACTACGACCCTACTTTTATTCAAATAAAAAACATTTCCGAGCGAAGATCTATAAATTTTTCTTCAACAAATGTTGAATATTTCAACGCACCCTTTTCGGTCTGGGAATTCGAATATTCATTAAATCAAACTAGAAATACTGCCCCCGGACCAGATAATATTCATAATCAAATGCTGAAAAACTTGAATCCACATTCTAAGAACACATTATTAAATATTATCAATGAATTATGGCAAAAGGATTCGTTTCCATCTATATGGAAAAAGCAATTTTGGTACCCATTCCCAAGCAGAATCTTGATCCTCATTTCGTGCAAAATTACCGCCCTATCTCCATGACAAGTTGTATTTGTAAAGTCTTCGAAAGGCTGGTAAATAAACGCTTGATGTGGCATTTGGAAAATAATAAATTAATTTCCAATAATCAATGCGGATTCAGGCCCCTACGATCTTGCATTGACCAATTAGCTCGTCTCGAAAATTATATACAAAATGCCTTTATAAACAAAGATCATGTAATAGCCATTTTCTTTGATCTTGAAAAAGGCTTACGATACAACTTGGAGATATTCTATTTTAAAACAATTGAAAGAATGGGGTATTAAAGGTCACTTAGGTATTTTTATACAGAAATTTTTAACAGACCGAACATTTCAAGTACGTGTAGGCAACACTCTCTCTAAGGTACACACTCAAGAAAATGGAATTCCACAAGGTTCTGTTCTTAGTTGTACACTTTTTTCGATAGCTCTGAACAACATTTCAAAATTAATTAAGTCGCCAGTTCAGCACTCTCTCTTTGTCGATGATCTTGCAATATATTTAAGATCAAAAAATTTGAATTTTATAAAAACAAAAATGCAAATTATAATAAATGATGTCAATAAATGGGCCTCAGAAAATGGTTTTAGATTTTCAAAGAATAAAACATGTTGTCTACATTTTTGCAGACTTAGAACATCCCACCAAGATCCATCTTTATACATCGATGGGAGTCCCATATTATATAGGGACAGTGTAAAATTTCTTGGTCTAGTCTTTGACAAGAAACTAAACTGGAGAGATCACGTCAAAGATCTAAAAACGAAATGCCTAAAATCATTCAATCTTCTAAAGGTGCTTTCCAATTCCAACTGGGGAGCGGACTCTATCAGTTTACTGAGAGTATATAGGGCGATTATTCGCAGTAAATTAGATTATGGTTCACCCATTTACTCTTCTGCTAGAGAGAGCGTTCTAAAACAGCTCGATATGGTCCATAATTTGGGTATCAGAATAGCTTTGGGAGCTTTCAGGACAAGTCCAATTTCAAGTCTTCTGGCGGAGTCTTGCGAACCCCCTTTAAAAGTTAGAAGAGAAATACTATCTTTGAACTATGCTATAAAAATCAATTCTCTTCCAACACATCCAACATATAAAGACATTTTCAATCCCACAAACTTAAGCAAGTTCTCAAATTGTCCAAAAAATACCAAACCATTGGCTCTGAGAATAAAAGAAAACCTAGAAGGAATTAGAAATTACTTGGACCAACAAATTCGAATAATTAATACCCCAGAACCACCATGGCTCTTAAACAAACCATCTTGTTTATTGGACTTGGCTAAATTTAATAAAGAGAGCCTTGATGAGAGGTCGTATAACATCTTGCTAGCAGAATTGCTAAACAGATATCGAACTTCTCACTGATATTTACAGATGGATCAAAATTCGAAAAAAATGTGGGATGTGCGTTTAAAATGGACAGTTCATCTGGCCATTTTAAGCTCTCGCCCATTACAAGTATATTTAATGCTGAGCTGAAGGCAATTGAACTCGCACTTTTCAAATTAAAAAATCAAAGAAGTAACAAGGCAATAATCTTATCAGATTCATTAAGTGCCTTATTAGCAATCCAAAATTTATATATATTTCACCCTATTATCCAAAAAATCCAAATAATACACCAAGATCTTATCAGAATGGATAAAGTAATTCACTTCATGTGGATCCCTAGCCACAAGAAAATTTTTAGGTAACGAGGAAGTCGATCGACTAGCAAAAAAAGGGAGCAAATAAATTAACTTACGATTTCACCGAATTGTGCTATGAGGATATAAAATTATTTTCAAAAAACTTAATCCTGAAGAACTGGGAAAATGAATGGGAGGAAATAGAAAATAATTTTTAAAAAGAATCAAACCAAATATTACTCCACTGTTAAAACACAAATATAATAGTAGGAGAGAACAAACAATAATAACTCGTTTGAGAATTGGTCACTGTTTCTTTTCTCATGGCTTTTTAATTAATAGAGAAGCTCCACCTTGGTGTATTACGTGTGACAGGAGAATTGATGTATCCCACATATTAGTGGATTGCCCACTTTACAATACTAAAAGGATAAAATATAAACTTGAAAATAAAAACATCAGGGATATTCTCTCTGATATGGATTGCTATGAAAACCTGCTTGGGTATTTGCGTGATATTAATCTTTTTAACCATAT
Organism: Forficula auricularia; assembly: GCA_024734495.1. Lineage (NCBI taxonomy): Eukaryota > Metazoa > Arthropoda > Insecta > Dermaptera > Forficulidae > Forficula > Forficula auricularia. The sequence continues at coordinate 8,936,759 of JALMQS010000092.1, read as the reverse complement.
CTAAAATATCCCTCTTCTACTTCTTTGATTTTACTAATTTAATCTGTTGTATATTTATTAAATAGTCCCTTTACAGCTTTTGTTGTTATTTTATATAGTTTATCGTTGTTGTTATATTGTATAGCTCTATTTTGTTGTTATTTTATATAGTATTATCTTTGTTGTTATTTTGTATAGGTCTATTTCGTTGTTATTTTATATAGTATTATCTTTGTTGTTATTTTGTATAGGTCTATTTTGTTGTTATTTTATATAGTATTATCTTTGTTGTTATTTTGTATAGGTCTATTTTGTTGTTATTTTATAAAATTTATCTTGTTATTTTATTTGTCTATGATACTATTTATTTAAGACGTTTCTAGGTTGTCTTGTATTTGAGGCGCTAATAACCCTTGTCGTTGATGCGCCCTAAAACACCTATATAATAAATAATTTTATAAAATATAAATGAAGTAGGAATCGGATTAGCCGAGAGCTTAAAGACACTAGCCTTCTAAGCAGGAGTCCCGGGTTCGAGTCCGAGTCCCTGCATTGATATTTGACCGGCTATAATCTGATTCCTAGTCACCAATCCGTCTGGCAAGCGTGGTGACTTAATGCCAACCTCCTTCCATTTGATGGAAGAGGCCTATATTCAGCAGTGGATTGTCGCTATCGACAGGCTGATGATGATGATGATGAAATGAAGTAACATATATTTTTTGCTCTACTTATAACATTACAAAAATAATTTTTGTATTATTATTTTTTTAATTTAATTATTATACAGGGTGTGGCATAAAGATCTACCACATTTTGAAGAGATATAAAAAATGAAAAAATTTAACTAGAAAAAAACTAAATTTATTTTTGAAAAGAAAATAAATGAAATTTTTTTTAAATGTATTTTTAACATTATCAGACAAAAAAAAGGAGGGGGGGGTCAAAAAAAATTCTAGCCCTTTTGATCAAACTCAACCAAATTTTGTATACATATTCTGTGGATCCCAAGAAGGCTAGAAATGCAAAAACTAGCAAATTTTGTATACATAGTTTGGTCGAAAAGGGCTAGAATTTTCATTTTTGACCCTCCCCCCATTTAGGGTGGTTAGTTTTTGCATTTCTAGCCCTCTGGGTATACAAAATTTTGGTTGATTTTGGTTGAAAGGGCTAGAATTTTCAATTTTGACCATCCCCCGTTTTGGGTGGTTAGTTTTTGCATTTCTGGCCTTCTGGGGGTCCACAGAATATGTATACAAAATTTGGTTGAGTTTGGTCGAAAGGGCTAGAATTTTCATTTTTGACCCCCCCCCCTATTTTGGGTATAAGTTTTTGCATTTCTAGCCTTCTGGGAGTCCACAGAATATGTATATAAAATTTGGTTGAGTTTGGTCGAAAGGGCTAGAATTTTCATTTTTGACCCCTCCCCCTCTTTTTGTCTGATAATGTTTAAAATACATTTAAAAACATTTTATTTTATGTTCTTTTCAAAAATATATTCAGTTTTTCCTAGTTAATTTTTTTCATTTTTTATACCTGGAGCTGTAAGCTTTTAAAATTCAGAATTGCCAAGCTCGAGTTTAAGAAAAATTACGTGTTCAATTAAATTGTTGTGTTTCGATATTTAGTGGACTGTGAATGTAAATTAGCTATTTCTCAAATGACCCTGATTTATGGATTTATGAAGGAATTTAAGTGAAGAATAAACCAATTATTGATAACAATTTTTTTTATTTGAATGAAAAAAGGAAGAGTAATATAAATTTTTTAATGGAAAGTGGTTCTCATTGACCAGATGAAGTGTGGTGGCGTCTTATTCTTGTGACGATTCGGCCTTGAGATGACGCTTTGGCCAGGCTTGATGCTGAGGGATGCGTCCTTTTGTTGAAGGCGATCAATTCGCTTAATGCGAATTAGCTTTTTGTCCCCAAACGGTTCTGACTTTCTTGAGGTTCGTGAAGTTTATTCTATAAAACCAAATTGCGACTATTAATGAACACTCAAATCTCCAAACAACATATATTAAAAAAGATAAAAATGTCGAAGGTTTTAAGAACAGACTTTTCTGATGATCAAAAACTGATGCCTCAATTTTAGTCAAATTGGTGATCGGAATCTTATTTTAATTTTTCTTAGATTTGGTATTTTTAAATGTTTTGTAATTTATAAATTAAATTTTGAATGATTTATATAGAAGTTAAGACCGAATAAATGTCTAAATATATTAATAAATTTTAAATATATGTTTAAGTTTGAATTACATTTTTTTTTTTTCGAATTTTTGAAAATCTTTTAACTTTATTAAAATTAATAAAAATAAAAAGCTTTAATATATGCGAGAAACAATACACTCTTCAAAATGTGGTAGATCTTTATGCCACATCCTGTACTTTTTAAAATCAGTATTATTCAAGAGCACGAGATTGACTGAAGAGCCGCATGCGGCTCGCGGAAACCACGTTGTGGCCACCTCTATTATACAGAGCTCGAGATATGTATTTATTTCTTATCTCACCTAAAAATTAAATTTATGAACCACTCCAAAAATGGTGAAGTAATACAAGGTCCTCCACTTACCAGCAATACGTAACTTCTTTTTTCGGTATACTTCGTTGGTGCATGTCCCGCTGTTAGGAGAGCCGCAGGTTGCCGACCCCTGATCTGAGAGATCATGTCTCCTAATTCTAGGAGTTTATCAATACACCCTAACCCCTCGGTGGGTAACCAAGCCCCCTCCCGAAATCTTTTTCTGGCTACGGCCTTGCATTACCTATCGAACAAATGATTTAATTTAAAAAAGAAAAAATGTTGTAAATATCTAAATATAGTAAGGATAATCGAATTATCAATTGTTTTAATTAAGAGTGAAATGAATGGCTGATCTTATCATAAATATCGAGTACAGAACGTACTAAAATAAATCATAGCTCAAGTACACTCTCTTCCGTCTTTTAAACTTCAAATCATTCGGATCTGATTGATTAATGCATGAACTTTTGAGTGATTCAAAAAATTTGAAATCTATTTCTACCTTTTCAACTTTAAATTAGAAGTTGGTTATTCCCAAATTTAAGTTGAAAAGTTATATAATTGTATATCAAACAATTTTGTATTTTATTATATTTATAATGAAAATTGTAAATTTTAGACATGTGGTAGGTATTACTCCAAAATTTTTCATTTTAAAAATTTCATTTGATTTTAATGATTGAAAGAATTATCATTTAATTGATCTTTGCAATAGGGCAAAAATTTGTGTATCTAAAAGGAATATTTTATTTAAACAAAGATATGTTGACTAAAATATGATCTGGTTCTTATCAATTAATTAAAATAGAACAGGTCTTACTTTATTGTATAAGACTAAATTTGAAACTTTCATGGACATTTTTTCATTGGAACCTATGGTACAAATAAATTAGTAAATCACGTGAACTTTTCAAGAAAAATTTGTCGTTTTTTCTAAATGATTGGAATGTAAACAAATGTAAGGTTTATGACTATAAGGCAGAATTAACCCTTGTATAGTATTTATTAAAGAGAGGAAATAGTTAAGGTTTGAATTGAATTCGAAGATATTTGTGAATTAAAGTTTTGAGGGCCATTTCCTGCAATCAAGATCAGCTAATCTCATCTTTTTCTTTAGACACTTTTTTGATTTGAGAATTGAAGACAGTTTGAGGAACACTAAAAAAAACAGAACACATTCGTTTCTCACACAACAAAAGAAATAATTGAAAGAAAGATTCACAAAAAAAGGATGAAAACCACTGATTAGCTAATTTTAATTAGTGCATTTGGCCCTGAAAGTTTTTGGTTTTGGAGAAATTGAGGGAGGAAGAGGATACCTGCTTATGGAATTCATAGTGATTTGGCAACTATTTCTGGAGGCATTATTATTAATAAGTGTCTTTGTGGCCCATGATTAATTAAAACAAAAAAGAATTCCCATTTACCGAAAATTCACTTTACAACAAAAATATTATTATTGATATTGAATGATTTTAATATAAGATATTGGTTAGAGTGGTCCTGTTTTGGGTAGTTTCGAATTTTCATGCGGACAAGGGCTCATATGGTTCGAAATAAAAAAAAAATATCCCCTAAGTTTCAAGTCTCTATATCAATTATAACCTGTGCCCCCAGAGCAGCGATGTAAGTTTCTCATCTAAATATCATTATGTTTTTGCCATTGTAAGATCAATTTTTATTCTGGTCAAATTAATGGTTTAAAAATTTGAAACTCTCTAGACTTTATTCGTATAATAGTAGCTATCCCTCAGAATTTTTACAGATTTTTAGCCATTATAATTTTGGAGTCTATAACTTAGTAACACTAAGATATAGCCCATTTATCTAGCTGTGACTCCAAAATTATAATAGCTAAACATCTGTAATTATTCTGATGAATAGCTGAGTATTATAAGGATAAAGTCTACCGAGTTTCAAATTTTTTGAACTATTACTTTGGCCGGAATTAAAAATTGATATTTTAATGCCAAAAACCCCATGTTGAGAAACTTACATCGGTGGGGCACAGGTTATAAGTGAGATAGAGACTTGAAACTTGGGGGATATTTGTTTTTATTTATTTCGAACCATATGAGCTCTTGTCAGCGTAAAAATTCGAAAATACCCTAAATAAGGACCACCCTAATAGGGGTACGGTCTTTTATACCTATATTATGACATGGCTTTAAAATATCAAGAAAATCAATGAAAAAATAATGTTTTCTGAATTTTTGAACCGAAAATTCGCAAGAGAGAGAGTTCAAAATCTAATCAGTTACTCAGATTAAAAAAAAACAATCCTTTTGGTACAAGAAAGAACTTTCTACTACTTTTCGATTTTGAGTAATATAGTGAGTATCGGAATCCAGACAGACACACAGAAAGAAAATGAATTTCGTACACGTTTCAAATATTTTAACCAGGAATAATGCCAAAAAAAAAATCAAAATTACTGATTGAATATAACATTTCAGAGTCTTCTATCCGCCGAGCGAACAGAGCAGTAAAGATATTGAGTGTGATTTGTTTATGAGCAACTTTTGCCATTTCCAAACATGGTTGGTTATGTTTTATTTTTTAAACTCAATTCTCCTATCCAGTTCGAGAAAATCCTTGCCTAAATTAAAAGTTGATTCAAGTGCTTTGTTCTTTTAGTCCAGAGTAGATAAGTTTAATATTTTTCCCCATGGCCAAAGTCCTAATTAAATATAATGAACAATACCCGTTGTGTATACCGGGTTATGAAATTAATAACAAATTCATTTAAAAAGTAATTTTAATTTATAATGAAGAAAATGATTAAATGTGCTTCTTCAATAAATTCCTGTGATGAAGCGCAGCATTGCTAAATGAAAAATTTCCAATATATATTTATATATATAATTTAAATAGACTCTAATACTAATATATTATAAAAAAAAAAAAGGAATCTTGTGAATGAAAGCAGGCTTTAAAGCGTTTCTATAAAGCTGTTATTAAAATAATGATCTTTTCGTATATGGATTCTCTCATGGTCTGTTTTAATTAAGCATTGGGGGCCCGGGCCCCATTAAACCCCCGGGGCCTGTGGCTTCTGTTGGTTGGGACGTGACACGAAAGGAGCTGAACCACAGGAGCCACCGACAACTCGTTAACGTGGGGCCCCGGGGCCCCACAACAGAAAAACCGGCCTGGGATTTCAGAAGCGCCTCCATTCATTCAAGGACAGGCCAAAGAGTCTAGCGCAGGTGATCAACAGGTGCCCTCAACACAATTTATTGAAATCACCATATTTCGCTTGATAGCTGCAAATTCATTGCAAGCTAACCAATAATCGGCGAAATAAAAACTAAGTTATTAACAAAAATTTTTATCAAAAATATTTTTTATTTTTGAATTTTTCATTTATTTCTATATAGACCAGCAAACAATTTACTTTGCTCAAGCTTATATATTATAAAATCATAAAATTAACCTGTTGGGAAATAGTTCAATTAATTAAACATAGCTAAATTCACTAAAATAATTTTGTATATGCTTCATTAAAATGTATACTGTTCAAAATAATTATATCTGCTAAAACTGAACTCTTTTAGTTTGCAAAGATGTCTCTCTCTCTCCGTATGTAAAAAAGATTGTAACTCTTAGACCCGTGGTTCCTAACCTAGGGGTAATTACCCCCAAGGGGATATAATAGATATTTCAAAGTGGTAATCAGTTTAATTAATATAGTAGCGTAGGGGTATATTCTAGTTCTCAAAGTATACATGTTGCAATAAAAACCCGTTTTTTTTAGTAAGAACGCGTTCTTACTAGTTAAAACGCGTTTCGCTGAATACCATTAACTAGAGTTTACTGATGTTGGTTGAGTTTGGTTCAAATGTCAAGAATCTTCATTTTTTGACCTTTCGCCTGATTTCGTGTGTTTATTTTCAAAAATTTTTAAACGAAAATGTCAAAAATTACATCCTCTAAAACTTTTCTTCTAATTTTTGACATTTTACTTTAAAATATTTTGAAAATAAATTTTTCGAAATGAGGCGGAAGGTCAAAAAAATTTGAAATTTAAAGTTATATGTATTCATATTCTCAAAAATCAAAAATGGTATTAACATTTTAATCAAATGATTATTTTCGAGAGCTATTTTTGGTGGGGTAGAAATGTTTTTTTGTCTTAGGGTGTGAGATATCCCTGTAAATTTTATTTTAAGTAAATTAAATTCACTTTAAAATGTAAGAGAGTGCTAATGTGGCCATTTTTTGGTGATTTTACTTAAAATTATGAAAAAAATTAGGTAAATTTACTTTATTTTCTCCTTATCAGTGAAAACTAATTTGTTATATCAAGTATTTTGGAAGATCTAAGATACGGAACTTTCGGTATGCAACCTCGATTCACATTTGGCCGGTTTATTTATTGTACTAGTTTTATTTATTTAATCGATAAATATATTTATCAGTTCTTGTGATTCTTGTGATATCAAAAAGTTCTAATAAACCATTAGACAACAAAAGTTTTAATGAAATTAATATGAAGTAAATTTACCCAAAATCGAAAATTGTGTTAAAATTTTTTTCTCAGTTTCCCTTTTAGAGAAGGACAAATTTTCAAGATATCGAAAATGAAAAAGAAAAATTATTTATTTTATCCTGAGTTGTAGAACATCATATTAAAAAGCTCATTAAGTAAAGTAAGGGTGAATTTTGTTTTTTTTTAATTTAATTTTCCTTAAAGTGGTGAATAATTTGATTTATTTTATCATATGGCATTTTACAGGTAAGTATAAATCAAACATAAAACATTAAAGATACAAACATAAAACAATGGAAATTGAAAAGTGAATTGTCACAACATGAAAAAAAAATTAAAAATCAAAAGTTTATTTGTAAGGATATTTGTTTAAAGCGATGGTGTCAGGGGAGGACAAAATTAATAATTTTAGACGGTTTTTATACTTTTATTATTATTTATCTTATAAACTAGAGCTAATATTCAATTTCTTTGCCTGTGTTCGTAATAAGCACAAGAAAATTAATTAGATCTGTCTGTTTTTTTATAAAAATTAAAAAATGTTGCTGACGATCAGTGTTATCACCCAGTCAGGCTTGTTCGTTTAATCATACCACAAGGGCTTAATTATTATTAAAAACCCAGCCAGCACAAGAAGAATCGATTTATGTTCTAAGGCAGAGGTTCCCAAACTGTTCATTTTATGATTTTCAGGTACCTTGAATTCAAAAAAATTGAATATATTTATTTTATAGTATATGTACGTGTGTGTGACTAATTTAATTATTTGCATTGAATCGCTTTGAAAGCTTATATTTTACTTTTTTACTAAAAAATTATTTCATGCCTTTTTTAATCTGTAGCGATAGATTGAGAGTATAATTCTTTTTTATGTGTTTTTATTATTTTGCAATTTTTTAAACCTATTTCAATTCTATATAATAGACTTTGCATGCAATTTTATTATTAGTATTAAAATAGTTAGCTTGTGTTATAAAGAAGTAGACGCTATTTATAAAACTCGTACTATATTTGATTAATAGAGAATTCATAATTTCGTGTCTGAGCTTGTTCCAATATCTCCAATGGATATGGACTTGTCTCGACATGTATCCGGGATTATTATAAAAGTGCCCAAGCTTATATTTCGCACCCTTTTCTTTCTATACCAGGGTGAGATATTCTATTCCAATTGCATTTCAGAAAATTTTTAATTTTTTTAATTTTTATCTTTAATTGTTTTTAAAATATTTTCAATGAAATAACCCATATAGAAATAAATAGATTTTCGAAATATCTTTTTTATATATTTTTGAAAATATATTAAAAATATAAAATTTTTGTGTCAAATTTATATAAAGTTTATGTTTTCGATATATATTCTTAAAATATAAACTACTTTTATGTCGCCCTAGTATAAATTTTATATAAATTTAACACAAAATTTTTATATTTTTAATATATTTTCAAAAACATATTTCGAAAATCTATTTTTATTTCCATACGGGAAGGAAATTATTTTTTTCGCAATTTCGGTAGATTCTTTTCATTTGCTTTTAACGAAAAAAAAAATATATCAAATACATTTTTTTAATTAAATAATTATATACAATAAATTTATTTTTATTAGGTAGATTTTTTAATCAAATAAATAAGAATTAACAGATATTTATTATAGTTTGTTCATTTTAGAAAATCAATTAATACGAAATTTGTTTTTAATAAAATTTCCAAATCAAAATGATTTAATTTTTTATTTTCGTAAAAACATTCGAATTCGTTTTTCCAATTTTTCCGGTAGGTACCTTAAATCCAAAACAAATGAAAATCTCTTTCTCTCTTTATCTGTGTGTGTGTGTGTGTGTGTGATCAAATAAAATACACATTTTTTTGGCAAAACTTTTGGATTACCTAATAAACTTATCACCAGAGAGCTGAAGTATTCTCGATTCTTTTCAAGCAAAGTCAATACAAAATAGATATGCCTGATATTCTAGTGCTTCCCACTCTTTTAGCACTCTAGTAAGTCGTAAACGTTAGTCACACTATCAAATGGGAAAATATATTTCTGTTCAAAGAAATCATGCCTCCATTAAATTGTGACCATGAAAATTTTAGATTAAATTTTAATTAAAAATATTGATTACGTATATAAAAAAATAAATAAATCGTGACCTGAGAATTGGATTGATCCAAGTTCACATTTCCTTATTTTGAGAAATTGAACTTGAAAGTTTTCTGATCCATTTTCTTCCATTATTGTAGGTATATTCATAAATCACACATAATTAATCAGTGCTTGGAGCACCGAGCGATGCTCGGTAGCTTTTTGCCTCCAAATATAATAACTCATGACACTTGCTTGATAAGTACATCAATATATTTAAAAAAATCGTTTATGCGGGTTTTGAGAAAATAAAAAAAACGAAAAATCTCTCATGTAAATGTCAGCTTCCGGTGCTTCTATTTCAATCAAAAGATTGCTCTACTCCTTCTAGCATATATCGAGTTTAAATTTTGAATTGCGTAGCTCTGAAAGTTATGGTTGCGAAACGCGGGGGGGGGGGGGGTACATACACACATACGCACTGACCAATGGATTTTCTGTCACTTTTTGGCCTCTGGGGACCACAATATCCGGTTATGTCTTAAATCCGGTTTCCAACTATTAAGGGCATCGATTCCTTCCACCTAGAAGTTACAAAATGAAATTAACCTTTTTCATCTCTGAGATGGTTGCTCTCAAAGGGTCAGGACCCAGGCAGGCGATCGCAATACTTCACATTATATTCTATAGAATTTAAATGTGAAAGTAAAAAAATAACTTTGAACGGAAGCGTAAAATTGTTGAGAGCCGCTGGTTTAGTTTTTTTCTAAATATTTCCAAAAAATAAGCAAAAACACTTATTTTTTTCTGCTTCATAACAATACTTCCCCATTCTCTTATTGTTAAAGTAAAAATAAACTAATATTTTTGATTGCGTATGATGGAGTATGTTTACATGCGATATGCTTTATCGTAATAAAAATTAGTGAATAAGTATCGATTTTTTTATAAATTCTGCCTCCTTTGGCACATTAGACTTAATAGATTATTAAGAATGCGACTTGTTTGCATTTGGCCGTCCCAGGAAGGAGTCCCGAAGAAGTAAAAAGAAGAGATGACATTGGCTCCTCTCCCACTTCTTTTATCGACAGGTTTTTCAGAAAAAAAGTCATACTCATTTCCTCAAGTCCTAGACCTAGGTTGACGGCCTTTTAACGGTCCAGTCTAAAAACTTCTCCCCACTATCTTTTCCTTTGCTATTACCATTCGAGTTTATTAATATTTATATAGAAACCTAATTAAATTATGGAGAACTGGTTCGAGCAAAAGTTCTTCGCTGTTTGAGATGAACGAGAGCAAAATTGCCTCTATGGTTATTTAAAACCCTTTTTATTTTTCGATGTCCATAAATAAATATCAATATTTTTATTCTCCAATGGGAGTACTCATTGTTTCTATGTTTCTCGAATGATTTAATCTATTAAAAGAGGGTATATATGCATGGAAATTTAAATTTAAACATTTTAATATATTATAATAATCTTTATTTATTCGTAATGAAACTGTTGTTGTTGTTTTATTTTTGAGATTAATTTGATTGAAATTTGAATTTTTAGTGAAATAACACATCGTTATAGAAAAAAAATAATAATAATAAAGACCACACTAGGAAGTCATAAACGTTAGTCACACTATTCATGGGAAAATATATTTCTGTTCAAAGAGATAATGCCTTCATTAAAGTGGGAGCATGACAATTTTAAATTAAATTTTAATTAAAAATATTGATTACGTATATAAAAAATAAATAAATCGTGACCTGAGCATTGGAGTTATTCAAGTTCACATTTCCTTATTTTGAGAAATTGAACTTGAAAGTTTTCAGATACATTTTTTTCCATTATTGTATGTTTACTATTAAGTCATAAATCATACATAATTATAATTATTTATTGAACACGAACAAAGAATACAATAAAACTACGACGTTTCGATTGACTTATTCTGCGATCGTTCTCAATTATGAGCACCCACCCCGATTTATTTATTCACTAAAGAAATTTTCCTTACAAAATCTTTTTTCAAAAAAGAGCCCTTGGAAAAAAAATTAAATTTATCTTTTTCTTCTAGTTCATCCTTCATTAAGCACAGCTTAGGAAGAGAGATGGTCTGACGCATTATATATAAAATCACATTCAGATTGCCAAGATCCGGTTTTCCACATATCTGGGTAGCTCTTTTTTAAAACAATTTGAGTTTCACAGCATAGCAGACTATTATATAAATGGAACCCTTAAAAGCTTCATGAAATACAACCGAACTTTTATAATATCGCTACAAGACTCCACCCAGAATGAACACGGTTAATATTAATTGTAAGTTTAGTTTAAAACAACGATTAATATTTTATCAACCTTACCATACGCACTATGGTCAAGTATTGTTAATCGTGGAAGAAAAAAAGGGTGTTTTTGCTTTTAGTTTTTTGTAATAACTCAAAAACGGTAAAACTATTTTGAATGAAAAAATAATGAATGAAATCACGGCGTTAATGACTGTAAAAGGATATTTCAAAAAATATTAATTATTTTTTCAATATGTCTCTGTGTTCGTGACTTTGTGATTTATGAAATTTTGTGTTGTGTTCTGAAAAAAACTTTTTCTTAACATCTTTTTTTTTTTTTTTTGTTTTGTTTTTTTAAATACATAATTAATATATCATTTTTACAATCTTTATTATGCATGCTTTTTTCTAGCCCTTAATGTATTGATTGTTTTTTAATCAAAATCAATTAAACCCTTTTTTGAATATTTTGAAAAAAAAATAAGAAAAAACAATTTTTCGGAAGAATTCAAATAGATGTCTATTTATAATTTAAAAGAAATAAAATCATATCGATAGAAATCCATAAGGTGGACAGGTGGATGAGAAAATCATGTGTACGGCTACATCCTTTTTTATTTTTGAAAAATGTTGAAAGCTAAAACGAAACCAGAATCAATCCCGATTGGGTCAGAAGATTGGTTTAGACACTTTCATCTAATTTAAAAATGCAAGAGGAAAGAGCAAAATACAAAGAAAATTTTCAAATTAACAAAATAAGATTAAAAATAGTGTTTTGTTTCTCAACGTTTGAATTTAAACTAAATAAGATTCCTTCTTCATTAGTCATTTGAGTTGCGCATTTGGTTGCCTACGTATCAGGCAACTTGACAGTAAGTACCAGAAAAAGTCAGTGTTTTGTCAAATAACGTTAAAATTTATCTACTCTTATTAAACGAGCAAAAATTGTTTATATATAATTATATATATATATATATATATATATTTGTATCTTAGTTCTATTTTGCAAACGGCTCTACCGATTTTGATGAAACAAATTCTATTAACAAGTTTTGAGGATGAGAAAGCAATCTGGCTAGGTCTGGACCTCGACAAATTTAATCTTAATTGATCTTTTCTTAATTTAAGTAATTATTGATAGATGAAAATCTCAATAAAAACGTTTGTTTACATTTTTTCAATTATCTTTTATTTTTAATTGGTTTTTTAATTTTAAAGCCCACTAATAGGTTATAGCAAATATTAATATATATATTAAAATTAGGAATTTTTTGTTTGTTTTTAATTAACAGGTGTCTCAAATCATAATAAAACAGTGTGTTTACAAATAAAGTGGTTGAAGTGGCTTTTTTTTATATAACTTGGAAACAAATCTTATTTAATTTTATGTTTTTATTTCAGGGGTCAGGGGTTACCGTGCATTGCTCGGTGGCTCCAGGTACTTTATAATTATAAGTATATCTATCTGACTTATAAATTAATATATAAAATGATAAATATATTTATTTATTATTGAGTTTTTCTACGAGAAACGTTCTTGATAAAATCAGCCATACAAATTAATTATATGGTTACAAACAACAATGAGATTATCTTTTTGTCAGACATATGTAGGACGTTCTAAGCACGCTCGAAACCTAAAATCATTTGCTGAAAATCGTATGTCCAATCAAAGTTGAAGGCTAAAATTTTTATAATAAAACCACATGATTGTTTTTAAAATTTTAAAAACAAAAATTTTTCACAAAATATTCTATCACTAATTCAGTGTTATCTTTTAAATTAAGTAAATGATTCAAAAGGCCACGTCCATTAAACTTGATTTTCAGTCATTTACATCAAAGAATACAAATGAAATTGCTAGTGATATCTGATCACAGTTTACTAGATAATAAACATTTTGATGTAAATCACAGTTAAGAACATTGTCGTATAACAAAAACAGTGCAAATTTAATTGTACAATTTAGGAACTTTTTCATAAAACATATTGCAAATTTAAATCTACAGGCTTTGTCATTGAATACTCTGGAAATTTAAATCTATATTTTTAGAACTTGGTCATAGAAGACACTGTAAATATAAATCTGCAGTTTAAGAGCTTTGTCGTAGACACACACTGAAATGATAAATCTACAGTTTAAGATCTGTATTGTAGAACACAGTTTAAGAGCTTTGTTGAAGAACCCACTGCAAATCTAAATACTTATAGAGTTAAAGAGTTGTATTGTACAGGGTGGGACATAATGATCTACCACATTTTGAAGAAATATAAAAAAATGAAAAAAATTTAACTAGAAAAAACTGAATATACTTTTGAAAAGAATATAAAATATTTTTTTTTTAAATGTGTTTTAATCATTATATCAAACAAAAAGGGAAGGGGTCAAAAATGAAAATTCTAGCCCTTTTGACAAAACTCAAACAATTTTGTATTCATAGTTTGATCGAAAGGGCTAGAATTTTCATTTTTGACTCTCCCTCGATTTTGGGTGGTTAGTTTTTGCATTTTTAGCCTTCTGGGGGTCCACAGAATATGTATACAAAATTTGGTTGAGTTTGGTCGAAAGGGCTAGAATTTTCATTTTTGACTCCCCTTCCCCCTTTTTTGTGTCTGATATAATGTTTAAAACACATAAAAAAAAAAAAATATTTTATGTTCTTTTCAAAAATATATTCACTTTTTTTTCTAATTAAATTTTTTCATTTTTGTATACCTCTTCAAAATGTGGGAGATCCTTATGCCTCACCCTGTATAACACAATATTGGACCTGAATTTTTTTTTTAATAATACACAAGTATATCGGTGAGAGTGAGTAGAAATTGGCAAGGTCCCCCATGCTGGATGACCCCCATGAGCTCATGACCCAGCCATGGAGAAGAATAGTAATATAGAAGGTTTTTATAAAAAAAATAAAAAAATAAAAAAGACAAAATCAAAACAAGAAAATTCCATGTGAAAAATGAATATAAATATTCAGGACTTAGCTCTCTCTTCTTATCGAGGTTTAAAGGTAAGAATCCGATCAGTAGAAAGATTCACTCGAGACTGAACTTTTATCTATTTTATGAATAAATGTAAAATTTAGTTTCTATTTATCGTGATGTTAAATGAGCTAGTTCTAGATTTCATTGAATAATTAGAATCATTTGCTGCACAGTCATAAAAGACAAATAGTTAAATCGAGATCCCAATTTCATCGTTTACTTTAAAATAATGATTGTTAACAAGCGATTATCTTTCGGAAGCTTGTCGAGAACGATGCTATTAATCGGCAACGATTGCTAACTTAAGGGCTCATTTGAAATTCTAATGCCAATGGTCGATCGCCAAATTTGCTCCGACTTTCTTCCAAGCTCCAGACAATGTCCAATTGTTCTTTTATTTGCAAATAAATGCATTCGATCTATAAATTCATACTTGGGACTGCTTTCAGAAACTAACTATCAAATGATTCTTCTTAGTGAAATAAAATTAGAAATGACTCTCGATTTTACATTTAACAATAATTAATGGGTGTCTTAATATTGGATGGATGAAAATTTAATTATATCCCGGGCGTGTACTTCATTTGCAATTCGATCAATTGAAAGATGCCACGCCCATTTCTCTTCGTCCATTTACATGAATATATCTAGTGTGAGATCCACCCGAAGACAATAACATCCATATTTTTGGATAAAGTAATCGACTGCCAGATTTCGTTGTCAAACAGGTTGTTGAAATAAATCAGTTCAATATATAAAATTTATTAGGTTCATAAATTGCCTTAACAGATTTACCCTTGCCGCTGTGATTCGATGATGATATTGGGTTGGATCTCACTGGTTTTCTCATATGGTATGAATCAAAAAGAAACAGATTACTAGATGATTTGGTGGGAGTTTCTATTTGGATAGAAAACAGGAACAGGTAGAGAAATAAAACAACTATTCCTTAATAAGTTTTTTAATTCTCTAAAAGACCCATATATCTCATATGGGGGGGGGGGGGGGGGATATTCTGATATTCACTTCGGATTCGAATACCCTGAAAATGTGTGACAGCCTATCCATGTTGGGCGTCTCTGTTGTCGCATCTCTGACCTGTCTTGGAATGAACACATCTCCTCTGTGGCGAAATCTGCAGCAAGGAAGATTGGCTTCTTAATTCAGGTCCAAGCGATTTTACAAACCCCCACAACTTCTCACCATCTACAAGGCCCAAATCCGCCCCTGTCTCGAATACGGCTCTCATCTGTGGAGAGGAGCCTCAAAATATTCTCTTGCTACCCTTGATGCAATTCAGAAACGAGCCGTCAGGCTAATTGACGATTCTACCCTCACCGACTCCCTCGACTCGCTGGCTCATCGAAGAGTATGTGCTCCCGCCCTTTCCCTTTTCTATAGATACTATCACGGCAGGTGAGCTCTGATGAGATAAACTCAATAATTTCCCCCAAAGCATGCTTTGCACGCAGCACACGTTTTGCCGGACTCCCAACACTCTTTCGCGGTCAAATTGGAAAAGTGCCGGACCACTTCATTCGCGAATTCCATATATCCCCATGACTTCAAGGAACTGGAACTCTCTCCCCGCCTCTATCTTTCCCAGCACCTATGATCTTCAAACCTTCAAAACCAGGGTGCATAGACACTCACGTCTACACCCTCTCACTTAAACAACTTTCCCTTCTCTTCGGTAATGCAAGGGTCCTTCGAGATCCATAGGGGCTACATCTTTACTGGTGCACCCCCTCCTGCATTCGATTGCATTAAAAAAAAAAAAAAAAAAATTCTAATCTAGGTCTTCATCTTCCACTTCTCTTTAGTACTTAGTAAGCAATCCCTCATCTTGTACTCTATTATCAGTTTTTCTCTTACTCAGATTTTCCAACAAGGTTTTCTTCTATCTAATCCTACCAAGTAAAATATTCTAATTTAGATTTTCATGTTCTACTTCTCTTTAGTACTTCACCCGATAAGCAATCCCTCATCTTGTACTCTATCATCAGTTTTTCTCTTACTCAGATTTTTCCACAAGATTTTCTTTTATCTAATCCTACCAAGTAATTTTATTCATTCATTTAATCTTCAACATTTTCTGTAGTTTACTAAATTTAGAAGAAAAAACTGCTTACAACAAGAAAAAACATTAATAGTCTTTTATGGATTATATGTTGACCCTATTATTTGCCTTTTTCAGAATTTAAAAGCACATATGATATCTAACTTGATTTCATAAATATTGAATTAATGTCAATTCCTTTGGTCAGTTAGAGAAAAAAACACCGAACGCACGTGGTATTCTATAAACGGTCTCACTCTTCCTCTTGGAATGACTTCACAAGCACTTGAAAATGATTCCAGAACTAGCTGTTGAATTGTTATGCATTTCCATGAAAATATTTAATCAAAAATATCTAATCTAGGTGATTTTAGCTGAAACTTCTCTTGTGATAAATCTATTATTCTCAAGTACTTACATGAAAAAATTTGATA
The DNA here is from genome assembly GCA_024734495.1 of Forficula auricularia. Classification (NCBI taxonomy): domain Eukaryota; kingdom Metazoa; phylum Arthropoda; class Insecta; order Dermaptera; family Forficulidae; genus Forficula; species Forficula auricularia. Next base: position 8,919,908 of record JALMQS010000092.1, on the reverse strand, counting down.
TACTCATAACTAATACTCTAATAAAAGCGTGGTCGTTTATTTTATTTAAATTTTAATTTAAAATTCCCATGCTTGTATAATTTTTTTTTTTTTAATTCTGAAGAAAAATGTATTTTATATTTACTTCATTGAAATAAAAGTGTTTTTTGGAAAGTTTCTTTTAAATATATTTTTTTATACATTTTAGTCACACCTTGACATTGCATGAAAATTGGAGTGGGATCATAATAAACATTTAAACGTTGCATAATCAATAAATAACAACAGTGTTTAATCGACAATTTTCTTATATATTCCCTAGAGTAACAATACAGGGGTGTTTCAGGAGGAATAGTAAATATTTTAGGAGGTGGTAGTATAGACGAATTGCAATAAAAAATGCCATATAACATGTGTCCAATTTTTATTGAGTACAGAGATACAGCTGTTAGTATGTAACCCAAACAAACTTAAAGCAAAGGCAAATGAGGACGTTCAAAGTTGAAAAAAAATAAAAATAAAAATTGGACACATGTTATATGGCATTTTTTATTGCAATTCGTCTATACTACCACCTCCTAAAATATTTACTATTCCTCCTGAAATTCCCTGTATAATAATATATTGATAACTATGGAATTAACTTCTAAATCAACATTTATGCGAATCCCAGCTTTCATAATAATTTTAAAGCAAAAGTTAAGAGACAAAAATTAAGTTCGAATTAAAAACTAATGATGAGTAGTTACACTAGATATTATTAAAGATTTGGTCAAAGTGCAAAAAAAGTTATTTTAAAGAAGTACACATTTAAAATTAAATAATATCATACATTTTTAATGATTATAGTCTGTTTTTTAGTTTAATTATTTAAGACAGCAGAAAGTCATTTTAAATTATACAATTAGTGAAAAATTCAACTTTAACAATTTTTTTATCCAGGAAACAGGGTGTGCAAACAAGGTGCGAGATGTGGGCTGGAAATATAAATTCCTGCTATTCCAATGATTCAATGGATCATGGATAAGCAAAATAAATACGGATACATATTTAAGACATGCACGCTTGCAGAAATAGAGGATTTAATTTGTTTTGATTGCCCATGACCCGTTTAATCGTTGAAATAGCAGGAATTAGTAACTCCGTTAATTAACAAGACTTCTTTATATCATAGAAAATATCTGAGATAGCAAATTTGTTCATATTTACGTTAATGAATTTATATAACTCCGACAGGTACAAAAATCACCTGATAATGGTCACTTTGGGACTCTCTCCCACCATCATTTGAAAAAGAATTAAATTAAAAAAAAAATAGCCTGATTCTACTTAAAGAAATTTTAACAATGAGTATCTGATAAATATATCTGATACATACATCTCACTCCATGATAAAAAATATTTATTTTATTTTCAACACCACAAAAATTTAGTCCCTTCTCAAAATAATCATTCAATTAAAATTTTTTATAAAAATTTTGATTTCGCAGTAAATGAAGACATAAAGTAAAGAAAATTTTGAAACTATATAATACTAGGTAGGTTTCACAAAAATAAAAGATAAGATGCTTGTTTAGCACGACTCTATATATTTATTTCGGGGTTTGAGCCCATCTTCAGGAGTTCACAGAGGAAACTTTTTTTTTATTTTTGTGAAACCTACCTAGTATTTTATATTTTAAATTTTAAAAAGTTTCAAAAATTTTCTTTACTTTATTTAAAATGTTTCACCAAGAACCCACACCATTCTCCCTTAACAAAAATGAAGACATATTATTTAGACATTTCAAGTACCATATGTATCTTCTTTATTTTACGAACTATTGATGCCCTTGGCAAATGCATAATAATCATAAATTGCAACGACACTAATAGGGTTCTGTTTTACTTTTAAACGGATCACTGAAAACAACAAACCCTTGATTTCTGGGAGCTTGTTTTGAAAGGTTTTCTAAAAGATAATCTAAATAGAAACTGGTGAGAATTCTTGGGACCCATCACCGATACAATGCCATATACTGTACATGAAAAGGCTTACATGTTAGTGTAAAAAAGTATCGTTTCTGAATATTGATAAACTTTATTTATTTATTTTCTTATTTCGAAAGTATCTCTTTTTCTTTCCTTGTAGACTTTCGACTAGCCAAAATATAATGTCCAATTGTCCAAAGCAAGAACTGAAGCTAACCGGCAATATCAGGATTAATTTATGCATTGAATGGAAACTTGATCCGGCGATCCTGATGACTCCCGTTGAGAATGAGGACCCGTTGAGAATGAGGAGAAGGATAAAAAGCCGCGATTCTATTTCGGTCGCTGGCTTTTTTAATTGAATGATTCGGACCAGAATATTGAAATTAGCCTGGCTCTTTTGCTTTTAATAGCCTTATCTGGTCCATGCCCTCGTAAGTGACAGCCGGCCCCATACATAGGCAAAGTCCACATTTCTTGTTCCGAGGATTCCATATAGGTCTCCAATCACATTCAAGTGTAATCCTTTTTTGTTGGATCCGAGATGGATAATATAATAGAATGTAGGGAATTTCAATTGGCCTTGGTATAAAATACGTAGCACAGCTGTCGGGGCTTGGATCCATTCAATCACAAACACCGAAACGTTTACATTTTATCATAATTAAGTAATAAAATCAGACATCATTTTTAGATTGTCCATTTTAGCTATATTTATATCTTTATTCTGTTAAGCAGGAGCGTATTTTAAAGAAGAAGGGCCTCAACAAGAACGCGATCAAAATTCCTTCCAATAAAAAAAATTGTGGCGTGGCGTATCGGATATTCCTTAAATGCTCAAACTGTTAGTCAGTTTATTTCAAGGACATTTATATTATAAAAAAATCAAAGAGTGTGTTTTCTGTTTGTAAGTAGACATTTGTTATTTCTTATATATTTAAAACTATAGCTTTGAATGTAATGTATGTTGTTTTAATGTCAATTGATTTTTATTTCATTATACAACAAATAGAAACGGATGTTTTTATGAAGTAATCGAGATCTTGTTGAACATTTCAAGGACCCTGAGTCCAAAAAAGTGTTTTTAGAAAATGCCTGTCTGTTTGTCTTTCTGTGTGTGTTTGTTAACAATTGTTGGATTAGACATTAGAACATTCTAATGATAATTATAAAAATTGTAATTTAGTGATTTGACTAAAAACTAACAAGTGACTAAGTTGATTTAAGTTGTTTTTTTTCAGTATGTGCTTTATTTTTTATTTTTTGAAAATTTCTCAAAAACTGCTCATAAAATGATTTTTATGGTGTTTACCATAAGACGTTTTGTTATAGTCCTTTGTAACCATTAAATTTTTGTAATTAAAATTATATTAATTGATTTCGAGAAATTTCAAAAAATCCAAAGAACTGTATAGGTAAATCTTCCAAAATGGACGAATTTTCATTACAGATACTCTAAAAATATAATAAATTTCATTAAAAAAATTAAATATGATAAATCTATTAAGTATTTTATAAGTGAAATTGATTTTTTTGGGACCATTTTTCTTGAGATTTTTTTTTGTTTACTAAATAAAATGGTATTTGAAAGGTTTTTTTCGCATTGACCGCGTTTGTGGAAAATAGACAACACATATGAAACGTATAAATTTACTGGTTTTTAAAATTTTTCTTAAAAAATAAAATAACGATTATATTATTCAAAAGGATCAATATTCTATATCTTACAGATTCAAGCCTTGCCCCCCCCAAAAAAAAATCTGGTAACGAGAATGGTATTACCATATAGTCCAAATGTAGTCGTCATTACATGCATTTGAAAACTGAATTACTTGTAAAAATTTTCAAATGTGTCACTTAGCAATTAATATTTAAATTCAAAAATGAAAAGTCAATTTTTATTTTATTATCATAATAAATCTTACCTAAATATGAAGTAAACTTAAAGTAAAAATGATTCACAAAATTGTGAAACATATTCTCGGGACTTTATCAGGAAAAACGTACAAGAATTGCCTTTTAATTTCCTAAGATAGCAAAAAATAAAATTAATTAATTCATTGAAATAATTATGATATGAAAAATTGAGATAAAAATAGAGCTGACTTCCTTTTTGAATCAGAGAGTTATTTATACATCTATACGACTAAACATCCAGTATTTTTCAACCTATGGTCCCACGACAGTAAATCACATGGTCTGTCAATGAATTGACAAAATATATATAAGTAAAATTAACCATTTGAAAAACAAATTAAAATGATATTATTTTTTTTTCCGATGTTCATGTGTAGGTTAATACAAAAACTTGGCTACATAATATTCATTATAATTGGTGGGAGTGGCTGAGAGAGAATGATGGTTGTTTTAATGGAATTATATTAATTTCAATAAAAGTAAAGCCAACCCGCGACACACCTTTTTAATGCAAGAGAGGGGCTGAGAAAATGTATTTTCTGAGCTAAGGAGAGAACAAGGGTCCAACTTATTGAGACCAGAAAGTTGACATCATTATCAGTGTGGTCTTTACTTTTTTGACTAAATCGTGAAATTGTTGTGTTTTCCAGTTTCTACATATAAATATCAATGTTTTAAAGAATTTTATGACTTTATACTGGGACTCGAGTTGAACAGCCCTGGTTTAAATCGAATGGTATTAAGGAAGGATATGAGGTATGATAATTTATTTTTTAAAAGGGCCACGGATATAATAATCCCTGACTATCCATTATCTATTGACATGTAAGAACGGGCAAGTCCTGACAAGTTTTACTCCAGTAGAAAAATTATCAATTAATTGTGATTGTTCTAGAAAAGCCCAATTCCTTATTGTCTCCTTGAACTAGAATGATAACTATAGACGTGTTTAGTGTCGTAGCATATAAATTACTGAAATAATAAATATTTTAGAAAATGAAAATATAAGAAGAAGAAATTTTAAATATTCGAAACTTACTTATTTATTTTTTTTTATCTTACATAGTTGATGCTTATAATTTTGCTTAGTGAATTTTATTCTTTCGAAAAAACTTCACGTATTGTACAAATGTACATAAATATTTCGAATAAAATATATCTCTACATATAAATCTCAATGTTTTATGGAAGTTTGCGCGGATTTTATGTTGGGCCACACTCATTGCAGTGCTGGGCCGCATGCGGCCCGCGGCCACGGGTTGGACAGCCCCGGCCTAGGGAACTAATTTCCATCTGTTCATTTATCCGTGTCCTCAGATTTAGGGTTATTTATTTTTCCGTGAATGTGTTTGTGTGTGTGGAAATATGTGTAAATTGGTGTAGGGACAAGATTGTAGCCAGTCGAATATATTTACGGTGACCCGGGCTTGAACACGAGCTAGCTTGATTCATATGCAACTCCACCTGACACTAAAAAAATACTCATTGTGATTTACTCGATTAAAATTATTTTGAAATTCTTCCCTTATATTTTTAAATTATTTTGTAGAGAGAAGAACCCCCGAGAAAAGTGACAATAGTTTTTACCATTAGAAAGATAAATAATATAAATTGTACACCGATTAAAGAAATTCTTCGATTACTTTTATTATATTTTTAGAAAAATGATTAAAGTATTTTTAATTGAATGTTGGACAACTTTCCCCTTAGCAGCCTGGTCTTTGGCTCTGATAAGCGAGGTAGAATAAATCCCTCCAACTCTGCTCAGCATGAACATTAACATTCTTCAAGGGGCTCCAATAAAATCAAAAGAGCCGCTTTGAAAAAATAACTTATCTTTCCAAATTCTTCTATCTTAACAATAACAAAATGTTTCACCTCTTTCTCAAGTCCATCGATGAAGAGATTGGGGTGAAAAATAATACTGGAGGAAAGAAAGAAAAGAAAATCATTCAAATAACTCCCGTAGACTTGTTTAGCGAAAACAAGTCTAGGGAAAAAAGTCTGCAAGCAGTTTAGTTCATCACTATTTTGGAGAATTTGCTAAGGTTTCAATGAACTATACTAATCAAATGTATATTTATCAAACCTTTAACATAATTTATTTTGTTTTGAAAGAAAAAATTCCTTAAACCAAATGAATGATTTTTTTTCTCTCATGGGAACTCAGAGTCTCCCATCAGAAAATTAATATTCCTAATTTTGTTGATGGGTGTATATAAATCGAGTGGATGGATATCTTACTGGGTTCTATGTGTGAAGAGAAAGTGAAACCAGGGAGTTCATATTAGTTGTGATCAAAACACTCAATAATTAGGTGCTAATTAGCCCTGCAATTTTCTTTTTGGTGATTTTAAAATATATGTCTTATAATATTTTATTATTCGTGTCCATGATTAATAATTAAAGGAATCGTAGGGAGTTGGACATGACTTTAAATTAAATAAAAAAACTTTGTATTTAATTTGAAGTCCAGTCTAACTCCCTACGATTCCTTTAATTATATGTCTTATTAAAAACTTTTATTATATAAAATATTTTGAATTTAGTAAAATATATTTTTTTTGTTTTTCTTTTTTGAAATTACTTAAATAGAGGAAAATCTATTTTTTCTTATCATAATATATATATATATATATATATATATATATATATATATATATATATATATATATATATATATATATATATATTTTACTTTGATAAAAGTAAGAAATTAATTAAGGATATAAATAACATCATGCGTGATGACTTATATATTATTTATAGTTTGTTTTGTACACAACTACAATAATATGATAACTAGGGACTTCACATGTTCATTCCTAGTAAAAAAATTTTTGAATTTTTTTCCCCAAAGGGGTAAGGAAAAATTGAAAAAAAAATACAATAAATTTATATACGATTTATATATATTTAAATTAATTTAGATTGTGTATTATTATCAATTTTTTTTAATATGGGCCTGACCCTACAGGGCAGGGCGACTCTAGCTTAAAAGTTCCGGTTTTAAAAATGCAAAAAGAAAAAAAAATGTATTGAGATTTTAATGCTAAGTAATATGGGCATAAATAAACAATTTATATTAAAAGTTTATTATTAATTACTACGGTATATCTAGCGACCCTAGTCTTAAAAAGTTTTCACTTTTTTCTTAATTAATAAATGTGCGGGTGAGCCATTCTTTCATTAGAATCCAATCGAAGAAAATGACTAAAAATGACATTGATAGAAGTATCTAACTTTCCTTTATAGCGCAGGAAATGCAAGGATGTAAAATAAAAAGTCAAGACCTGTTCAGACTATTAAAGATTCAATTTTAATTTCTATTATTCTAGGAATGGCCTTTTACTCTTGGATCAAAATTACACTCGTTATAAAGAGAGCAAATATTTAATTGGACTTCAATAAAATTCAAAAATAATGGAAAAAAATATTTGTTATAACTGGCAAACGTACTGGCTAAGCTTTTACTTTTTCTTCATTTTTAATCATTCAATAGAAAAATTAAATTCATAAAAATAAATAAATAAGGTGTTCTCTGTACTCCACTGCCATAAATAAAAAAAATATATATACATGATTTATTTGTTTGAGACTATAGTTTCGAAGATTTGACTTTTATCATCAGTAATTTTAATTAGAAATATTTCCCAAACAAATGGTTGTTCAGTGTCCTGTTTACTATTAGGACAAATCGAATTTATATAATATTTAAAGCCATGAGAAATATCAGATCAAATATGACACGATAATATAAAAAGTACTTAATTTAATTTATAGGCTTATATATATGTATGTGCACTTGGAAGCTAACTGGTACCTACCATGGCCCCTTTGCTCCTTGGAACTTCATGGATTCTAGTTTAAGTATAAAATACTTAATATCTTCAAACTTTTCCATTAAATTATAAAAAGCGTTTCCCCATATATTTTTGTGAACCTGTCTAAACCAAATTAGACTGAGCGATAAAAATAAAATAAATAAATAACAATTAATCAGAAACTAATTCTCAGGTTTTTATTTATTTGATTTTGCTTCTGATCCATTTAGGTCTCGAAAATTTTTTGCTAAGTCAAGCCACTAATTTATTATTATAAAAATTACCCAGAAGGCTCGCTCCTTGGGAAATGGTATCCTTATGACGATGCCTGTTATAACAAGAATAGATCACTTACTGAGTTTCTTCTGATGCCGAAATTTTTGAGCTTTTTAACTTCAGAAATTTCAGATCAAAATGCGGAAAATCGACAATCGACAATCGTTCTCGAACAGCACCACGATCAAAATGAAAACCAAATACAATCAGAATTGTTTTATTATAGCCTTTTAATACTGTAAAAAAAGTTGTTGCAGTACAGTAGTTATGTCTCATATTAATACTGTTTAGCAACTTTCTAACTATAGTTTAACTATACAAACTTTTGCAAGCACAAGTATAATAGTTGAGTGTCTAACTCTGACAGCCAGATTCATTCGAAAAGAGTAGTTTTTATCACTAAAATGATAGTGTTAAAAGAGTTAGCTGTGTCATCATCATTGGAGATCAAAAAATAGTTGAAAAAAAATTATCTGTGGAATCAGCAAACATATCAGAAAAATATGACAAAATATTCTGTGTTATACGGGGCTTTAAGGGAGCTATCGAATTATAGATTATAGCTAATGGTTTGAAATTTGGCATAATAGCTGCAACTTTCTGTTAAGTTTCGGCTTAAAGAACACAATTACCAAAGACCAAAATTTGCTGAGAGAGTACCTCGAGCCCCCCTCCCCCTCCCCTAATCATAAATTATACAGGGTGGGGGCATAAAGATCTACCTCATTTTGAAGAGGTATAAAAAAATGAAAAAAATTAACTAGAAAAAAAGTGAATATATTTTTGAAAAGAACATAAAATAATATTTTTTTAAATGTGTTTTAAACATTATATCAGACGAAAAAGTGTGTGTGTGGGGGGGGGGGGGGCAAAAATTAAAATTCTAGCTCCTTTCGACCAAACTCAATCAACTTTTGTATACATATTCTGTGGACCCCCAGAAGGCTAGAAATGCAAAAACGAACCACGCAAAATGGGGGAGGGGTGTCAAAAATGAAAATTCTAGCCCTTTCAACTCTGTATACAAAATTTGGTTAGTGTTTGCATTTCTAGCCTTCTGGGGGTCCAAAGAATATGTATAAAAAATTTGGTTGAGTTTGGTCAAAAGAGCTAGAATTTTCATTTTTGACCCTCCCCCTCATTTTAGGTGGTTAGTTTTTGCATTTCTAGCCTTTTTGGGGTCCACAGAATATGTATACAAAATTTGGTTTAGCTCTGGTTCATTTTTGAGCCTCCCCCCTTTTTTTTTTGATATTGTTTAGAACACATTTAAAAAATATATATATTTTATGTTCTTTTCAAAATATATTCAGTTTTTTTTCTAGTTAAATTTTTTCATTTTTTATACCCTTCAAAATGTGGTAGATCTTTTATGCCCCACCCCGTTATATGTGATATAATTATAAACAGTGTTATTTTAAAAACCTGAAATTATTTTTATTTTATTACTTTAAATTTTTTATTTTCGTAAAGAATTGGCATAACTTTTTCTTTTAATGAAATGAGCCACTTTTCCTTTGGCGGTGACGATTTGCTTAGTTCAATCAGTAGACCCGTGTGTGTAGAGTACTTTATTCTAAGCCAATTATCCAAAGAAGATCTTTTGATATTTAGTCGGTTAATTGATTCGATGTGTTTTTGTCGAGGAATGTTTTTTTTCCTTTTAATTTTTGCGTTCACTATATGCTTACAAATGTTCACTGTTCAACGATACAATTGCAGTAAAGTTTATATGGGAACAGTTAATTAGTTTTCAAGAAAGAAACGCGGCCGAGATATTATCTGAGGTGCGGCTCTTGCAAGGCCTCAGGCATCTTTGTTCTTCCAGATCCAGAGGGCCCACCCCGCTCCAGCTCCAGCTCCAATCAATTTATGAGAATATTTCCAGTTATATTTATTGTATTTTTAATTCATTATGCGATTACATACACTCCTCTCTCTCCCTTGCTCTCTTCACCTTTGAACATAATGTGATATGATATAGGTGGGACAAGAAGATGTAAATTATACAGAATAATACAATGAATACGTAGATAGGCAATTTCGAAAAAATGTTGTCGAAATGGAATTGAAATCGCTTGATTAATTTAAATATTTTTTTTTTGTGTGTTTGGCCAGCTTCACTTTTACTGGAAATGCCATATATTCTTAAACAATATAGGCCTTGCGTTTCTAGTGAAGATAAAGGATCCCAACATCCAGTATCTCCCTTTAGGCCTTCGTGATCAATTCCATTTGGAATGCGGATGCATGCAACACGATTGGTATTGGGAAGACTGTAAAATCATCTTGCTGCTGGTCTAGAAAACATATGGAAGAGCCTTAAAGTTTCGCTTGTTTTATATTTCTTCTAGGAGTACTTCTAGAGCTCTAAAAGGCAAGAGCGTCTTGACTTATCTCAAATTTGAATAATAATTTAAACTCTACTCATTAAAGCCTTTCCAGAGATAACCATAAAGTGAATGACAATGTGAAAAATTCGATGGGGAGAGGGAGGGCGAAGGAACTTATCTCAAATTCGAACAAAATTTTGAACTCTACTTATTAAGACCTTTCCGGAGATACCTATAAAACATTGAGTGACCGACAATGTGAGAATTCGAGGGAACAGTGTGCAAAGTCTTGAGGGATCAATTAAAATTTGATAGATAATTGTAACCTACATGTGTGAAATTTCAAAAGAATGAAAATGGTTCAAAAATTGATGATATATCTGAGTTAAATATTATAAATAATACTAATAAAAACTAAATGCAAAATTTTAATGATCTTCAAGATTTTAATGATCTTAAAGATTTCTTTAAGACATTTTGTCAAATAAACTTATAAACATCACATCAATAGCTGATTAAGTCATCTTCTAGAGCGAGTGTGAAATCTGGGAATACATGATGCCTAGAGATGACCACCCACGTCAGAACCTAATGCGGCACATGTGATCCTTTGAACATGCCAGAGCCGTATACAAAACTTAAGGAGCACGTCGAGGGATGAACCGCGATTGGAATTAGATGTACACGTCTTTGGAATTATGTGAAATTATTTTGGAATTCATTAGATAATGCCTCTTCATCTAATGTCTTGAAAGTGGTAGTGGAAGTAGGTGTACACAAAATTAGGTCCCGGTTCACCCCTCGCAGTACCTAATAGTTGTTTCGTTTCTAGCGAAGGAAAAGAGTAGCAACATCAAATATTTCCCTCTAAGTCTTTCCAATCAATTCCAAAGAAATACATGCACCATGACTAGAAAAAGGCTGTAAATATTCGAACATCACACAATGTCTATGGATTGTCTCATCACAGAACGAATTACGTCATATGCTGGTTAGCTTCCGAAATCGTTTGGTAACGAGTGATTTGAATATGTCAAAACCGTTGACTTATTGAATTTGCCCAAATAAATTTTATTTAAAATATATAAGGAATTAATTCAGAATTATATCTTCTAAAATTGATCAAAAAAGTCAAAAAAATTTAAGAGTCAATGCGTTCTCTGCAAATTTTGTCAGCAATCGGTTTGAGCTAGAACGTTGAAACTTGGCTCAATGGAGTAGCTTATCAATACAAACCTTTGAGTCAAATTTCAACACATTATCCTAAGCAGTTTAAGAGTTCCACCAGAATAAACTTTTTACGGCCCTACTTAAAGTCATCACAAGCAGATGTCGTGATAGTATCTATAAAATAGAGAAAGCGCGGAAACGCTTGTTCGATGGCCCATCGAGTGGAGGGAGGCGGTAAGGGTCGGGTGGTTTATTAACTTGATAGCTCGAATCTGAATTGCATCCAGGGTGGCAAGAGAATGATTGGAGGCTCCTCTCCACAGATAGGAACCGTATTCGAGATAGAGGAGGATTTGGGCATTGTAGAGGAAAAAGCTGCAGAGGCGTGAAAAATTGTCTGGACCTGAATTTGAAGCCAATTTCTTTTGCTGCAGATTTAGCCACAGAGGAAATGGGAACATTCCATGTCAGATGCGACTGATGGACTCATATGGACATCCTGTCACACATTTGAACCAAAGACGATGTCAGGGAAATTTGTATTTTCGCACCTAGAAATTAGACAACATTGAGTCTTGTTTGCTAAGTGCTAACTAAATTTTGATGCCTCCATTTTTCTAAAGTGTTCAGCTCTCGATTAATTGAAAAATAACATTGTTTAGATTATTATTATTGGACCAGATCGGTATTTTCGGCCTTCCCGAGAGGACGAGCACAGCCCCTCTGACATTATTATCGATGCCAGCTCGGATTTAGTAGACGACACTCTCTCATGATTTCTTTAGAAGATGTCCAATTAAAACTAATATTCATATTTTGTTTATTTATTTAAATACAAATATTTTGTAAAACTACTTTATAAAGTAATTCAATCGAATTTAATAAAATTGTGAATTTTGGAAAAAAAGAAGTGAGTTCACTTCCAAAAAATCCGCTGCTCTTTGGCTTAAAATACCATTTTAAAATTTTCTACTTGGATTCCTTAATTTTCCCCCAGCCGACACCTAAGGCCTGCTGGCGGCTTTTTGTGACATAATTTATTAAGAATTTAAGCATTTTGGCAAAGATTTTTCAAATATTTGAGTCCAGTCCACTCCATACCCCGCTCTCTTTCCTCGCTTAGAATGTCACGAAAAAAAAATCGTAGAACTCCTATTATATCTCCGAAACCTTTATTCTTTATTGTAAATGAAAATACCGATTAAAATAAAACTTTACATATATATATCAAAAGAGAATTTTCGACCGAAACCATTTGAATAGTTTTCAAGTGCTTGTGAAGTCAATAATTTACTAAGAGTTTTCAAAAAATTTACGTGGGTAGTTTTATATTCTTCAAACTTCAATGGTTATTTGACAGATGATTAAATCAATTATTTGTTGTTTATTTATATTAATTTTCTAAAGAGTTCCGGTCACCACTGGTTGACCATCTTTAGTAGTGAATAATGTATTTAGTTTTAAGAAATTGTCAACTTATTAGTAGAGACCGGATTTTTATGCAGTAAAAACTACCAAAATATACAGTTAAAAGGCTGAAATATGGAAGTAATATGCAGAATACGTTGAAATATGCAAATATATGAAGTAAAAATTGGCAAAATAAATTTTTTTATGCACTAAAAAATTAAAATTGAAGACAAAAAGACTATATATTTGAAGGAGTGCTATGGAATAAATAAAATGATAAACTAAACTATAGGCACCAAGTGTCAAATATGTACTTTTATTGCGTAAAAAATTTCACAAAATTCTCATTAAGTATATTTAATATATTAAAAAATCTTTAAACTCAAAAAAATAATAGGCGCTCTTGAGTAAAATCAAAATAATAAATTTAATAATGTTACAAAAATGTGATCGAAAAAATACGGGGGGGGGGATAGTTTTATTTAATAGACACGATTTTTTTTATATTAACAAGCTTTTCTTATTGACGTACAAATAATAAACTAATAAAAGAATGCAAATATTTGTCCGGCTATAATCTGATAACTACACTAATTTACACACACTTTCACACACACACACAAGAACACTCAATGACCAAAATGGGCTATAGTTATCGAAAACCATTAAAAAATAATAATAATAATAATAAAGAAATAATTAACAAATGATCTCAAAAATAATTAAAATTTGATTGTAATTATGAATAATTTGGGGAGCCGGATAGCTCAGTCAGCTAACGCACTGGCCTCTCTTTGGCATCGATCGATTATGACGATGTTGGAGTGGAGGTCCGGGGTTCGATCCTGGCTGGCAAATAAAAATTTATACCGGCTGAAAACTCGGCTCCCTCACTAACCCTACTAACACTCTACTTATGTGCTGTCTAAATGGGCTTTGTTCCCTGTGACATAAAATAAATAAAAAAATGAATAATTTATGTTTACAAGTATTTTTATAAATTATCTTCAGGTTATTATGTCTACGGTCACATAAAATTGATTTATACGATGAAAAAGAGCACCACGTATCCTCAGATGTAATAGGGGCAAATTTAAAGGAACTTTATATACATATTTTTTCATTTTTTTTTCATTCTTTCTCCGAAAATTTACTTTTAAAAAATCTGTATTTGGCGCAAAATAGGCAACAATTGACAAAAATTCTTAAAATATGCAATTCTATGCAATATTACTAAAATATGCAAAAATATGCAGTATAAAATTTAACCCACAGTATCCTAGATGCATGATTCGGATAGATAATTGATACCCTGGGTCGTATGATGCGGCAAACAAAATATGCAATTGCATAGGAATCCGGTCTCTACTTATTAGGTATTAAATCTATTCAACTAAATGATTAATAATGAAATTTTTTAGTGACTAACAGATTCCAAAAATTAAAAACGTTATATACTATTGAAGATGATCAAACCATGGTGACAGAACTATTTAGTGAATTTTAATATAAATAAATCAAAAATAACTTTACTAAATTATTTAAATTTATAACTGTTGAAGTTGGAATAAAAATAAGGTGATGTCTGTACCATATGACTTTCAATTACAACTTCCCCGATGTGACTTATCACTGTAGAGATAAATGAAGTAAGTATCTATATTATTATTTACCTCAAACCACCTGGCCATTACAGGGGGACTATTTAGCTTTAGAAGTTCCGGTTCAAAAATGTAAAAAGAAAAAATTTATTGAGATTTTAATGCGAAGTCACTTAATGCTAAGTAATATAGGCATAAATAAACAATTTATATTAAAGTTTATTATATAAGGGCATGTACCCAAGGAATCAATAAATAATAAATAATAATAAAAATAATAATAATAAAGTTTATTATTAATTACTACGGCATATCTAGCAACCCGAGTCTTGAAAAAGTTTGCCCTTTTTTCTTAATTAATAAATGTGCGGGTGAGCCATTCTTTTATTAAAATCCGATGGAGGAAAATTACTAAAAAGGGCATGGATAGAATTATCTAACGTCTTCCTTTAACGCGAAGGAAATGCGAGGATGCCAGATACAAGTTAAGACCTGTTCAGAGTATTAAAGATTCAATTTTTAATTCCTATTATTCTAGGAATGGCCTTTTGCTCTTGGATCAAAATTACACTCGTTATAAAGAGAGCAAATATTTAATTGGATTTCAATAAAATTCAGCCAATAATGTGAAAAAATTCTTGTTCTAACTATACTGGGTCGTGAAAAAGCTTTTACTTTTTTCTTCATGTTTATAATTCAATAGAAAAATTAAATTCATAAAAAGAAGATTGATTTATTTGTTTGAGACTATAGTTTCGAAGGTTTGGCCTTTATCATCAGTATTTTAAATTAGGATTATATAAAAAGGACTTAATTTAATTCTTTTCATAATAGTGCGTCTTATAGAGAACAAACCATAAATAATATAATATAGTATAAGTTCTAAACACTTTATTCGATTTGTTCCGAATTTCTTTTAGGTAGGCTCTAAGACCTTACGAGAATGACTATTCAGGAAAAATCGATAGTATTTCGAAATAGGGAAACGTGTGGGGGGGGGGGGGGGGGTTGAAAAATAAATAAAAGTATAAATTTCTAAGAGGAGGAGGGTATCTACACTATTATTGATAGTTTGAAAATTATAATTAAAATAAAACATAAAATTGTGTAAATGAATTATTAACTAATTAAATGAAAATACAAATATGTAGGTATATCGAAAAATATATGGCATGGTTGTGAAGCTTACCTTCAGCCGCTGATGTTGAAATCAGATTCTCAGGCTCTTGTAGAAAATAAGAACACTCAACACTCGAATTTATAATTTTATTTTCTACTTATTTTACAAATGGTTTTTGAGAAATAGAAACACTATTATTCATGAAATTAAAGGCACATGATGATATAAAATCTCATATTTAAATTTTCTCATAAATAATTAAGAGATGAAACATTGAGAAAGCAAAAATCAAATTGGCTTGATTATTATAAATAAGGGCATAACTTTAATCAATTTTTAATAAGAAAAAAAAATGGAAAATTTTGAAAATTAAGGATTTTTAATAAAAAGACATTTCATTTTATTCGAAATATTGTTAAGCTAATTTAAAATAAAAAATGCTGTTTACGATTTTTAATGAAAATTCATTTAATTTGTTTCAGAGCAGATAAGAGAATGTCAGGGGTTGATTCTGGAGTTAATTGAATCTCTACACAGTCTTAAAGAATTTTTCACCAAGTTTTCTGAGAGAGTCACAAGTGAACTGATTCATTGTCATGTTCATACTCTTCCCTGGGAAAGAGTCGAACGACAAATGATTCTCTTGTCATGTTCACTCACCATTTAAGAAGGAAATCTATGGATGGAGAAATTTCAAATATTTTAAAAATTGTTCATTTCTAGATATTAAACCATATTTTCTATTCAAATATTTAATTATTTTGCATCAGGGCCTTAGTCAAGAAGGTTCAAAATGGCCCAGCACCCTCCACCTAATTTGATTTAATATCTAAAAATCATTAAAAAAGCTTTTAAACGCTTATAATGAATCTTATCATAATTAATAAACAAATATAACTTTCGAGGATTAGTCTTCAATATCTTTTTATTTTCAGCTGTAATAAAATATTTTAAAAATTAAAAGAGGATTAGTAGGGAATTGAACAATAAATTAAAAACAGAGTTTTTATTAAATAGGCCTGACGTTTCGTCGATTTATTTTGACTTCCTCAGTGACCCATTTTATCACTCTTTGTTAAAAGACAATTTAACTATGAGACGAAACCTCCTTAATCTTTTTTTATTATTTCTATAATACATTTTTGGCCTCAATTATTCAACAATCTTGAACTTTTTACCCTTTTTAACAATTAAAAAAATCAAAAAATTAAAAAAACTTTTTTGGGCCACTGATAAATCGACAAAACGTCTGACCCATTTAATAAAAACTCTATTTTTAATATATTGTCCAATTTCCTACTATTCTTCTTTTAATTGTTATTTATTATGGATGCGAGTGATGCAACGTTATATTTTAAACAGTTTTCTTATAAAGCGATCTCTTCTGGCATCTAAAAAGATATTTGATTTTTAGCCTTTAAGTTCTTTGTAATCATTTTGCCACAATATATCCACTAGCGATTTTAAATTTAAAAAAATAGATATCATCTTATTTAAAAAAATTGTAAAACTAATTCACTGTTAATTAAAATATTTTGATTTATAATTTTTGAAATCACAAATATTTTTGAAGGTATCAAGTATCGGTATGCGGTCCGATACCTATTTATAATATAATATATAAATATAAAAAGTAAAGAAAAATAATTTCAACTATGTTTTTTCTTCGTCTGTCTGTCTATGTGCCCGGATTCCGATACACACGATAACTCCAAAACGAAAAGTTTTAGAAAGTTCGTTCTATAGCAAAATTGTTGTATTTTCAATGAGGAAAACTGTTTAGAATTTGGGTTCTCTAAGTTTATCTGCTTCGCATTGGATAAAGTAAAAATAGAGAAATGGCTCGCGTCGTTTTTTGCAGGGTAGTCTTACCCTTAACTGATCAGCCAATTTAGTTGCATAAATAACAGAGGCTATTGAATGACTGGACTGATGCGACGCGTCGGAAAAATGCTAAGTGGTAAGATAGAGACACGGGTTAACCTCAGATGGGAAAAAATTTTCAAAATAATTTTTCTTAAGAACCATAAAAATTTTAAGCTAAAAGAAATAAGGAACAAATTTATTTTTAAAATTAAAACCATTTGAATTCATCTACAAGCGTCTCTTATTTTAAAAGATTCACATTTTCAACCTCTTTTAAATTCACTCTTATTACATTACTACATAATATATGAGGTACGATGAAATGTTGTATTCGAGCATTAAAAAGTTTTTTTCTTTGTATTTTCGAAATATCTCAAAAACGGCTGAAACTATTATTATATTCATTTTGTAAAAAAAACCTTGAAACGTGAAAAAATGCTGTGGCTGTAGAAATTTGGGCCCAGTCCATATAAAGACGCCAATCAGTATTTCGCATGACGGCGCAAAAGGAACTTGGCGCGTTCCTGGTTTTTAGTCCTTATTTATCTGAAACCTACCCAGTAATTTTAATGAACTCTTATTTAAAATGTTTCACCTAAAACCGACACCAATTTCAAAAATTATATTCCTCATTTAACATATTTTTAATAATTAGTCTTAATCTATTTTGTGCCTAAGTATATATTTAAAATTAGAAGAAAAAAATTAAATAGTATATTATTTATACATTTTATTTAATTACTTCACTTCATTAGCAATGGGATCAAAAAGTCCTTTAGAAAATCGAATCCAATAAGCTGTTTAAGCACGTTCTTCGATTTTGCTTAATTCATTCAATTGAGCAGAGACTAAAACGGTCGGAATTTATTTTCTCTAATCGCAAATTTCTCCTAATAAGGCGATAATGGTGATGGGCGTTGATTCTTTCAACAGCAATCATTGAATTAAAAGACAAGTACAATTGCCCAGACCCAAAGATCTCATCCACTAGCAAATCCTCTGCGAAACAAAAGCTATTTAACATTTTATATAAATGTAAAGTGACATATTTTGGTTTTTGAAATTATAATAAATCGTTGATTCTTTGATTCTGAATAATTATATATTATTAATTAAAGTCAAAAAGGCCTTGATCTCAAATAAGGAATTTGAGCATCAGATCCAACACTTTATGCAGTCCATTTTTACTTGGGGCTTATATAATTATTACCAGCATTATAGGGAATTTGGGCCTCCTACCCCAAAATTGACTAGCTTACAGTATAAGTAAATGCAAATCCAACAAAAATGTAATTCCGACAATATTAAAAAAAAAAATCAGATTAAATAACCATTATTTGAGCTGGTCTGAAAAAAATTTATGAATACGAGGCTGATAAGGTGTCTCTGTAGCAATATGAAAATGACGTATTCAGGGGAACCCATGCCCCTCATCAAATTCTTTGAACTACTCTATCTATATATATAAAATTAAGGTTTTGTCTGTACATTGGTCCAAATCACGCTAAATTTTGGTTGCACACGTTTCGAACAAAGTTATAAACGAAAACACCCTCAACAAAATTACTCTCTGTATGTATGTTTCAGTGGGTTTCGCGCAAAAGTTGCTCACGATTCACGAAAAAACGGCTGAAGGGTCTTCTAACTTGAATTCATTGCTATATAACGTTTTGATATTTTGACCCCAAAGGGGAATTGGGGGGGGGGCGCACTAATGGAATTTATCAAATAACTCCTAAACTTAAACCAATTTGAGCCGCAATAGTTAAATAATGTAATCAATAATTTTTATGTTAATTCTATATTTAGAAAATTATTTTATTATTTTTTGAAAAGGAAAAATGAATTAGGCACCCGACGGGATTCGAACCAGCGTCTCTCTCCTTTAGCCCAAGAGCGCCTTTACCAGGCCACGGATGATCTCGACAGGAATGATCTTTAGATCGAATGTCATTTTTCCTATGTAGAATTAGCATAAGAAATTATGAATTACATTATTTAACTTTCGAGGCTCAAATTGCTTTAAGAAAAAATTAAAACTAACGTTTAAAAAGTTAATTTGTCTAAAACTCCTAAACTATTAACTCTACCACAGATTTTGTTATGGACAAAATTGTAGGCGATGTGATTTCTGACAACTTTTGTTTAAAAAAATTCCCCAAAAAACGCGGGCGTAGTCCCCTGGCTAGCAAGAGGGCCCCCGAAGGCGAGCCTTGCAGCTAGTATTATTATATATAAATGTCCGAACATCTACTATACATATTTTTCTCTTAATATAATAAATTCCTTGTGTTATAATAGTAATAGTGATCAATTCATGAACGTATTATATGTAGGTATATAAATATATATATATATATATATTCAGCACTTACGATATATGGGTGTATGTTTATATGCATCAAGCAAAGGACAATCTCATTGATTTCTCCTTATGAATAATATTTATTCTAAAATTACTATTACTTACATTGGCTGTTTATTCTAATAATCATTAAAAAGTGTAAAAATTAAATAGTTATAAATAAAGATGGCCTACATGGTTTTAATTCCGATCGCTAAAAATTTAATAAAACTCCAAAATATAATACGTCTTTATACTTCGGGTCTTGTTGCTATAAATCCCTCCTTGGAGAAACGTACAATAACTATCTCGTAAGATGACATTTTTTATCCTTAAGCGATTAATGAAGAATCCTTTTAAGTCGAAAAAACATTCTTCTTAAATTTCCAATTTTTAAAAATAAACATTTAAACTTTGTCACGTCCATTTCCGATAGTAAATTCTTAAAAGTGCTTAGGTTGATGCTTGAACAATATGCTATTAAAAAAAAGTTCCTAAAATGGAATGAAAGTACCTATGGTTAGTTTGAAATGCATAAAAAAGCGGTGGCCCGTTTGGTCTTTTTACCAGGGCAAGAATCCTGGCGACTTGTCACTGGCTCAGCTCATTGCTTCCCGGCGATCGCCTCAATTAACACTTGGAATTGTATTAGCACCTGTCGGGAATCACGATGAGTACTTCATGTCGTAGCTCTTCTTAGAAACCCGCGACTAATCAAGAAATTATTGCACAGGCTAATTTCTGCTTGTCATGAATTAAAAAGAGCATTTTCAAGAGCAAGTTCCATACGTTTTTTAACTACATGCACCATCTCATCTACTCAGAATAACATTTCAAAGATCCGTAATGTTACGGAAGGAGACGAAAAACGAAACAAAAAAATGGATCTGAAATGGGATTGAAATCGATCGACAACAAAGCCAAATAATTATCATTCAACAACTTCTTTCCCATACGAAACTCTTTATTTGCTTCAAAAAGAAACATCCTATTGAAAATGTACGAATTTATTTTAGAAAAATTACATAATACCTAAAAAAAGAAACAAATCTTACAATGAATCAGTCCAATGATAATTTGTGGAAATCTTCTTTAGAATTCGATACTTTTTCCAATCGAGAGAGTGAAAAAGTAACCTTCGATCCAGGAACCAGTTGATAATTATTCAAAGAAATGAGTTTCATGGGAAGCAGCGATTGATAGTGAATTCGTTCTTAATTGAATGAAGGTATTGGTGAGGATTCCCAGACGATCGAAATATTAAATGCTGCGAGCTGAATTGAAGCTCTAACACTGAATACAACTCCTGGGGTACAGAACTTTTGTTCGCCTTGATGATATTTTTTACTCGTATTCTATCATTTTTCAAATGAATGTTCTATATTTCTTTATTTGATCAGCCGCGAATCATTAACATGAAAGACATTTCTCATTAGACGATTCCCACGTGGTTCGATTTCTCATATGCTTCGACTCGGAACCCCAGAACTCACGCAGCGAGTCTTGATTGCACCTTTGGTAGCTGATTGGGCTCACAGCACGAGACCCCCGTCTTATCAAGCAACGCAATGATAACAAAAAAATAATGGGCTTCCACGAAAAAATGAGATTAGGGACCTGTTCAAGAGGCTCGAATAAATGCGAGTTGCCCTTTCTAATTAAGACCGATGATTTCACGCACACAGAAAAAGGTAGTTCAAGCATTATTACTATTATTATTATTTTTTTTTTAATCTTTTAACATCTCACCCATCAAATAATTTACATTAAATTTAATCTTTTCACGAGGGGAAAATGATTGGATATATTTATTTGTAAGATGAACACTTTTTTAATAGTTGATTGGTTCATGTTTTGTTTAGGCATATAATGGCCAGCTTCTGACTTAATAGTCACTGAAGTAATCGATATGAATTTTACATTTCTATGAAGACGAAGGACTACAAATTGCAAAAGGCAACCTGCTAATTTTTTATTAGGATATTCATCAAGAGGAATCAGATTGTTAATTTACAGAAAAAACAAGAAAATATATATTTTTGGTGTTGTAATCAGTAATTAAGGGGCCGGCGTGATTGCTGTGATTGACCGTGCATTGGTGTTAAATAAATATGGGGGAATTCAAAAATAATTTAAAATCAATTTTCAAACAAAAATACTAGAAAGCTGTGGACGGGGGGGGGGGAGATTATAAATTATTTTATTAAACCAGTGGCGTATCTGCGGTGGGGATACCGGAGTCTAGGGGCTCCTGGCCAGTAAGATGGCCGCCAAGGGCTGGCTTCGCAGCTAGTTATTTATAAATTAGTAAACGACCTTAATAAACACAACCATTTGTTTGAGATTCAAGCCAAAGATTATTGTAAAGAAAATTTTGAAAAATTTTGGAAACTTTTTAAAATATAAAATACTAGGTAGGTTTCACAAAATAAAAGATCAGATCCTTGTTTAGCACGACTCTATATATATTTCGGGGAATAAGCCCATCTTCAGGAGTTCACTAAGATGGGCCTATACCCCGAAATATATATAGAGTCGTGCTAAACAAGGATCTGATCTTTTATTTTTGTGAACATACCTAGTATTTTAAATTTTTGAAAAATTTTGGAAATTTTTCAAAATTTTCTTTACTTTATTTAAAATGTTTCACCAAGAACCCGCACCATTCTCCCTTAAGAAAAAAACCCCAAAGATTATTAGTTAAATTTTTCATATATATTTTTATTTGTATGAAATAAATCCATCCATTAGCTTTATCCATTGAACATTTGATTATTATTAGTTGTAATAATTCCTCACAAAATAAGTTTGTATATTCGTAAAAAAATAGACCTTTAAAAACTGTCATAGTAATTTTTCTAAAAAGTCGAAAAAGAATCCATTCCACAGGGGAGAGGGCGAGTACCCTATATACCCTCTGCTACTAGTCACTGTTTACAATTAATAAATATTACATCTAATCCTATGTAACTATTTAACATGATTGAAAATAAGAATTACTAATATCTTTATCAATAAGACCATACCTAATATTGAATTAATTAGTTTCGGCTCAAATCAATTGTCTTAGGATAAAAGGGAGAAAGAATTTCGCCAGGTGTCTGGAGATAATCAATGGGCACTAGTGGAAAAGAAGGATGCAGGTGCAGGAATTGAACGATGCCGTCAAGCTAGCACAGGCAAAACACACACGCAGAGAAACAGACATTTGGATGGGTTACAACGAGCAAAGTGAGCAGCCTTGAGGAGCAACCGGCGCAGGTACAAGACACAAAGTTATCAGGTCCGTAAGAAAACGATCACCACGACTCACACGCTAAACAATACCCCTGACGCAGAAAAAAATCAATTTATTTGTAAAACCATTAACCATTTTATAATTATTATTCAGTCAAATACTAAAAGGAATCCGGAAGAAGAGAGCTCTTAGGTTTTTTTTTTAATCTACTGATTCAAGCCGAAAGAGATTTTGTTAGAGGGGGAAAAGAAACTTCAAATTATTACTATCAGTTTTAAGATGTCATAATACCTCGCAAGCCTGGAGGGCATATTTTAAGTTCAAGGCTTGAAAATGAACCAATTTGGTGGCTGGGATTTATCGAAAAACATTTAGATTAAAAAATGCACAGAAAATTCATCTGACTTGATTTTATCTATTTCTCTATTGATTCTTTGGATTAAATTAGCTAATGAGTAAATAAAAATTTAATCAAAAGTTTCGATTAAGCACAAGAAGTTTCGGTTTCTACGGCCGAGACCGTAAGGGGAAAGCTTATTTTTACAATGTTTTTTCATTGTAATTACTTGGCGACAATCAGCTACATAACGAACAGCAACAATCGAGTGGAGCAATCAATCACAGGGCTACGGCAATCAATGGCAACAATAATCGGCTGCAGAAATTGATGGTGACAAACCGTTGACATGTGTAAAACACCAAAAGACATAAGCTTTTAACAACCAAATATACATGCCTTCTTTCAATAAGAAACTGTTCAAAGTGCAGAACAGATTTATCCACCGATACGTTTATCCCCATCACTTCTACGGACGAAAACTCTCCTCCTGGGTCTCTTTTCCCGACTTGTACAATAATCAGTCCTTCAAGACCTTCAAGGGTACAGAGACACCTTCGTTGCCACCCCTCCACCTGAACCATCTCTTCTATTCAGTAATGCAAAGGTCTTTTAAGAACTATAGGTGCTAAATCTTGTCGATAGATAGAAGGGGCTTCTTGCATTGATTTCATTTAAAATATAAATAAATAAAGAGATACCAAATGAGTTCATTATACTTATTTTCATAAAGAGAAATCAATGAGGTTGTCCTCTGTTGATGCAAATAATATAAATATAAATATCTATGTATATATATAATTTATTTGTTTGAGACTATAGTTTTGAAGGTTTGACCTTAATCATCAGTCTTTTTAAACTTCAAGCGGTTGCATGGCGTCGAATCGACCGCCTTCGATAAATTTTCGTTCATAATATCGTTATTTCTTGTCACATGCATTTCCCATTCCTAGTAGCCTGTCCTTACCCACACTACATTCATTTGCAATGAATGTTATCTTGGCGAAGAAACTGATTCTGTAGAAAATTAGACCTAACTTGATGATAAATACTTTGATTTCTAATTATTTGATCTCATAGAGTCGACTGATTTTGTTATTTTGATTGTTTTATACTATATAAAGCTAGTTAGTAAAAGTATATGAGAAGATTGCATCAAGCAGAGGATAACCTCATTGATTTTTCTTTATAAATCAACAACTCAGCAAAAAAAATCTTTTCAATACTTGTTTTCAATTTAACCATGAAGGGATGATGTGGGTGTTTGGGAATCCCGTATTACATGAGATAAGAGGGGCCTGGCCACTGACATTAAGTGATAATAGTTTATGATTCTGTTTACCTTCCCTCCCCCCTTCTTTCTTTTTTTTACTTTCACTTACTTCTATTTATGGATTAATTCTTCGAGTTGCAGAGGTTCGCGACCTGCAGAGGAGACTCATCGCTCGAATTGGGGGTCATAACGTCATCATGCAGATGAAGTAGATAAGGATTTATTTTTATTTGATTCCGAATAAATGAGCTTCATTCGAGAAGATCAAGCCTTTTTCCATAGGGGATTTTCGTTGGTATTCCATAAGTAATTGTTGATTGAAATTCATGCTCTAATTAATTTAAAAATAGTAGGTACTAGAAGTTGAAGGTTCGTAATAAGTTTTATTTTTTTATTTTTTATTAATGATGTATCTATTTGACATTGATTGACTTAAATTCATTAGCTATCATATCTTTTATGCCAGTAGTCCCAAACTGTTTGTATCTAAGAGCACATTCTAGAATATCTGTCGGGCAGCGGGCACCATTTATTTTTTCAATGCAAATTAATTTATAGTTGGACATACAATTAAAGAGTTGGCCAGCAAAAAAATGTTTATCAGGAATTAAAAAATAAATGAAAATTTATATAGTTTTTTTATAGAAAGAAATTCTGACATTTATTAGAGTATAATAAGATGGTGTCATCTATTAAGGATTTAATATGGATTGGAATATTTTTAATTATATGTCAGAAGGGTTGTTTTTCACCCCATCGGGTTCGATTCCTAAGGAGGTGAAAAAAACCCTTCTGACATATAATTAAAAATATTCCATTCCATCGGATTTAATAGATGACACCATCTAATGATTTTCTAAGAAAATTTGAATCTATTACCATCGGAAAATTGAAATATTTTATATTTATTAGAGTTTTTGAAAAATTGGACTCTGAAATGCTTGATTCATTTTTTTAAATGAAGGTTAAACAAAAAGTTTTTCAAAAAATTATTTTCAAACAAATAAGCTTATATTTTTTTAATTAAACACTAAATATTAAAAAAATTACAAAAAATGTTTACATATAATTTTATTTGAAAAATTAAATTATTTTACCGTGGTCGTTCAGCAATGGGCACACGTAAAACGCTCGCCGGGCGCCATAGTGGTTGGGGACCCCTGTTTTATGCTTATATTAAAATAAGTGGAATTATAAATTGTTCAACATTTTGAAACTATCAACTTTAGAGCAACTATATTTTACAATTTTCTTGTTATTATTGGAACATTTGTGTCTGAGGCATAGAGGAATCGGCACTGCGTTCCATCGTTCCATTTAAGAACTTGCTATGCCAAAGTTTATTAATTTCGAACTGATATTGTGAAAACATCCAAGATTTTGGCTAGCAGAGATTTTAATTCATAAGGAATAAATCAGCTTGGAGACCTCGTATAAATATTTGTATTAATTTGAGACTAGAGTTTTGAAAGATCGGTCTAACTTAAAAATTGAACTATTGAAAAATTTTCTGAAAAAAGTAAATGTAATTAGGACTAAGATTATATTAAAGATCAATGTAAAATGATTAAATTTAACAGATATTACCCGTTTATATTACGAATTTTCAATTTATCCTTAATGAATTTGACCTTATTTTTATTTAATTTAGACGGATGTATTAAAATTTTTAAAAAATAAAGGCGAATAGTATGCGTTTATTAAATTTCAAAGATCTTGAAGAATTTAATATATAATAATAGTGTATGCTTATTGCTTATAGGTATTACGAATTTTCAATTTATTCTTAATGAATTTGACCTTATTTTTTTTTTTTACGGATGTATTAAAATTTTAAAAAGTAAAGACGACTGTTATGCGTTTATTAAATTTCAAAGATCTCAAAGAATTTAATATACAACAATAATGTAGGCTTATATTAAGAATTTTCAATTTATTCTTATGAATTTGACCTTATTTTCGTTTAATTTAGACGGATATATAGAATATTCGGCAAATATATATTTGACAAATATAAATATGACATGTAGGCGTTTATTAAATTCCAAAGATATTAAAACTTTAATCTAATTTAATATCTTATTTAATAATAATTCTTTTATTTTGTTTATGTGTTTAGTGCCAAGCCATCGTTCGTGAATCATCAGTAAATGAAGTCAGTGGCCGAACCTCTTCCATTTGATTCAATCCTATAAGGAAATCCCTCAATTAATTGATCCTTGCAGCATCGAGGGAAGGAGATTAAATTGTTGGTAGGGAAGACTTCTGTAGGGGGGTCACTATGGTGTTCATTGCGTTGTTCTTTTTTGAAAAGATTTATTATAGTTTGCCCAGAGAAGCTGAGGTGGTGATTCTTAAGGAGAAATCAATGAGGTTGTCCTCTACTTAATGCAAATAGACATTATATATATATATATATATATATATATATATATATATATATATATATATATTACGAGTTAGCTCCAGGCGTGCCTTCGGCACGCCCTCTACAGCTCGATCCCTAGCGGGCCGCGTCTCAGCATGTGATTATTAGGTCTGTAATATATATTTGTAATATTTTGCCCCCTCTTTCGCCCCCACGCACTCATTTTGGCTATTGATTTTTACAGCATAATATAGTCTTAAAAACTAACATTACAAAATTTGATCTATATCGGAGAGAGTATTAATTTTTTGCCCCCACTCACATTTTGGGAGGTTGAAATTATTTTTTAGATATTTGCAAATAAATAACTCTCAGTTTTCTAAAGAGTAAATGTATTAAAAAGCTAAAAAATTCTATAATTTGCCCCCCCCCTTCGCCCCCATACAGTCAATTTTGATAGTTGATTTTTACAGAAATAGTTTCTTAAAGTAATAAAGAATAACTCTACAAAATTTGGTCAAGATAGGAGAGAGTTTTAATTTTTGCCCCCACTCACATTTTGGATAGTTGGGAGTCGAATTTCAAAAAATCCTGAAATTACTTTTTAGATATTTGTATTTAGAATTTTATTATGTAAAAATCAAGTAGATATCTTATCGTTCTTAATTGAAAATGCATAATTAGTGTAAACACATTGCAAAGATATTTTGCCCCTTTTGACCCCTTTAGGGGTCGAATTTCAAAAAATCCTGAAAAAACATTTTAGATATTTTAATTTAGTATTTATATAAGTAAAAAGCAACTAGATATTTTATCGTCCTTAAGAGATATCGCATAATCAGTGAAAACACACTTTGCCCCCTTTGACCCCCTTAGGGGTCGAATTTCGAAAAATCCTTTCTTAGTGAGCCCCTATGTCATAGATGTAATATCCTCTCCAAATTTCATGTTTCTATGTTCAGTGGTTCTGGCTGTTTTGGTGATGAGTGTGTGTATCGGGCAAAGATTAGATTAGAAACCGGATTCCTATCCAATTGCATATTTTGTTTGCCGCCACATACGACCCAGGGGATCAGTTATCTGTCCGAATCATGCATCTATGATACTGTGGGTTAAATTTTATACTGCATATTTTTTTCATATTTGAGTAATATTGCATAAAATTGCATATTTCGGGCCAAATACAGATGTTTTAAAAGTAACTTTTCGGAAAAAGTATTTAAAAAAAAAAGAAGAAATATAAAACAGGGGGATACTAATTTAAATTCAAAGAAAACAAAAATAGGCCTCAACAACAAAAGTGTAGTGTTTGACGGATTACAAAGGATGTAAACATAGCTAAAAAATAACAATCCACTTATTTTTCTTATTATTCAGTTGTACTAGATACTATATTCTACACGAAAATGCCGAAAAGATTGCCATCTTTTTCTTCCAAAGTAAAAGTGGGGGGTTTTAAGTTCCTTCAAATTCGCCCCCATTACGTCTGTGAATTTGGACCGCTCCTTTTTATCCTATAAATCAATTTTAAATGTCGGTAGACATAATATCCTGAAGATAATTAGAAAAAATACTTTGTAAACATAAATTATTATTCACATTAAAATCAAATTTTAATTATTTTTGAGATCCTTTGTTAATTATTTTTTTTAATGACCTTCGGGAACTATAGCCCATTTTTGCCATTGAGTCTTCGTGTGTGTGTGTATGTGTGAAAGTGTGTGTAAATTGGTGTAGGGATCATATTTTATAGCCGGCCAAATTTTGCATTATTTCTTAATTAGTTTATTTTTTGTAGGTCATAAGGGAGTGATGGTTAATATAAAAAAATAAAAGCAATACAATCGCTTTCTGTTGAATAAAGCTACACCCCCCCCTACCGTATTTTTTTCATACAGTTTTTTGAAATATTATGTTGATTTTATTCAAGTGCACCTAATATTTCTTTGAGTTTAAATATTTTTTAATATATTAAATGTAATGAGAATTTTGTGCAATTTTTTACGCAATAAATGTACATATTTGACACTTGTTGTCTGTAGCTTACTTTATCATTTTATTCCTTTCATAGCACTCCTTCAAATATGTAGTCTTTATGTCTTCAATTTTAATTTTTTGGTGCATAAAAAATTTTTACCGCATATATTTGCATATTTCAACGTATTCTGCATATTTTTGGCAGTTTTACTCCATAAAAATCCGGTTTCTAATAATCATTATATTAAAAATATGTTATTGATTGATTTTTAGCTATAAATAAATACAAATCTTTTATAAAAAAAACTTGTACTTTTAATGAAATACTAAAAGTTTCAGGAGAATTTCTCCCTTCATCAATGGAATTTAATTTGAATTCAAAAAGAAAAAAAAAGGTTGATTAAACTAAGGAATATAAAGGAATTGATTGTTTAAAATTTAGTTTGTTTTTTTATAAAATATTTGTATTTATTTATATTTATATCACAATCAATAAAATATGTTAAATATAATAATGTTTATTTACATCAAGCAGAGAACAAACTCAGTGATTTTACTCCTTTTTTTGTTTTGATCAACACTTTTCTTGGTTTATTTCTGTAAATTTTTATTAGTATAAAAAAAACTAAGTGGTAAACTTAGCTTTAGGCTAGCCACTGTGATTGAGTTTCAGTGTAGAAAAGTAAAAAACCGAAACGTTAAGTTCTTTAGAGAAAATTTTAATTAACTCTTGGAAACTGAAAAAAAAACTTTTTTAAATTCTTTTTCTTTATTGAATATTGAAACAAGAAAGGATTTTTTTAATAGCATCATTAAGATTACATCTGTGTTAAATGGTTTATTTTAATACCCCAAATAATGGATTATACTATAGACAAAATTATATATTAAACATCAACATTCATTATAATTCGAAAAATCCCATCAACTAAATTCTGTTAAACGCATGAATGAAATTCAAATTGCCAACATTATCGCCCCGCACACCATCATTATAAAGTAAATTAAATTTTAAAAAAGTGATTCTACTTGACAATATTTCACATTCCTAGAGTAGAAAAAAAAAATTATTTTCAACCTCCCAAAATAACCATCCAATTAAAATTTTAATGCAATTTTTGACTTGGGATAAAATTAATAAATATGAACGACTTGTAGATTTCAAATCTGTATCTTATTTAGATTATAAGTTAATAATGCCTTGGCAGGCAGACAAACATCGTAGTGAGACTAAAAGGTTTCGTTTTCAAATTAGTACGGAACCCTAAAATTAAGATGAGCACCCACCTTTCGACCTAGATAAAAATCAAAGATATGAGTCTTGTTATGACTCTAACTTAGTGCTTAAAGGATATATAGAATACAAATATAATACTTATACTGAGACTGAAGTTGAGGGCATTTATACCGAGAGTTCATTTCCAACTATTGCTAACTTTGAAGTACCTAAATTGGTGCTTCGAAGTTGGTTATTAGGCAAAGTAGTAGTTTTTTAAGGCGATTACAGTGAAGAAAACAAAAAATCATTTGAGCATCGTATCTTTTTACATTAAATTTACAAATTAAGTGTGTTTATTTTTGGCGAAATTAAAAAACGTTTTAAAATTTTAAGTGGCTAATGATTTTGAGGATTCTCAAATTTTTTGTAAATGGTGACCGTAACTTTAGGCTTGTAAGGTCAAAAATAAAAATATATATTTTTTTTGTCGTGGGATGTATAGCTATAACTATAAAGTTCTCATTTAGTAAAATTAGGATGATTTTTTTTTTAATTTAATTCATTTTAAAATGGACTTCAAAATACCCATTATTTAGAAAATTTTTGTACCTAAAACATCATTGGCGTAGTTAGTGAGTTTTTCCTAGGGGAAGCCGGCCAGCTGATTAGCCATCACAAGGTTTCAATTTCGGTACGGTAATCCGAATAGAGATCAAATAATTTGAAGAAGATTTAATTTCCAACAGAAAAGTTAATATTAGTGAAATGTTTAAAATCAATAGTTTACCAGTTAAAAGATATTCCAATATTGTAGAGTGAGTGAATTGACTTGAATCAATAACAAATAATGTCTCCAGAAATGGCGACACATCCTCTCGATATGACAGACCAAAACAATTATAAATCCGAAAGAAATCGATCTTATTTATCGATTTAATCTATCTTGAGGTTCATAGTAACTTTTTAATATAAGAAAATAGCATTTTGATTAAGAATTTTGTAGTTTAAAAGAAATTGTATGAAAAGATTCAATTTCTTCTCTCCGGGAGCGAATCAACTAGAAATGCCCAAAAGGTTTTATTTTTTTCTCATTAGATATTTATTCAAATCTATTGAAATTTCATATCTATGTGTTATCGTCATTTATCTTTTATATCAAATAATTATTATTAAGAAATTTACATTTTAAAGGTTAGTTTATTTGAAGTCCAATTTAAAAAAACGCTAATAACTCAGTTGAAATAATTTTTAAAAATATGAAATTAATTAGATATTATAAAACAATTAATTATTAATAATTTAATTCAATTTTGAAAGAAATTGATTCAGTACTTTTTGAGAAAATCGTCAAAAACCCAGAAACCGTCTATGAAAGGCCGTTTTAGAAACATTTTAAAATTCACCTCCATGTCACAAGTCACTGTTTCGTTTCATATGACTTTTTTATCTTTTTTTCAAAGACATTTCGTGCTTTCAAAAAACGTCGTTTTTAGAAGGTTTTCGGGGTTTTTGACCATTTTCTCAAAAAGTACTGAATCGATTTCGTTCAAAATTAAATTAAATTATTAATAATTAATTGTTTTATAATATCTAATTGATTTCATATTTTTAAAAATTATTTCAACGGAGTTATTAGCGTTTTTTCAAATTAGACTTCAAATAAACTACCCTTTAAAATGCAAATTTCTTAATAATAATTATTTGATATAAAAGATAAATGACAATAACACACAGATATGAAATTTCAATAGATTTGAATAAATATCTAATGAGAAAAAAATAAAACTTTTTGCCATTTCTAGTTGATTCGCTCCCGGAGAGAAAATTGAATCTTTTCATACAATTTCTTTTAAACTACAAAATTCTTAATCAAAATGATATTTTCTTATATTACAGACATACTGTGAATATTCAGATAGATGAAATCGATAAAAGAATATCACTTTCTTTATGATTTATAATTATTTTGGTTTGTTTTATCGGGTTGTTGCGGTTGGGATGTCTCTTGACATTAGGGACACATTATTTATTATGGATTCATCAAATCTATTCACTTTACACTATTGAAATATCTTTTAACATATTAAAATTTAATACCTTTATATGTACGATTATATAATATAATAAATAAAATAATTTAAATATACGATTATACCATCAACAGCAATGAGCCTGGAGTCCACGAAAAGCTTCAGAGATCAGTGCAAAGAAGGTAAATAGTTATTTTATTAAATAATTAAAAGCGTTAAGACAAGTTTATTTAAAATAGATTCAAAAGCATTAATTAATATGATATATGTAACGATTTTGATTGTATATTTGAATATATTCAGGGGAAAATTTTCAAGGGTGCAACATCGTATTCTTGTTCAGGCGGCCAAAGATCGACAGCTGTCTTTAAAATCTCATTTATTAATACAATTCTTTAATAACAAATTACAGATTTTTATGTTAGGCCACTAAATATTTGAAAACTAACCCCTTGTTCAGTTGTTAAAAAATTTCCTTGGACCAGAAGAATCAGTTTACGAGAGACTCTCACAGAGTCAACTTGTAATGTAATTGCAGTTTTAAAACTGTTCATATACAATACGAAACTATTTTTGATATCATGTATGAATAAAATGTTATTAAATACAATATTTTTTTATTAAATGATAAACATATTTTTATTTGTTGATAGGTCAATAGTCTATTTTTTTTCTTATTTTCTCCTATGGGTCTCGCAGATAACCAATAGTTTAATGTGGTCATGGGCGTAGTTAAGGAGGGCACGGTGCCCCCTACAAAACTCATCCCCCTAGAAAAATCAACTAACTTTTTAGTAGAATTGACAAATTTCGGAAGTAATGAAATAATTTAATGTGAAATACATAACTGATTCGTCGTAATAATGAAGTTTCGATTTTTCTAGGGGGGGGCAATAAGTTTTGCCCTATTATCCCCCCCCCTCTAACTACGCTCATGCTGATCATTCTTAAAATGTACTCAATTTAGAGCTCTGAAAAAATTCTAAAATTCGTACGTTGTCTCTTTACGAAAAAAAAGAATTAATGTGATATCTCAAGTTTAGTATGTTGCAAAAAATGGAAAATTCGGTATGCGAACACGACTCGCAGTTAGCTGGCTTTTTCAGTTTTCACCACTGCAATCGCCTTTAAATATCCTACTACTTTGCATATTTAACTGCCTTCGGAATTCCAAAAATAATAAATTTAGTAACAAATGTGTATCAAGGCAGTTACCAGAAAAAATTTCAGGTCGGTTAGCTACCCACCGAGAGGTTATGAATATACTCCTAGGAGAAGGAGACATGATCTCCCATATGCCTAGATTGATTTTTTGATCATAGTATTATTTTTATTAAATTTTTATTGAACTTTTTATTTATATCCTGTAAAATTTCGATGTTTACCTCAACACTTCGGGGGGGGGTGTTTTAACACCCTAACCCCCCCCCCCCCACACACACACACATACTGCTAGCTAAGGCACCTGTGTATATTTTTTGAATTGCAATATCCACTTTGATTTATTCTAAAAAAAAAAAAAAAAAAAAAAAAATCAACAATATGAAATCAAAATTTAAAAAAATTTAATTTAAGAAAATTAATGATTTTTATTTTATATATGTATCGATTTGAAGAAAAGAAAAAGAAATTATAAATCAATATGATATTTTGAAAAATCTTTGTTATTTCTTAATCTGGACGAATGTGAAAGGAAGTTAATGAATAGATTTCTCAATGTGATACTTGAAAGCCGGAGTTATCGCGTCCATCTCTAATCAACGTTCGGGAATTCAAAGGAGGCCTGGTCTGCTGGTCCTGAGGAGGCGCACCAGTTTCTCACCGGTAGCTCCCAATCTTCTTCGTCTTGTTCTTCATCTTTTTCTTTTTCTCCTTGATGCAAGCCAGAGATTATTTATGATTACCTGAACGAACGCGAGCCGAGGCACGCGGGCAGCGCAACCGGGCTTTGAACCCAGGCCCTGGAGCGAATACGTTATTAATTATTATTGTCCCGGCTACTCGTTTTCCAGGGAAAGAAACAAATGCACGCTTAATCTACATTTTATTTTTAACTTTAAAATGAGTGCGAACGACCTCCACTGATCCTCACCTTGACTGAAAAAAGATACACTGGACAGTCATCGAATTGGAAATTCATTTAATGAAACGAAATGAATTGGATGGCTAGAAAAAAATTGCATCTACTTGATACGATTCGCAAAGCAAGATATTAAGATTTCATTCAAGGAGTCGAAAATATATCTTTACATTTCATTAATGGACCTTAATAGAGGTATAAGAATTTAAATTTAAAATGTTTTCTATTAATCGATGATTTTATTAAAAATATTGAGACGCTATTTTTTGTTTTGTTTTAAAAAATAAAAAAAGGTACCTATAGCTGAAACAAGTGACGTCTTGATCAGCTTACACAATTTTCTCTCATTTTCAAATGAACAAAAAAAGAGGCATTTTTTTCCCCGAAAGTGGGAAAACGACTTTGAAAAAAGAAATGAAAATAAATATTTGATAAACCAAACGACAATTTTAATACTTTTTTATTCGTTTGAGAAGTTTCTCTGTACATTTTAATTACAAGAAAATTGTCCAAGCTGACTGACCTCTGACGACACTTCATTAATTTTTATTTTTCAATACAAAAAAATATGTATTTAATATTTTTAATTGAACTATTGATTAATATTAAAATTGGACTTGTAGCTCAGTTGGAGAGAGTTTCACACCGGATACGATAAGTCACGGGTTCAAAACCAGGCTGGTTCTGGTGTCTGTAAAAATGTTTCAGTATTCTATAATTTGATTTATAAGATCAATTTTGAAGAATAAATCCTACATCAGACGAGTTTAATATAGGTAAAACACAATATTGTGTATTATCTAGTAGTTTTCTTATGAATGTTTCAATCATTTAATTCGAAATCAAATACAATATTGCCTTTTGAAAAATTACCAATATTAGGTGTTACTTTTTTCTATCTCTATTGAAATATACATAGATATATAGTTCAATCCTGTAATGAAGACTACAAATATGAACTTTATTTTTGTATAGGGTTTCCTCACTATTCATTACGATCTCTGTGCCATTAGTAAATTTATTCCAACAGTCCAGTAAATTAAAAAAAAACAATTCCTCAAAGAAATGCTCTTTTAACTATTCAATTTCTTACACTCATATACCATAAGACTCAAATTAATCCAAGTTTTGAATACTGCTAAGACCTATGGATGGAACTTCTCCTACCTCCCTGGTAATTAAAATTACATACAGTGAAACCCCTCAAATCCGAACTAATTGGGGCTGTAGCCTGTTCGGATTTCAATTTGTTCAGATTAGCCGAAAGCTGGTGGTTTGGATATCTTATTGAAGAAAATGGTTCTCTTTCTATCCTTGAGAAGCTGAAGAAAGTTACAATAAAAGACGTTATTTACTGGGTTGCAGAATCGTGGCAAAATACAAGTGTGAACTTACTGCGAAGATCTTGGAAGAAGCTTTGGCTTAGCCTAGAGTTCGAGAAAACACCTACCAAAATTTGTTCAAAAAAAAAACTCGTTTGGATTTCACGGGATTTCGGATTTCCGGGGTTCGGATTTGAGGGGTTTCACTGTATATATTTTAAAATTGTTTAACTCCTTTGGTCCTGAAGAATAGTTGTCGTCTTCTTTTTTTAATAGTTCCTACCGTACCATTTGTTCTAATGAGATAAAGTCAATAATACTCTCTAAAGTCCGATTTCATCGAAATATGCTATTTTCAAAAATAAAACACCTATTCGGTGTGAAATTAGAATCAAATCGAACAAATTTATTCCCAAATTCGTTATCTATGAGTTTTAGAGATTGAAACTTGCTTCTTATTTCACTTACTCCATCTTTTCAGAGTCCTTACAATCTTCAGGACCCGGCTAGACAACTAATAATTATTCATTTGTAGATCATTTCAAAAGCTCATGATACTCAGTTGTGTGTTTGTTATTTTTATAATTAAGTAAATGTTAATTTCCGATAAAAAAAGAATCAATAATGTAGTTTTTTCAAATAGCATCCACAGATACCTTCGACCTCTACCCAATCCCTAAATCTCCCCTTATCTTCACGTTACAAGGGTCCAACTACGGACTTCAGAGGTTGTACCTTCTTGGTGCAACTTCTTCTTGTATCAATATCATTATAAAAAAAAAAAAAAAAAAAATTTGGAATCAAAATAGCTTTTGTTCAATATTGTTTTTTTTTTTTAAGGGAGAATGGTGTGGGTTCTTGGTGAAACATTTAAAATAAAAAAATTTAAAATAAAGTAAAGAAAATTTTGAAAATTTTTTGAAACTTTTTAAAATTTAAAATATAAAATACTAGGTAGATTTCAGAAAAATAAAAGATCAGTAGCCCGACTCTATATATATTTCATATTTGTATTCAGTGTCATTTGTGAACTCCTGAAGATATAGGCTTATACCCCTGAAATATATATATAGTCGTGCTAAACAAGCATCTGATCTTTTATTTTTGTGAAACCTACCTAGTATTTTATATTTTAAAAAGTTTCAAAAAATTTTCAAAAATTTTCTATTTTTATTGTTTTTTTTTTTTTTTTTTTTTTGAGACCTATCTTCACTCACAGATCCAAATAAAGTGAACTTTAAAATGCTGCTCTGTTTTTTTCCAAATGGATTTTTAATAATTTTTTATTACTTTCCACAGGTTACGTTTTCATTTATCATCCATTACCATGAATGGCTTGCTCTCCTCTGGACCACATGATTAACATCGTGTGGGGAGTGAAGAGCAGAAGTTCAAGTAGCAAGACCAGTAGAGGCCGAAAAGAGGATGTGGCTAATGATAGCCGGTCCGCAGGTCTGCGGGGGCCACTGCCCCGGCCCCCGGGGCTCGGCCCCCAGCCCGCCAATAATTGTAGTCATTATCCTTCTTCAGTCAAGGAACTTATTCAAAAATACTTAGAACAAAACTAAAACAGTAAAATTCAACTGCGATCCGATCTTGTAACATAAATTTAAGATGAATTTGAGCTTAAAGAAAATATCCGGGTTCAAAAAGCTGGGTTTGTCTGTATTCCATTAAATAAATAATTAAAATGACTTAAACATTTAGCAATTTTATTCTTGTTCGAAATTATACTGATCTCTTATATTAATAAAGTTTTTCACAATTTACTGTCGGTTTATATACATCACTGCTGGCTATCTTTGACTATCAGTTAAATTAACTAACGGACAGATATATGTACAAACACCCAAAATTAGAGTTAAGTTGTCCGTATTATCAAGTTTGCAAACATTTTGTTTTTTTACGTTGCAACCACCCTTTATGCAAATATTGAACTAAATTATACCTTGTTTATCATTATCATCATTGAATATACAGGCATAGGACTAGTTTGACGTATGTAACCACTTTATTTAATATTCTGCCTTATAAATTAAAATAACATTTATTTTACTTGTGAGCAATTTACAGATTATTTACTTTTTGGACCATTCTGTTCATTAAACATATTTATTCTTCCAGTAGAAATATTGTTTTCAGGATAGGAAAGAGTTTTTATGAAGGTTAACTTCTTTCTATAAAATGAATATTAAAAAGTCTTTAGTGAACACAATTCTGGGAAATACTGATATCGTAATATTTTACTGAGGGCTAAAATTTTGAATGGACTTGATAATTTTCGATTTTTTTTTCTTATTTAAAAATGTCTGAAACGTGGAGAAAAGTTGTTTTTCAAGTCTGATTTTTATCTCTGTGAATCTGAATTACCTTATCCTTGATAACACAAGAGATCGAAAAAATTTCATTCTAGTGCTATAATATATTTTCAAAAGAAGTGATTAGATTTTTGGCTTTCTTCCTTCAGAACTTAAAATGCAGAAAAATTGGAAAAAATGGAATTGTTATGTTAGAAACTACAAAGCACTTGTAGTTAATGAGCTGAAATTTGGCATAGAATTTTCTTTTAAAAATTGCTAAATCACTCGAATTCAAAGAAAGCATACCGATTCTTTAAAAAGTTTTTTTCTTTTTTGCCAAATTTATTTTATCAAACAAAAAGATAATTGAGCCGTTCA
The DNA here is from genome assembly GCA_024734495.1 of Forficula auricularia. Lineage (NCBI taxonomy): Eukaryota > Metazoa > Arthropoda > Insecta > Dermaptera > Forficulidae > Forficula > Forficula auricularia. Next base: position 8,881,575 of record JALMQS010000092.1, on the reverse strand, counting down.
CAGGCCAAAGAGATTAACTACACTTTTTGAATTTTTTTAGATCTTAGTACCAAAACACAGGATTGATGATTAGCTTTTTATATTTCAAATAAATAATCTTAATCATTAGGCTTAATACTACTAAATGACAAAAAAAATGTTGATCATCTTGGATTAATTAATCATGTGTATTTCAAAAGCCTATGTATTAGAATATTCCAGAACCAGAACTAATAAAAGCTTCGCATGTGATAATAAACCTATACCAAAATGTTTATTTGAATTTAAACCAATTTATGTTATTTGATGAGTTATCTCTACTTTTTGTTTTGTAAAGTTAATTGATTTGACAAAAACTATGACTCAATTATTTTTTATATTAATTTTGAAACATCTCCTATTTGTTTTGATTTTAATTTCTTAAAGATTGAGTAAATTGTCACGTGGACGAGAGAGTCAATTCTGTGGTATATTATTATTTTAATGGGAATATTTAATAAATTAAAAGGAGCGAGTGAGAGCCAAGAGGTAGCTCTTATGGTAGGTTTAGTCTTGTGCTGCTTGATTTCCTCTGCCATCCATATTTGATCCATAATTAATAACCGTCGGCCAGGGCTGGCACAAAACATCCACTCTATTACTTGCTCATAGACATTCTTCTAGTGTTTTTTGTGAGCGGTTGGGTTGGAAGCTAATCTCGTGTGGGCTGCAGAGGATGCAGAGGAGCTCCCTGCACCCCCCGGCTAATATTGGAACACAGCAACCCATCTTACGGAGATTTGAATGAACAGCTTAATAGCTGCCTATCAGCAGCCCTATCTGATCTCGGATCAAACCATGCCCTCAGCTTTTTGTTGGATTTAACAAAAAAAAAAAAAAAAAATTAACACAATCGGTTAGTTTTTGTTTTTATTGATCAATACTCGCAAAAGACTTTTATATACAATAATTAAGTTAAGTAATAGAATATCAGCTCCAGAAATGGACTTTTTAAAATCTTCTGATTTTATAGCAGCCAAGATTGAAAACATTTTTAAGTCTCACTACAAGTTGAAGTGATTTTTGACAGCGGATTTGAGCTAGAAAACTGAAACTTGCCACAATAACAATTTTTTCGTGATTTTCCGGATTTTTTACCTAGAAGATCTGAAGTTTGAAAACCCAAAATATAGGCATGTGACTATCGGAATTTTTCTGACAGGGAACGGTGATTGTGACACAGTTCTAATGGTCGTCATCATCATCGAGTATACATTTTTAACACATAATAACATGCTATTTACCATTACCAAGGCCTAAACATAGCGACATACAACCGGGCCTAAGACTGATTTGACCCAACAACCAGTGTCCACTTAACTCTATCCAATACCAGCTCTTTAACTTTTCTAAAATTGTTTAAAAGTATTTATTATTATTAATATCTTTTTTAAATCTAGTGTACTTGCTGCTTTAATTTGTACTGAAGAATACAGATATCTGGAACTCAGTCACTAAACAATATCGGTGTAGTAAAGTAAGTGACCAAAAAGCGGACATCTTAAAACATTTGTGTTTACAATAAGGGCAAAAAGCCCCAAATTCTGTTTGCTGCAATTCCATCGCCTTCTGAACAGTATTGCAAAGAGTGGCCAATATAACATAAAGAATTTGTGGCCTATTTGCCCTGATTTTAAACACAAATGTTTTAAGGTGTAGACTTTAAGGGGTATGTTTTAAGGTGTCCACTTTTGGGCCACTTATTTTAGCAGGTGTATCCCAGCAGATTCCTACCAAAATCTATTCAGTTGTTGGGTTGAAAATACAACCATGTAGGCTTCAGATCGAGATTTCTACAACCTTTCGTTTTTGGATTATTGTGTGTATCATATTCCAGACACACGGTTAAAAACAAATCTTTATCCCAGAGAGCTTGACTATACTACGCTATGGATAAAGTAAAAAATGATTTTTCTTTACCTTTCAGATAATTGCTGTTTTTTGACCTGCGACCAGTGTATTTCAAATGACAATTCAAAATTCAATCAACTTTATCGAAAGGAAAATGTTCATTGCTCAAAAATTTCTCAACACAAATTATTATATATACTTATAAATTAAAGTACTCTACTTCTCTGGCAAAATACCAGTTTATTCTTATAAAAATTTATTTTTAAGATATGATTCGTCATGAGGAGTTGGCTCAATACTTACTACAGCTGACAACTTCATTTGATTAAGCTCAGCAGACCCCTTTATCTTAATTAGAATACATTTTAAAAATTTTATCAGCTGATCCCATCTTGTAGCAGTACAATCTTTTAAGTCCAAATCTTTTTATTTTACTTACTTACTTCTTAATTTTTTTTATTCCTTACGTTTACTTTTATCTAATAATTAATAATAAAAAAAAATTCAAAACTTAATTGGTTATAGCTACTCACTATTTGGAAGGTGGTTCTCTATGTTAATTTAAATGATCTAAAGAATTTTCAATCTAATTGACAAGATAATTTTTGTAAGTGATATAATATCAATTTGTAAATAGTTATTTTAAAAATTTATATTGATGAATTTTCACGATCCGACAATTCTGTGGGATTTTATTTTTTGGAATCTATATTATTTTTAATGCTTTTTATTTTAATTCTATTCAATAAAAAATCTTAATTATTTGATATAATAAATTATTTAATACAAAAATGAATTACAAAGTCCAAATATATACATATTTATAGCTTAAGGGTAAATACAGGCTTAAGTTGAAATAACAAATCTTAAGAATTTAAATAGATATATAATATATATCATAAGAATTATTCTCACTCTCACTCTTTTGAGCTATACATAAAAAATTTTCACCTTAGCGTGGAATGTTTCATTATGGAAAAAAAAATATTTTAGTGGTAGAGCATAGACTAGTAATCTAAAATGTATTTATTTAAAAATTCTCTCCTGCTCTACTCAATCTTAATCGTAGAACTACATGATTTGACCCTTTGGGTGTAAAACGTTTTTACACAAATTTAATAAAAAATATATAAATGTGTAAAAATTATAACAATAAGAATAATATAACATTAACAATAAATATTCACATAGTATTTACGATATTTACATTTTTTAACTCTCTCCAAGCCTTTTTGGGATATTATTACAATAATCATAACATATAGGTTATGTGTGATTACCACAAAAATTTCCTGCAATTTAATTAACTTTTGGACTATGCATGGAAATGAATTATTTCGTCAACTAAGCATGGTCTTTTATTATATTAAATTTGAAATTTTTAAGAAGTTGAAGAAAAATTATCGGTTGACGGAGCAAAATTATAGAGAGTAGAAAAGTTGTTTAATTTATAAGGAATAAATCAAAGAGTGTGCTCTCTGCTTGATGTAAGTAAATAAACCTTTATGGTATTTCTCGAAAAAAATTAATTCAATTATAACTTTCAATGCTCTTCATATTCATGTGTAAGTAAAACTTATTTTATTAGATTGAAGATGAAGGCAAAGAATTATTATTATTATTTTAATAATGTTAATGAAACAAGAAGTTGCAGCAAAAAGTACAACCTCTGTAGTCCGCGGTGGACCCTTGTATAGTGAAAATAAGAAGAGTTTTCAGAGATTGGATCGGAGTTAAAGCTATCTGTGGAAGCCGATCTGGAAAGTCTGAAGGTTATATGTAGCTAGAAAGACGGACAAGGGTAAAGAGTTCCAGTCTCTAGAAGTCATAGGGATAAACGAAATGACGAATGCGTTTGTTCGGTTAGTATCCAATTTAAGCGCGTAGGGGTGTTGAATCATAGAAAATAGTGTATTTCGAGGAAAAATGAAGCTTTTAGAGGGTTTATTGATTTTATCTCGTCAGAACAAACACTATGGTATGTTAGTATCTATAAAAAAGAAAGGCGGAGACAGTTCTACGATGTGCTAGGGAATTGAGAGTGTCAGCTAATGCTGGATCTCCTATTAGTCTGATAGCTTGCCTTTGAATTTCATGTATAAGGTATAAAGGAAAAGTTTTAATATAAATATTTTTCATTGATATAGGAAATTCTATTCTCGAAATATTGAACATTCAATTAAATGAATCAGGATTGTTTTTTATAAAAATGTAAGAAGAAATCAAAGAGGGTGTCTTCTGCTTCATGCAAAATATATAAACAAATGTATACATACATAAATAATTTTTTTGAAACTATAGTTTTAATTAAAGGTTTTGTTTTTCCCTTCGCCCTTCATTCAAATTTTCAGTACTATAGAGGCTATTCACTTGACATACTTTATATATTTATTTACATCAAGCAGATGATACTCAGTTTGATTTATCCCTTACAAATGATGCATAGAGCTAATACTAGCAATCTTAAGGCTCGGGGTTTCATTACTTGGCTAAATTTGTGGTGTCAAAATAATTTTAATTTAACTTCTTAAAAATTTCATATTTTAATTATTTTCTTTTGAATTTCCTAAGATTGATTCAATAAGACATTTTATGAAGAATGCTTAGGCGGATGTCTTTTTTTCCTAGAGCAATCTTAAAATTCCAACTTACCGGTATGGAGAAAGAGATGATTTTTCAGATTGGTGTGTTTGCTAAAGCCACGATTACAGATGTGACATTTGAATGGCCAGGAACCATTGTGCACGTACATGTGGGATTTAAGGTCTCCTGGGGTCGGGAACGACTTGCTGCAGAGACTACACTTGTGCGGTTTTTCCTGTAAAATAAACACACACACACACACACACACACATAAATACAGATGGATGAAACAACCAGCAGCTCATCAACGCCTCTCGGGCTACTGCTTGATTACCTTGTAACTTAGCTCCCAGCTATTCAATTTATTATAGCTACCTTTTTCTTTCTAATATTCGTTTTATTAGCCAATAGAACTTGTCCCTTACTTCGAATCCTCTCCATTTAAAAAAAAAAAAATAAATAAGAAAAAAAAATTGGTAAAAACAAAAACTGGTTTGAACAAACTAATTTATCGAAAATTAATAGATATGTTAATTATATAAAATAAAATCAGTACCAGAAAAACTTATTCATGATTCTTAAAACTTTTTCCCATATTCTTTTATACTATCTCTCTTTCTCCTAAAATGATTTTTCATACACTTTTCCCTTAAAAATACAAAATAAAATTTTTATCAATTAAATAGTGAATGATCAGTGATGAGGTCTAAATAAAAAATAAAAAAATTATAAAAAAAATAAAATAAATAAATAAATAAAAAAATAATAGAATAAAATAATCATAAAACAATAGAATTTTCAATCAAAAGGTTTGAGTAAATTTATTGTACTTCTCAGGAGGAAAATTAGTTTTCTAATAGGTTTGAAGTCAAAAAACCAAAAACCAATCAAATTTAAAAAAAAATTAACTTATAAAATTTTAATCAAGAGGAAATCAATGAGCATGTTAAATGCTTAGTGCCAAATAATAGATTTATGTTTATTCTCATGAAGCAGAAGACACCCTGATTGACCTCATTGATTTCTTCTTAAAAATCAACAACTCTGCTAATCTCAGCAAGAAAATTTTTCTATTTTTTATTTTTTTATTCGAATATTTTTGTATTAATTTATATTTCTGGAGATAATATGTATTGTTATCATTTGAATATTGGTTTAAGATTTAGTAATAGATGTCTAAAAGTGTCTAAAAACCATAACAAGGTTATTAGCTGAAAAATAGATATACCCGAGAGGTGAACTGCGACCTAATATCATGTACACCTACTTCCACTTCCACTTTCATTTCCAAATAGAAGACAATAGATGAAGGGGGATTATCTAAGGAATTCCAAAATAATTTCACATAATTCCAAAGACGGTGCATACCTAATTCCAATCGCGGTTAACCCCTCGGATATACCTATATTTCACAGAAATATATGTCGATATTGAATCTTGCTGGAAATATGTATATCTGGATTTAGGATGATCGACTGTTAAATATAGAATTCGAGACCAATTGTCCAAATCAAAATTGTCTTTTTCATTTTTTTTATCTCAACTTTATATTTATTTTTCATTAATATAATTTTCATTGTAATTTTTAGAAACAAAAATCAGAGAAAACAGCGAAAACATTCAAAGCTTAGTATGATTTCCGTGAATTTTGGCAATTTTTTCGTAAGCGAATGGTTTAAGCTAGAATTTTATAAGTTGACACAAAGGTAGTTATTAATTAATATAAAAGTTCTTGCCCAATTGCAGCGCTTATCTACAACCGTTTACGAGTCCATAAACAATATTGATCTTTCATTCTGATTTTTTGCATTAGAATGTTCTAAAGCTATAAAGCTCGAAATCTAATTATTTCTTTGGTTTGTTAGAAATATTTTGACACTAAAACGAACTTTCTATGACCTTTCCTTCTTGATTCATCGTTGGCTATGAAATCCAGAGTTTCAAACAGACAGTAACAAACATAAATCATGCTTGTAAATTATTTTTTATTCACGTTTTAAGCACGAAAAAGTAAAAAATACAAATTTCTAGTGAATTCAAAACAGCTCAGTCAGCAAGAAGTTTTTCGTCGATAGGCAAAAAATTCAACCTCTCAAAATAATCATCTGATTAAAATTTATACCACTATTTGATTTTGGGTAAAATGAATATTATATTATAAATTTTAATAGGTTGGACTTGTTGGTGTTTGACAATGAGGAAAAATAAAATAATTTTGTTTTTTTAATCTCAATATACTTCGGGTTGTTAGCCCATCATCAGAAGTACATCAGCTAATGCACTCCTGATGATGGGCCAACAACCCGAAATATATTGAGAATTTAAAAAAACAAAATTGTTTTATTTTTCCTCATCGTAAACACCACCAAGTCCAACCTATTAAAATTTAAAAAAGGTTTCACTATAAACCTACACCGCGTTCCCTAAGTTTTATTATAACTTGTAAATTTCAAGACTATATATCATTTATCATAGCTTACGGGCTAAGATGCTTGGGCGGACACATAGACAAAACGACACCGTAGTGACATTAATAGGGGTCCCATTTTATTTTTTTACGTGTACGGAACCCTAACTAGGTGAGGTTTCTAAAAAAAACAGTTCATAGCTCATTATGGCATGATAAAGCTTTCGCGCTTTCGTTCATATATTTTGAAAGATGATTTTTTTAATATGAATTGATTTCTTATCGAAAGCAAGGTCGAAAGAATAGACTAAAGGATGTGTTTTCGGGCGGAAACAATATTCATTCCTTCAACAGAAAAAGAAAGACTGATGAGGACTCGCAGCAGGAGATCAGCCTACATTGGAATCTCAGCCCAACCTTTAATGATGTTTTAAAATATTGTTCACCTTTTGAAGTTTCGCTATTCATTAATTTATTTATCGAGAGGATTTTTTTCAATATTTCAATCGATTCATTCATTCAAGAGTCAAATGGGCGGCGGGGCATCGATTTTCAAACCAATACTGTAATCCTGTTAGTGGTTGTTTCAATTAAATTTTCCACGCTTTCCGTTAGTTATCTATAATCGATTTTGTCTATATTTAAAGTCAAATAATTTGAAAAATCGTTTTTATATTCGTTCGAGCTAAAATCACGAAGCTAGGAGGGCAGCCGGATTATTTATGAGAAAATTTCATTTTTACCTCGTGTAAAGTTCGTTTTGGAGCTAAAATGTTTATTCATAATGAGAAATCAATGAGGATATTCTCTCCTCGATGCAAAATCAACAACACACATATACAGGGCTCTAAGTGTTACCATCTACCATGAAAAAATTTTAAACGATGATTTGTTACCTTGGGCACGAAAACAATTCGGTAGAAACCATTGGAGGTTACAACAAGACTCGGCATCATCCCATAAAGTCCATGAAACTCAAAGTTTTTTACAAGAAAAAGTTCCCAGCTTCATTTCTTCACAACAATGGCCACCATATTCCCCGGACTTAAACCCAATGGATTTTTCCATATGGTCCATTCTTGAGGCCAAAGTATCAACTAAAAAATATTAGACAGTCAACGCCTTAGGGCCGGTTGTATGTCACAAAGTAAATGCTTTTTACCACTAACCAAGGGTAGATGGTAAATGGAGGGACTGGGATGGCCAATCAGATGACAGAAACTTTGGTTAGTGGTAAAAAGCATTTACTTTGCGACATACAACCGGCCCTTAGAGATTGCTCTTCGCAAAATACCATCGGACAATATTCGTGCAGTGTGTGAAGCCTTCCAGGACAGACTCGATGCTATTATCCGCGCTAAAGGTGGCTTCATCGAACATTAACATATTTTTCTTAAAATTTGAAATGTTTTTACGATATACTGTAGTTTTTAATTAAAAAAATAAAAATTGACAAAATTACAGCATTTTTAATTGGTAACACTTCGAGCGCCGACCCCTGTATATGGTATATATCAAATATATTGAGACTGTAGTTTCGAAGGTTTGAACTTCATCATCAGTCTTTTAATAAGAAATATTTTATTTGTCACCTCTCATAGGGCCAATTTCCCGATTGTATAGAGAAAATTTGTTTTGTTGTCTTAGCAAGCAAGCTAGCCACACAAATGATGAGAAGTGACAGATAAAATATTTCTAATAAAAAGACTGATGATGAAGGACAAACCTTCGAAACTATAGTCTAAAACAAAAATATTATATATACATATTTCGTATATATGTGTGTATGTTTATATGCATCAAGCAGAGGACAACCTTATTAATTTCTCTTTATTAATCAACAACTCTGCTACTCTCGGCAAAACAAAATCCTTTCAATTAAAATGTTTATATTTCTAAGACGAGAATTTTGGGCTTTCTAGCTTCTAATCTTCCAGATGAATAAGCTGACCAAGTGCCAGGAGGACTCCAATATTGAGGGTTTAGTGCCTAAAATATATTTATAAATTACTACAGTTTCTAAAAGCGAAATTTTATTGTGAAGAGATCAGATCAAAATAGAATAGAGAACCCTAAAAACAAGAACAAGAATGAATTCCTAAAGCAGTTTTCGAAATGATCCCCGATTATCATTTTGTGATTTACTCTTTCCAATTCTTAAGCTGCAAGGCCACGACATTGAAACGCCGCGCCGGTTGGAAAGGCGGCAGAAAAAAGTGTTTCATTCTGAGGATTATATAAGGAATTTATTTCATATTATCGAATTGATCCGATTTAAAGCAGAGAAAATATAATTTATTGAGAATCTAAAAACAGCGAATGACTGAATCATAATTTTATCTCTATAATAAAAAATCATTCCAATCAAATTAGTCACAAAGTCATCATATTTCCTACTTCTTTCAAAGAAAACGAATGTTAAAAAAAAACAAAAAAAAAACAAACTATACTATCTTTGAACCCGGTTTAATGTTTATTCTCTAATTTCATTAAAATAAAAGTTCAAATTGTCTAGTAGCAAATTCAGATTTCCAAAGTAAACACGAGAAATTGTCAACTAGTTTTGAAAGATTGAATCTTTGATTAAAAATTTTTTGCGCGTGTTTATTTGTCAGATTAGTTTCCCTCGGAGGACAAGCAAAGGTTCGGACGTGTGAGTGACTTATTAATTCTCTTTGTCTAGTCAAATATAGAATTTTATACAATATGTAAATTAAAAGTTATTAGATATTATCGTTCTAAATGTGATTTAAAATTATATAAATTTGTGGGTAATAGTACACTTACTAAAACGCTTATTCATTGAAAGTTTCTTTTTGCCGAGAGTAACAGAATTTTTATAAATTGAAGGAGCCAATAAAAGAGTGTGTCTACTGCTTGAATTATAAATTTTTAATTTATTTATAACACACATTAATTCCTGTGAATCAATTGTAATAGACTGATGAAGAGGGCAAAGCTCTCGAAACTATAGTCTCGTTAAAAATAAATTAAAAATTTATAATTCCAGCAGAAGACACACTCTTTTATTGTCTCCTTAGCTTATTTATTGTTTATGTGACGTTTCATCTTTTAATTTTTGGACTTTATCAGGCTCTGAAAACATAGCTATGTGTATATCTCTCATAACAAAAATGCTTTATAATTGTTGGTAAGTAATATCACACAATAATTCGAAATTATTTGTTATAGTAATTTTTGGAGACGGACTGATAAGTGAAATTGAGTGGATATCGATGAGGCAGTCCATTTGTTATAAATTTTTTTTTGTCGATGTATGTTATATTTTCAGACCCGAATGAAGTCCAAAAATTAAGGCACGAAACATTGCTTAAATAATAAATACTTGTTATATTTAAGTGTTGTATTACCCAATAATTGATATCATTAAGTTATCTGTTTTAATACATAAATACATTGTCAAAAGGCGGTGTTAAATGAGGTTACGGGGACTGTCCCGATTTCTAAGGATTTTTGTAACGAATCGTGTAATATTAGTACCATGTTATACATGTATTGAAATTACCATAATAGACGCTCGTTCTAAAAGATGTCTTCTGGATATTTTTAAGACATCTTCTAGAGCAGCGATTCTCAACCTTTTCTTTACTATAGACCGGTAGAAATAAAAATTAGTTTACATGGCAAGTAGAGTTTGTTAATTTGATTAAATAAAATAAATTATAATAATTATAGATATTTTTACTTTACCATACAGGGTATGGTCAAGTATTGTAATCGTGCATGAAAAAAATGGTTTTTTGCTTCTCTTTTTCGAAATATCTATAAAACGGCAGAAACTATTTTGTTTAGAAAAATTGGGCGAAACCATGGTATTTTGGTCTACAAAAAAGCTCTAATAAGTGAACATCGAAAAAATTATATTTTTCGAGATAATAACTGTTTTGTCAAAACGTCTGTTAGTTAGTCTGTGCGTTACCAAATTTTGTCGATAAGCTAGCTCAAAAACTAGTGTGAATATCAAAACCAAATTGCACACGTAGTTTTGGCGCATATCGACCCAAAATTAAGGGGGGGTTAAAATTTAAATTTATAATATTTTCAAACTAAAAAAACAAGAAAAATGAAATATACTATAAAATGAACCTATAATAACGAAAATATTTTTTTTTCTGGCGCCAAAATTAGTGGGGGGGAGGGTCAAAAAATAAAAATCTAGGCCATTTGAGCAAACTCAACCAAATTTCGTATAGATAATCAGTGGGCCCCCAGAACACTAAAAATGAAAAAACAAACCGCCCAAAAGGGGGGGGGTCAAAAAATGAAAATCTAGGCCTTTGGACCAAACTCAACCATAAGTGTATGGTAAAGTCAAGTGGATGGCCACATCAGAACGTGTCGATTTATTTATTATTTATTTCGGAAAATCACATACGTCTGGAGGACTGTTCCTTTTATATTACGTTTTCCAATTTACTTAGTTAAAGATAGCTACAAATTTTATTTATATTTATCATTATTTTATCACCTGTTCGTGGATCGGTAAAATTTTTATTCGGGCCAGTGCCGGTTCATAGACCGACGGTTAAGAAACTATTCAAGAGGGAACATGCTACTGTGTTGAGAACTTCTGAAGATGCAATTCTAATTAATACAGTCGACTCTCGACAATTCGAACCTCGATAATTCGAATTTTTCAATAATTCGAACTCTTCAGCTGTTAACTTCGATAAATCGAAAAAAATGCTGTGTATTTTGATAAGCTCGATAACTCGAAATCTTTTTCGAAACAAGAGGGTGAGAGAACGTTCTCTAATTCGAACTAGGTCACTTCCCCTCTTTTTAATTCGAATTTTTCCTAGCAAAAAACTATTCTTAATTTTTTTAATTAGGTATGTTATTATCTATTGCAATGTTAATACACTTGTAATTTTTTGTTCTTTTTTGTCGTTTTCATTATTTTTACTTTTTCACTTGAAAAATATAATAAAAACTCTTAATAATTCGAATTTTTTTTTCTTTCCTCTTGATAATTCAAACTTCTGGATAATTCGAAGTCTCGATAATTCGAATTTTTCTTGTAGTCCCTTCGATTTCGAATTATCGAGAGTCGATTGTATTACTATATACACGTGAAGAAAAAAAACAAAGTCGAATGTAATTTTTAACTTTAGTTTTGATAAAAGTATAATCATGTCGGATATTTCCTAAATTTATCCTAAGAAGTGGCGAACCGGACATAACTCGTGAGAACAAAAAAAAAAATAAAAAATTAAGATGCCTTCGGAATGTTTATATTCCCTTACGATCATTTTAGTTCCGCCAGCTGAATTGAGCACCTGTGTCTTCGAAATCATGAAAGGAAGCAGAACGTTCTGAACTTGCACCTTGGGCCGTTCTTCTAGTTCTTTAGAAAGAGTCATTCGTTTGTTCCCACGGCGTAGAACGATCTACGATAACGTGCTAAAGGACATATCATGTGCCGTAGCATATGGCTATAAGACATTTCCTTGCGACCATTAGAACAATAAGATTATTATTAAGGAAAAGCCAGGTGGAATGCAGAGCCATATGTGAAGCCCAGACAGCGGCTTTGCGTGAATCAACTCGACATATTACAATAGATCCAACTAATTTAGATTTGTTTCTCTTTAGACTAAGTCACTTCCTAAATTTTCATTTACATATTCACAAAATTACCCTTTTGTTCAAGTATGGCGTATAAGAATTATTGAGTTTTCTAAAGAAAACAACTTTTTGGTCGCTAATTCTAGTATATTATAAAGTGATATTTTGACGTATCGAATTAGAAAAAAGGGAAAAATTTTCAAGACCTTTTTTTTTACTAATTTGTAAATTTTTCTCAACGAACTGTTTAAGTTAGCGAAAGCGAAACTTGGAACAATAATGAGTCTTGGACTCTGGCCCGCACACGGGCGGTTTATCGAAGGGGCGCCATATATGTCGCCATGATAATTTCTCTACTCTTTGATTTGTTAATGCTAAGGTGTTATGAAACATACGATTTAATGAAAATTAATAAACAAAGACAAGATAAAATAAGGCAACTAACTAAATTTTTTGAACTGAAATTAATTATTTTGTTTAATTTACAAATGTTGTATCATGGAAAAGGACGCTAAATTTCTTTTGCACACAGGTGTCTCTTACCCATGCGGCGGCCCTCATTGGACTCATGTGCTGTCTTTTTAAATAAATATTAATAGATAAATAAAATGAATAAAAATTGAATTTATTAATACAAACTTGTGTATCAAATTTCAGCTCATTAGGGGGCGTCCATAAATTACGTGAGGCGATTTTGGCGATTTTTCGACCCCCCTATCCCCCCTTGATGAGATTTGGCTCGACCCACTCCGCCCTAATCTCACATGAGATTTTTCAAAATGCATATTTTTCGTGTAAATATGTTAATCTGTGCTTGATTGATTTGGATTTATTTAGTAAACATAATTTGCTTAATTATTTTTATTTAAGAATAGTTAAGACTAGTATTTTTCTCGCAATTTTACACTGTTTCTTGCGAAAACAATACGTGATATTTTCCGAGACCCCCTCTCCCCCACGTGAGATTGGGTGAGATTCGATTCGACCCCCCCCCCCCCCCCTAAACGCCTCACGTAATTTAGGGAAGCCCCTTAGCTTCATCGGCCATATACCCATAAAATATTTTCGGAGAGACCAAAGAGTGTTAAAAAAAAAATCAGAATTTTATATTTATATTGTTGTATTTGACAGAATTTTAGGGGGAAGAGGAGGGGTTCCATGGACTCACCCATATAACAATTCGATTTTTTCTGATTTTCTACCCTTTTGTATCAAATGTTTCGAAGGTAGCGAGTTAGCTCAAAATCTTATCCATTCTTCGTTGACGAAATGCGAAAGATTTTATCTCCAGAAAAAACTTTCTACCACTTTCCTATAGAGAGACAGAAAAAATATTCTTGACGTTTCAGGCCGGAAGTTTTTACATATGATATTATAAGTTTCCTCCGAAATTAATAAATTCAAGTATACTATTAAATACAGGATCGTAGCCAGGATTTTTTTTCGAGGGTAAGGGGGCTGAAATTTGAAAAAAATATTTGTCAATATTTTGTCACTATATCTACTCTTATTAAACGAGCAAAAATTGTTTATATATTTATTTATTTGTTTGTATATATATATATATATATATATATATATATATTGTATCTTAGTTCTATTTTGAAAACGGCTTTACCGAATTTGATGAAACAAATTCTATTAACAAGTTTTGAGGATGAGAAAGCGATCTGGCTAGAGTCTGGACCTTGACAAATTTAATCTTAAATGATCTTTTCTTAATTAAAGTAATTATTGATAGATGAAAATCTCAATAAAAAAGTTTGTTTACATTTTTTTCAATTATCTTTTATTTTTAATTGTTTTTTTAATTTTAAAACCCACTAATAGGTTATAGCAAATTTTAGTATATTATATTAAAATTAGGAATTTTTTGTTTGTTTTTAATTAACAGGTGTCTAAATCATAACATTACAGGTGTGTTTACAAATAAAGTGGTTGAAGTGGCTTTTTTATATAACTTGAAAACAAATCTTATTTAATTTTATGTTTTTATTTCAGATCCTATACGATTATTTTTTTTTATTATTATTTTCCTATTTATTTTTTATAATGTTTATCAATATGAACGAATGTGGGCAAATTGGTGTACGAGTAAACAAATATACACATAATATGTAGACCATTAGAAAGCTAGAAATGCAAAAACTGGGGGTGGGGTGTATGTGGGAGGTGTTGGAGGTGGGGTGCAGTTGTAGGGGATCCGGAGGTGGGAGGCGCGGTTGGGGTGGGGTGGATTGGGGGTGCAGTGGTGGGGGCAAGGTGTGTGGTTTCGGGGGGGGGGTCAGGGGTTACTGTGGCTCCAGGTACTATCTTATTATATCAAACGAGCAATTCTTGTATATAGTATATAGAATCGATTTCTCGAAAACGGCTCCAACGATTTCGCTACAAATTGGTGGACTTAACAAGTCTCATGACCTCATGAGTTATTAATCGTGTATAAATTTTAATCCGATTGAAATAAAGGAAGGGGTGTAAATAAGGAGTGTCGCAAAATAAATATTTTAATCGTTCATATCTCGTCTTCGGTAAGTCGCAGAGTCTTGAAATTTGAAACTTAAGCTATTTAGAGGCGAAAATATTACCGAGCATCGCTCGATGCTCCAGGCACTAATATATAAGGTATATCACTTTAAAAGTATAAGTATTTAGGACTATTTATTTGTTGGTAGTTATTACGTTTACTTTGTTAAGTATGTCAATTATTAAAATTATTAATAGAGAATTTTAAAATACTACATATTGAGTTTATTTTATTTATTTATTATTTATTATTATTATTTATAATATTTATTTCTGTCTTTTTACTTGCGAATTTGTTTATTATATTTTTTGTGATTTATTAAAATTGAACAATATTTTATTATAAAATAACCTTAAAATTTGTTTATTTACTTTTAAATGAGAGAGGGCAAGGTATAGGGAAAAACCTTTACGTGACCGCTGCGCAAGAAATAAATTTTGATTGGGGAGTAGAACCCCTGGATACGGCCTTGATTATATATTTATGCTATTATTTTTTGAAACAAAAGTGAAGAAATGGTAGCTATGGCAAAAGTTACATTTTAATTATATGGATTTTTAAATATTTTAAAAAATTGTAAAAAAATATTGTTAGGTGTGCTATGTTAATTAAAAACTTTGACCGTTTTCAAAGATGGCTGATTATGCTTCACTTTTTCTTTCAACTTGTAAGTTATCCATTTTCTATGGTATGTAATATCCTTGACTAAATTAAAAGCTGATTCAGATGCTTTGTTCATTTGGCCCATTGTAGAAGCGCATCTGCTTTTTCCCCTACCCTCCTAATGTAATAAAATTAACAATGTTCCCTTGAGATTCCTTTACACGAGTTGTTTAATTTGCAATCACTTAGCATCAATTCGCATTCAAATTAGAAACAAATTAAATTAATTCGATTACTTTAATGACTTCTAAAGACTAGAGTTTTCCCCTTGCTTTTCATTGAATCCTAACAAATTTAACATTATGAAAACAGAATATCTACGACGACAAACTTATCCGTAAATTTTCTAAAATTCCAGGGAATAAAGAATTTGATGTTTCTCGAAAGAAGTGAATTCATTTCTTGAAAAGATTTCGTATTTGAAGAGCATCAGAGTTGTTATTGATTCATAACGAGAAATCAATGAGGTTGTCCTCTGCTTGATGCAAATAAACATATACATTTATATATATATATATCAGTGGCGTGCGGTCCATGGATGCTGTGGATGCGGCGCATCCCTAAAATTTCAAATATTTAGAGTATTTTCAAAAAAAGGTCGACTTCAAAATTTCAAGAGGATTTAATATTTCTATAAAAAAACATATTTTTTTTTAAGTATATTTGTTCTCGGAGTGAAATAAAATTGTTGCATAGTTTCAAGGGGCAATTAAAATTAATGATTTTCCGAAAAGGCTGCGGATAGAAGGTTTAAAGTCCCTGCCTTGTAGGTATATCTTCCAGTTCAAGAATATCAAAGACAAGTTCAGGTAATTTAGTCGTAAAAAATTGTTCTCGCTGAGGACCTATTAAAATAGAAATAAAACAAAAAAGCAATAAAGATGATGACTGTGGAGTTTATGTCACAAGATTTAATTTCTGACTCCTACCCTGATACACACAAAGCAGTATCTGTTTAGGGTGAAGGCCCCAAAATATATTTAAAAAAAATCTAATGTTAAATTTGAAAAATAACGTAAATTATGCCGTATTCGATGAAATATACAAAAAAATAAACCGAAGACGTACTTTAAACTCGTGCCCAATCCCTGAAATTTATTCTCCTTTTTACGATGCAAGGATAGGGATCAAATTTCGTTCATTATTTTTTTACTACTAGCCCATAGATCAGTAAGTGACGTTCCTTGGAAAGGGGGGGTACTAATATTTTGAAAATACTGAAACTTGTTAACATAGAAACTTGACAGTTGACCTTTTTTTATTTTTTTTTAGTGTTCTCACTTCTTAAAAACCTCTAAAAATTTCACAGTGATTTCATTTCTAAGTTTATTTCTGTTGGTAGATTTTACAAAATTCACTGAGGAAAATAATTTTTCAGACGAATATGTGGAACGAAACATCGTTAAAAGAGCATAAGCAAATTTCTTCATTGATATAAAAGTGTTGGTAAAGAACCCCATACGTTTAATATAAAATTGTAGTGTGGGATCATTATTATCTGCACTAGTATTATATATATCTATATATAATAGAACAATAGAAATATTATTAATAATATTATTAAAATTAATATTATTATTATTATTAACAATTGTTTTTAATCAAACCACAAGATAGAATGCGACGTTAAATTTTCTTAGAGCCCTCTCTATTATGATACCTATACAAATCAACGCGTGGGTCATTTAAAAAGGCTTAGTAGGTCAGTGTCTGAACCACGGGTCATAGATTCGCCACCACTGCTATAGAGGCTGAACCTTTTTTTGCATTAAATCATTAAAAAATGCCTGCGGCAGGCCGTAGAAAGAGATAGATTTCGAAGGGCCTCTACCCCCCTTTAGACTGCTCCTATCAAAAACTTTTGGACACAAGTTGTAGAGGTTAATTAGTAGAATATTAGCCATTTGCAAACAAATTGATATAATTCATATTAAACAATATTCATATTATGGTACATCAAGACTAAATTTTGTGCCAAATTTATTGCAATCGGTTGAACGTTGCGGCTTGCAAATTGCAGAAAAATACCCCACACATACCCACATATCGTCGCTGATCTTACAAAACCTGGTAAGTCCTAAATTCAGAAAACAAGAAAAACCATTTTAAACAATCATACATACAAATACAATATTTATTATTTGTCCGTAGCCCGAAATTAAATTAATAAGGTTTCAATAGATAGACGGGCCGTGAAAAGTTGGTCGGTATAAACGTATAATACGTATTTGACCAAAAATCGTACTTACGAGGTTTTGTAAGATCAGCGACGATATACGTATAAGCTTTTGAATGGAGGGTGGTTTTGGGGTCTAGTCGGCCATGATCGGAAAAACAATTATGAAATTTTCCGGAAGTCGCACCATGAGAGTGTGGCAACAGGTATATTTCTTCGAAATCTACCTAAAAAAACTCGAATACTTTTGGTACAATTCGACTTGAAATGTAGACAGACAGACAGAAGCGGCGATCCGCGTAAAGACAAATCGATTTTAGATAACGAACAGAGTTGGTTGAAAATAGATATAGTATACTACCGTCTAAAAAAGAAAGAAAGAAAAAAACAATCGCTGCTTGAGCACTCTAGTTATTAAAAAAGAGCATTTTGTAAATCAGGTTTGTTGGCCCTTCTTCTTCTTGTTGGTGCCCCTTTCTAATGCTAGTTCTATAGATGCATTACAGATTAATTGCTTAATTGAGCTGCTGGATGGGGAAAGAAGGAAAGAAGACCAGAGACAGAGAGGTTAGGCGGCGGCTCCGGAGGAATGCACAACCAATTAAAAGGGCTACGTTTACGAGTGTCTGCGACAGACCCCCCGTCCCCCGCTGCTTACGGGTTACAGCTGCATTACCGCGCTCTATAAAATCTTTGCGCTTCTGTAATAATTCCATTTTAATTGGCTTGTCCCGTGCCTTGGCTTCCCGAACAGCAGAACTCTCTTTTAGAGAGCTCCCTAAGTGTGGCGGCTTACGGTTAATTAATCTCGCTTATGGTTTAATATCAGAAAAATTTTCTGATCGAAATTTGTCTTTATAGAAGAAAAAAAATAATAATAAAGAGCACTCTAGTAAGTCGTAAACGTTAGTCACACTATCAAATGGGAAAATATATTTCTGTTCAAAGAGATCATGCCTCCATTAAAGTGTGAGCATGAAAATTTTAAATTAAATTTTAATTAAAAATATTGATTACATATATAAAAAATAAATAAATCGTGACCTGAGCATTGGAGTGATTCAAGTTCACATTTCCTTATTTTGAGAAATTGAACTTGAAAGTTTTCAGATCCATTTTTCTTCCATTATTGTAGGTATACTATTAAGGGGATTCGGGACTTTAAAAATTTGAATTTTTATTTAAATCACACATAATTAATTATAATTATTTATTGAACACGAACAAATAATACAATATAACTACGACGTTTCGATCGACTTATTCTGCGATCATTCTCAAGTTTGAGCACCCACTCCGATTATAGGTTAACTTTGTTACGTCGTACTTATATTGTATTATTTATAAATAATTATAATTAATTAAGTGTGATTTAAATAAAAATTCAAATTTTAATCAAATTAATCACAAAAATAAAAGCTTCAACAGCTTCATTACTATTAAGTCATACTTAGCTTTATATTGCAAAGATAGATGGAAAATTAAAATAAAAAACGCAAGAAAAAAGTTATAAGCAATTGCTTATTGACTTAGTAAAAAAAAAATTGAAAATGCATCACTTTGTTCCAAGTCCCTTTATAATTTTAATCAACTTCCATAGAAGATATTCCGTAAAAATAAGTACAAATACATTAATATTTTAACAAAAAAGAAAAAAATTTACTCGAAAAGATTTAAATTAATCTCGCTTATTGTTTAATAAGAGAAAAATTTTGTGATCGATATTTGTCCTTATAGAAAAAAATAATAATAATAAAGAGAACCCTAGAAAATCGTAAACGTTAGTCACACTATTCATGGGAAAATATATTTATGTTCAAAGAGATCATGCTTCTATTAAAGTGTGAGCATGAAAATTTTAAATTAAATTTTAATTAAAAATATTGATTTCGTATATAAAAAATAAATAAATCTTGACCTGAGAATTGGAGTCATCCAAGTTCACATTTTCTTATTGTGAAAATTGAAGTTCAAAGTTTTCAGATCATTTTTCTTCCAATATTGTATACTATTAACTCCTACTTAGCTTTATAATGAAAAGATAGATGGAAAATTAAAATAAAAACGCAATTTCAGAAAAAAATGTTTTATAATTAAAAAGTTATAAGCAATTGCTTATTGACTTAGTAAAAAAAAATTGATAATGCATCACTTTGTACTAAGTCCTTATATAATTTTAATCAACTTCCATAGATGATATTCCGTAAAAATAAGTACAAATACCTTAATATTTTAGTAAAAAAAAAAAATAACAAATATTTCTCGAAAAAAGGAAATAACTTGAAAATATAGAAATAATTTATTACTTTAAATTCTTTATCCACCGACAGTATACATTTTTTCATTGCAATAAGATCTTTTTTCTTATCCGCTGTAATTTCTGGTGCTTTATTAATTACTTTCAGAACTGGTTCTGTAAAATTGCGTTTACTCTTTCTTCGTAGCTGGGGTCTTTTTCAATTTACCGTCTCTAATTCTGTATGAAATGACTGCCTAAACGACAGTAACGACTTCTGTTCTATAATGGAATGTTTTATTTTGGTAAATGGTACTAAATCATATTTAGTTTTGGTCGCATTTTAAAGAAATCATATAAGTCGAAAAAGCTTAATTGCATCACCAGATCGTCATACCATCTCTTCTTGGGACGACCTCTACTTCTTATTCCTACCGGCTTGTTGTTTTTAATATAGATTCATTTTATGGTAAATTTCATTTTCTTGTTTTTATTTTTTAGTTTGATAATCTTTTAATATTTTAACCCCCATCCATCTTAATGTTTAGCTCAATTTCAACCAAAATCTAATATGTTCTTAATCCTAATACATCAAAACTGTGAAATTTCATTTTGATATTCACACTAGTTTTTGAACTAGAGCGTACACAAAATTTGGTAACGTACTCTTTACATTCTCAAACAAAATCATGAATATCTTGTAAAATATAATTTTTTCGATGTTCACTCAAAATGGCTTTTTTGTAGACCAAAAGGCCATGGTTTTGCTCAATTTTTTAATCAAAATAGTGTCACCCGTTTTTGAGATATTTCGAAAAACGAAGCATAAAACACTTTTTTCATGCACTATTACAATACTTGTCGATATCCTGTATTTTAAAGGAAAAACTGGAGATATTAGCTTTTGGAAGAGATAAATCAGTAATCTTTAAAGAATTTGGTGTCAGTTCTAGGTGAAACATTTTAATAGATAATTAGTAAAAATATATTTTTCTAGGTGGGTTTCACAAATAAAACAAATATATGTTTTATTTGTGAAACCCACTAGAAAAATATATTTTTACTTATTATCTAGATAAATCAGTTTCAAATCAAAGAATATAACTGCAGTAACTACCTTCTTTAAGACTTTTATATTTGTCCTTTTCCTTTTTTACACTCAGCTTTTCTTTGTGTATGTTTATTATGTTCAGTAATTATATGTTAAATCCATAGTAGATATATCTACTGTTGTATTATAAATTATAGTAATTAAATAAGGATAAAATCATATGGTGTGTCCACCAGAAAACTTTCACTTATAATTTGAATCTATAAATTTACACAGGTCTGTGATTAAAAATTTGTTAGAATAATTTTACGTGATTCTTGTAGAATTTTAGCTAATAAATCTGAAAATAAGTTGTTTTTTGGTATCACATCACATTTTTTCACAAGCCAAGAACAAATAAAGATAAAGTTATACAAGTGGGTTCACCTAATTTTGTAATATTATGCAATAATAAAAATCATTGAGAAGACACTCGTAATATTTTAAAATAAAAATGTTATTTTGTACTAAGTCCAAGTCATTTGACTATTTCAGGTTCGATGATTGACTGAGGACTTAATTCACTCCAATATTCAAAGTTGTGTTTTTAAATCGACATAGTACATTTATTACACTGAGTTTTAGAAGATACACAACTAAAAATATTATGGGATTAATTGAATTTGGTTCATTTCTTAAAAGAAAGTCTTGTAAATTGAGAGCTAAAAATTTTTAAAAATGAAATTGGTTCACTCCAATTCTCAGCCGACGAAATATAAATCAGGAATTTAGGGAAAAAATTGAAAAAGTTAAAATAAATAAATAAAAAGCACACTAGAAAAGCGTGAACGTCATTCCCATCATTCGATTGAAAAATAAATTTCCCTCCAGAGAGATTATGTCTTCATATAATTCTTATAATAGGCTGTGTGTAAAATTTTTTTAATATCAATGTAAAATTTAATTTCAAATAATGAATACTAATTTTTTGTTTTGAAAAATAGAGGAAAATAAAAAAATTATAACTATGGTAGGGTAGGTAAGAAATCAGCTCTGTTCCCGTTTGAAAGTCTACAGAGAGAATGTTTAAAAAACAATAAAATAAATAAATAAAAATTAAAAATTTAGGAAAAAAAAAATTAAAAATGAAAATGAAAATAAAATAATAAAAAGCACCCTAGAAAATCGTAAAAATCAGACCCAACCTTCGACTGTAAAATAAATTTCCCTCAGGGGCGAGCATATGGTTTCATTTAAGCAGTGGGCATAAAATTTTTAATAGCATTCTAAAATTTAATTAAAAACTTTGAATACGTATTGGTTCGTTTTGAAAAATGCAGAAAAATAAAAAGTTATAGCTGAAACTAAAATCATGAGGTGATGAGCATTCCTTCCATTTGAAAATGAAAAGAGAGAATTTTTAAATAAATCAAAAAGAAAAAAAGAAATAAAATAAAGCCATCTCGATAAATCTTTAAAAATTAAATAATATGATGTGTTTTGTTGTTGAAAAATAAAACACTATTTTTAAAGTTGTATTCCCAAAGTAGAATTAAAAAAAAATAAAATAAAAATAAAAATAAAATACACGCTTCTAAAAAGTAGAAAATAAATGTAATTCTTATTCAAAAAGTGTGGGGCGCAGAAATTTTTAATTAATTTCGACAAAGTGAGCTTTTTGATTGAGAATTACATTATTTTGTACTTTTTGGAAGAGTGTGTTTTTAGTTTTTTTTTTTTTTTTAATATAATTTATTTTTTTACTTTTTAGTCTTAATTATTTTTATAGAAAAAAGTTTGCGGAATTTAACAGAATGAAATGAATTTATTTTTATATAATTTCATTTTAATTGAGTAGGTAAACAATTATTTTTATAGAGAAATGTTTGCGGAATTTATCGGAACAAAAATCACATACATACATACACGTGAAGCTAATATAATATAATAAAGCGTGTAAAAAGAGTCGGAGCTGACTTCTGACGTCACGGCAATGGGCCTAGTTTCGGTTATAACATTTTCATTTTCAATATTGTTTAAATAAAAAATTATATATTCAATATATTTTTAATTAAAAACCGTGCAGAAAAACCGTGCAGACATTGCCTCTTCAATTAATTTAGACTTATGCAAACTTAAAAACTGGGGATCCTGAAACTTAGTTAACTTCAATGCAGGGAAAACTCAGTGTTGCCTTATTTCTAGGCACGTCGACAGAAACCTCCCAAACATATCATTCGACTCAAACTCACTAGAATTCAGGGATAAAATTTCAATGCTAGGCGTAACTCTAGGGTCTGACCTTTCATGGAATGGCCATATCTCAACCACTGCTAAAGCTGCAGCGCGCAAGCTTGGTCTCCTATTTAGGTCTAGACGCTGTTATACTCCCAGTCAACTTCTTATACTGTATAAGGCTCAAATTCGTCCCTGTCTCGAATATGGCTCTCATCTGTGGAGGGTGCCTCCAAGCATTATCTTGCTACACTGGATGCAATTCAGAAGCGAGCAATTAAACTAATAGGAGTCCCGGCTCTAACCAACTCACTCGACTCCCTGGCTCACCGAAGAACCGTTTCTGCCCTTTCCTGTACTACAGATACTATCATGGTGTCTGTTCAGTCGAGCTGAAATCAATTATCCCCCCTAATGCCCTCTTTACGAGAAACACGCGGTTTTCTAACGCTCAGCACCCCTTCGCTGTCAAATTCGATAAAAAGTCGAACAAGCGCTTTCGCCAACTCTTTTATCCCTATGACCTCCAGAGACTGGAACTCGCTCCCTTCCACCATCTTTCCCGCGACTTATAACCTTCAGCTATTTAAGACCCGTATCCACAGATACCTTCGACCCCCATTAACCCATAAAACTCTTTCTTCTTCTTTTCACGGTGGAGGGGCCAACCCAGGCCTTTAGGGGTTGCACCTTTTTGGTGTAACTCCTTCCCTCATTATTATCATAAAAAAAAAAAATTAAACTTTAGATTAATATTATCAATTTTATCTACAGATATATGACACACACACACACACACACACACACACACACTAATCTTGAGTTGAGTTTTCGATTGTTACAATTTTTATAATTTAAAGAATTTACGGCTGAAACGATCAACCTGTTATCTAAGCAGGTGCAACAGGTGCACAAGGACGGGCCCAAGACGAAGGTAAGGGTGCCTGAAATGGAACTGCCAAAAGAAAGTGTCAAATATAAAAAAATATTGTTAAATTTCTGATCTGCTAAGCTTTATTACCAATGTATATTTTATTTTTATTGCTTTATTTATTATTTTCTACACCCTTCCCCTCGAAAAAATAAAATATAAATTAAAAAATTGTAAAAACCTTGCACAAGGAACATGAAAAACTAGTTATTAATTTATATAGTTTCGGCTTAAGCCATCTACCATTGCCTTAATCTAGTCAAATATAACAGGTGTACAGGCACAAGGCCCAAGACGAAGGGGGCCTGAAGTGGGCAAAAAAATGGTCAAATAAAAAAAATCTTTTAAATTTCATTTCTGCTGTGTTTTTAAAACAATCCCATTATATCTATCGTTTTATTATTATTTTCGCCGCATAAAAAATAAATCTAAACGATAAAATTGTCAAATATAGTAATATTTGGTCGCAAAAAAAAAGAACGGCATTGTCATCAGCATATGATATTTTTGATAGTCTATTTCTAGTATAAAAATAATCTTTAAGAAAAAAATAAAAACCGACTTCAAAAAATTAAATGCAACAAATAAAATACACTAAAAGGTATAAAATAATTATTATCCTATTTAGTTACAACTAAACTACGAAATATTAAGATGAAATTACTTTTTGAAGTTGGTGCCAAACAAACTATATCTATAAGCGAACCTACCCACCAAACGTACTAAGTAAGATCCGTCGAGTGCAATTCATAAAAGGTATATGTTTGGCACCGACATAAAAAAGTAATTTCATCTTAATATTTCGTAGTTTAGTTGTAACTAAATAAGATAATAATTATTTTATACCTTTTAGTGTATTTTATTTGTTGCATTTAATTTTTTGAAGTCGGTTTTGATTTTTTCTTAAAAATTATTTTTATTTTTCTCGTTTTAGTGATGTTATTAATAGTGATCATATCATCAGAACTTGACCAAATTAATATGGCACCATCCCTAAGATACCCCCTTTCCAATAAAAAAAGAATCATCGAAATCGGTTCATAAACAAAGAAGTTAGGCCTGAACAAACATAACAAAAAAGGTCTAATACCTATGAAAAAAATGGGACCAATCGGAAGGTAGACTGAACCCAACGCAAATTTTTTTTTCAAAATCGGTTCACAATTGGCGGAGATATGAGGTAACATAGGCACAAAAAAAAATTCAGTCGATTAGAGAACCTCCTCCTTTTTTGAAGTCGGTTAAAAATACATATAAATGTTTCAGTAATTTCAAAAAAAAACAAAAAAACTAGAGAGAATGCTTAAGTTTATTTTGGAAATTGTAAAAAATTAAAATAGAAAATTAAAAAATATCGTTATAATTATTCTTTTGAAAATAATTCTAATAATTAAATATGATTTTAGAAATTAGTAGAAAACAAAAATAACAAATAAAAAAATATGAAAAAAAAAAAACAGGCTTTCTGGTTGGAAGATCACAGATTCCGGATTTATTTCCCGGACGAGAAACTGGTGAGTGGTCCAAACAGGATATTTCGTATAAAAATAAAATAAGATTTCGATTTATATTTTATTTATTCAGAAATGCAATTAAATCATCATCAAGTATTCAAATAAGGTTTATATGCATCCGGAGAAAGAAATTAACAAAGAAGACTAAACAACAGCCAATAAGGAACATGTCGACAACAAGAAGAACTTTGGAAGATAACTTCTAGACATACTTTTACCACTATTAAAGATATTCGTAAACCAAAGTTTTGTGCAAGTGAAGATTGTACTATAGAATAAAAATTAAAGAAAAGAACTCCCTTCTCTAGAGGTCATTGAGATAGAGTCGAAAGAAACGTTTTGACGGACTACTAATTCCTAGCCTGAATATAGAGTGTAATGAGAGTTTAAGATAAATAAATGATTCATGTATTTATAATTTGGATAGAGGAGATAGTCAGATTGCTGACACATCACCTCTTGTTGCTAGGTGCACATTAAATGAGACATGTAGTTAACCCACTACAACATCTAAATTCTAAACTGTTTATGGTAGTAATTAGGATTCCAGGCGGTGTTGCACAGGGAGTTTCTGGGAAGTCACGCGGAATTTCTGGGATGTCACGAAGAAGTCTAGTATTTTCACTAGCTTTACTAAAGCCCTCCTGACGTCTGAAATAGTGAATATATGCAAAAATTTTCAAATTTGTAACATGAAAATATATATGTTGCAGTAAAAACTCGTTTTTAGTAAGAACGGATTCTTATTAGTTAAATCGCGTTTCACTGAATACCTTTGAGGCAACTAGAATTTACTGATGTTAGTTGAGTTTGGTCCAAAGGTCTAGAATCTTCATTTTCGACCTTCCGTCTCATTTTGGGTGTTTATTTTCAAAAATTGTAATTTTTTTACATTTTCGTTCAAAATTTTTTGAAAATAAACACCCAAAATGAGGCGGAAGGTCAAAAATGAAAATTCTAGACCTCTGGACCAAACTTAACTAACATCAGTAAATTCTAGTTTCCACAAAGGTATTCAAAGCTTTTTAACTATTAAGAACCCGTTCTTACTAAAAACGGATTTTTACTGCAACATATATAACTAGGTTACCTAGAGAAAATCGTCACGAAAACCGACACAAAAACATTACATTAAATATTATTTGAAAAAGTAAAGTACGGTTGAAAATGTTGAAGAAAAATGTGTGGTAGGATAGCTATAATTTCCTTATTTCCCCTCAGGAATGTATGAAACGTGGAGAAAAAATATTTTCAAGCATTTCTGTTTGTCTGGGTATCGATACCCATGATAGCTCGAGAACGTTATGGCCTACAAAGTCCGTTCAGATTCAAAAATGTTTGAATTTCAAAAAAAGAACTTATTAGATTTTAGGATCAAAAAATTTCATTTGAAAAATATGGAAAATCGAATAAAATAGATGAAACCTTTTGAAGGGTTGTAGCTAAAAAGGCTGAAATTTGTTTCAAATTTTTTTATTAATAAGTAGTTTTTTTAGTTAATAAAACTTGGAATTGTCGATAGCCTACCGACTCATAAAAGAAAACTCTTTATTCCAATTTAATATTGCATTATGACTCATTTAAAAAAAAAGATCTACATAATAGTTAAAATTATTTTCCTTTTCCTTGTTGGCTTTTTCTATTAAATTATAAAATAATATTGGAAACGTAGCATATCTTCATACTTGAAATGTTTATTCTTAGTAATTAGGAATAAAACTTTTCGAAATAATTATAAAACGTGCATTTTAGGATGTTTCGCTATAGAAAATAAACTGCAACGGATCGTTGCTAAACTTTATCCAAATTCATTTGAAATATTTATGTTTTGCTGGCTTGGTGTGTTCTGGATATATTAATTATTTATCCTTTAACAATAAAAAAATAATATGTTTATTCCTTTATTATTAATCAGATATCACTTGCAATTTGCAGTTCATGTTGACTTTAATTCAAAAATAATGATCGATTCTCATTTAATAGTCGAGGAATAACCATTCTACATTGGATTTTTAACGTTTCGGTTATTATTAGTAACCATTGCTGAAGACATGGAGGAATAGACTTAAAATCAAAAATAGCCATCGATTCTCATATAATACTCGAGGAATAACAATTTTACATTAGATTTTTGACGCTTCGAATATTATTGGTAACCATTGCTGAAGACATGGAGGAAACGGCTTAAAATCAAAAATAACGATCAATTCTTATCTAATACTAGAGGAATAACCTTATTGCATTCCATTTTTGATGTTTTGACTATTAATGGCAACCTCTACTGAAAACGTGGAAGAATCGACTTAAAATCAAAAAGACTAAATTCTTTTATGGCAAACAACTCAAACTTGAGTTTGCATTTAAGCTAAGGGTGCAATGCAAGGCTTGAATTAAATTTAAAATCTAAATTTGGAATTAATGGATGTTTATCTTATATGTCAGAATGGTGCTTTGTTTACTTGGAAAAGCCTTGTCTGGAATGCTTTAGCACTGGGTTCACTACTGACATAATAAAAATCACTCACTTTAGATTCAGTAGTTGACAATCGCATGTTTATTTTTTAGAAATCTTAACTCCCTTCTATCGACAACATGAAGTTTTATATAAATAAATTAAATGTAAGAGAAATTATCTATCACGGATTAAATAGAGGAAGGATCAATGATTTATACAAAAAGTCAAAATCTACTACTTTCGGTAAGGCCGTTGCCACGGAAATTTTTTGGGGGGTTAGCTACCCACCGAGGTATGGATATACTCCTACGAGATGGAGACATGATCTCCCTGACGCACAGGTTGCTTTTTTTATGAGAATATTATTTTTATTGAATTTTGATTGAACGTTTTATTTATATTCTGTACAATTTTGATGTTTAGCTCAACATTTCGGGGAGACGGGTTTAACACCATAAACCATAACACTCCCCGCTGGCTATGGCCATGACTATAGGTAAAATCAACTTTTTATAGTTTTACAATTTGATGAGAATATTGTTTGATTTAGAGCCTGAGTAAGCTTGGATTGTAGGCGAAACGTTGCACAAAAAATAACGATTTAAAAATATTCTTAAAAATTGTGATTCTAATTCTCAAAAATATAAACAATTCATTTAAGGTAGTTCTTTCGCGACAATCCACACAAAAAGTTTTAGCCTCGTAACCATTCTATACATATGAACGGTACGAAAATTTTAGGTTTTTTTTAACATGACTGTACTTCTCACACTACTATATCCTCTTTATGAATGGATCGTTTCCAAGCGTATCCCCTCCACTAAAAAAAAATAATCGCCTAAATATGTTTTGTTTTTTTATTTTTTATCAAAACTACGAGGGAAATAATTTCAATTTTATTTTAAGTTACTCCGAATATATTATTCTAACAAATATTAATTTTTCATTAAGATGGGGAAAGTCCTTCAATGAAAAAAAATAAATAAATAATGATCATTTTCCCACCTTTTCCCAATCTACCATATGTAAAAAATTTGATTTTTAATTGCAATTATTTCATGTTTGTGGTAAATCGTCTTCAAATTTTAACAGTGTGTTTATTATGCTTTTAATGACTTATATTCCAAGTTTCGAAGACTTCTTGAACTTTTGCATTTATGAAAGAACTACCTTAAAACAACTTGGAACCGAATACAACAATTAATACTAGTTTTTTTTGTTTTTTTTTATAATAATATTGATACAAGAAGAAGTTGCACCAAGAAGGTACAACCTCTGTAGTCCGTGGTGGACCCTTGTATCGTGAAGATAAGGAGAGATTTAGGGATTGGGTAGCAATCGAAGGTATCTGTAGATACTGGTCTTGAAAGATTGAAGGTTATAAGTTGCTGGAAAGACAGTCGGGAGAAAAGAGTTCCAGTCTCTAGAAGTCATAGGGATAAATGAATTGGCGAATGCGTTTGTTCGATTAGTATCCAGTTTAAGCGCGTAGGGGTGTTGAATCATAGAAAATCGTGTATTTCGCGCAAATGAAGCTTTTGGTGGGATTATCGATTTTATTTCGTCAGAACAAAAGCCATGGTAATATCTATAAAAAAGGGAAAGGGCGGAGACAGATCTACGATGGGCTAGGGAATCGAGAGTGTCAGTTAATGTAGGATCGCCTATCAGTCTGATAGCTCGCCTCTGAATTGCATCTAAGGTATTAAGAGAATGCTTGGAGGCCCCTCTCCACAAATGCGAGCAATACTCATGACAGGGGCGAATTTGAGCCTTGTATAATTTAAGGAGTTGAGTGGGGGTGAAAAAGCGTTTGGTTCGGAAAAGAAAGCCAAGCTTACTATGTTCATAATGTTCGGACGAACTACTACACTCAGTAAAACTAAAGTGATTAAATTGAATGAAAAATGAGCAAGAAATATAAATGAATGGAAAGATAATTATAGGAAATGGATCTTAGGAATATTTATAAAAAAAAAAAAAAAAAAAAAATAGTCTCCATTCAATTGGGTGTCCAGCATGACGCCTCTCCCTCCTGTGTTGCATGCAACCATTTCGGTTGTTCTCAGAAAGAAAAACGTCGTCGTTTGCGTGCAACGCCCCCTCCAATTCAATCTCAAAAAAAAAAAAAAAAAAATCTCTCTCCAGGGATAAAAACGCATCCTGCGTGAGTATGGATCTAAAGAATCAGATCAATTAAATATCAGCATGAGACCTTTCTTACCTTTCATAGCTGATATAATGATACTTGATGACTGTTCCTAATAAATTTATTGTTTTTTTCTATTCCTAGTCCCTTGGCAATTATCGATATAAAAAATAAATAAATAATAGCGTAAGCTTCAGGCGATTATTAAAATTATTTGAAATGAAAAATTATAGAAAATATTTTTTGATTAAAAGAATTTAAATTTTTTTTCCCAATTTTAGACTAAAAATTAAAGATTGTGGAGAGGGATATTATTTATATATATATATATTTTTTTTTTTTGAATTTTTTCGAACCAATTTCTCCACAATTTAACAAAAAAATAAATTTTAATTTCACTCCACTTTTCAAGTCAAGTGTTAATAAATAATAATAATAGAAATTTTCGACACTTAATAAATTCCAATTATTTTTATTGATTTTAACAGTGGTTCCCAACCCAATTTTTGAAGACCAAAGGTGATGGGTTCGTGATCAAGTACAAAGTCTTAAGTATTCATAAGTACACTAACAGGAAACATTTTGATTTTTGTATCTTATTTCTAAAATATTCATTTTTGAGAAGATAGATAATGTATTAATTTATTTATATAGTTTTAATAATTTTTTTATGTAGATATTTGTATTTGTTGCAGTAAAATTCCGTTTTTAGTAAGAACGGGTTCTTACTAGTTAAAACGCATTTCACTGAATACCTTTTTGTCAACTAGAGTTTACTGATATTGGTTGAGTTTGGTTCAAAGGTCTAGAATCTTAATTTTTGACCTTCCGCCTCATTTTGGGTCTTTATTTTCAAAATTATTTAAACGAAAATGTTAAAAATTAGAAGCAAAGTTCTAGAAATGAGGTGGAAGGTCAAAAATTAAGATTCTAGACATTTGAACCAATCTCAACCAAAATCAGTAAACTCTAGTTGCCTAAAGGTATTCAATGAAACGCGTTATAACTAGTAAGAATCCGTTCTTACTAAAAAAAACGGGGTTTTACTGCAACAAACATACTTATCACTTTATCTATTATGATTATGAGTTATGAGATCAGTTTTGACCAAGATCTCCTCCCCTTCTTCCCCCCCCCCCCAAAAAAAAAAAACTATCACAATTAATGGTTAAATGAATTTAAGCTCAAAAATTACAATGACAATGTTAAGAAAGATAGATCTGAGTATTAAGGTATTATTTTATTATTTTTCTTTTAATATGTTTTTTTTTTCAAAAATAAATAACAACTATATAATTTATAACTAAATATCTATAATTTATATTACATAAAAAAAATTGAGAAAATTTGAGCTTATAAGTAATTATAATAAATGTTTTCTTACAAAACAAAATTATTTGCTCAGTTGCACATTAGGGGAGTTCTAAATTGATAGGGGCAAGAGGTCCATTCTCTTTTTCGATATTCATTTATCGACTGAGTGGTCTTCGAATTTATTAAGCTTGAGAACTTCTGCTTTAGAGGATATTTTAAGGGAGCAGAGCTATTATAGTAATCTTATATACCTAATAGATTTTGCTTATATTTTTATTTTTACATATATAAGTAGAATAAGTTAAAAATCGCAATTGAATTTTCAGTCTTCTAATTTCAATATTACGAATTTGCAATTGTTATTAAAATCGAATATGTTTGAGAAATGAAATTTAAATTTAGTTGAAATGATTTAGAAACCTAAAGGCCAGATTTCGAACACTATTTTTATTAAAAATAAATATTTTAAGAACAAATTGCAATTAAATTAATTTATTTCAATTTCACGCCAAATTTTGGTTGCACACGTTTCAAGCAAAGTTATGAACGAAAACACCTTCAAAAAAATTTCTGTCTGTCTGTATGACTGTATGTTTCCGTTGTTTCCGAAAAGTTACTCACAATTCACGTAAAAACGGCTGAAGGGAGGTTGGGGTGGTGCGGGGTGGAGTCCAGAGGGCGTAACGGGGGTGGGGTCTAGGGGGCTAGGCGGGGGTGTGGTGCGCAGGGTTGGAGGGCACGGGGTGGATGGGGTGTGGGTGGTGGTGTGGGGGCGGGGGCGGTGCGGGGGTGGGGTTCGTGGGCTGGGGGTTCAGGGGGCGTCTCCCTGCCTAGCAAGAGGGCCGCCGAAGGCGGGCCTTGCAGCTAGTATTCAATAAAATAATTGACTTATACAATTATGAATAGGTAAATAGACAGTATTTATATTAATTCAAGGGAACCGCGAAATTTTTAAATAATTATATTTAATAGTCTGATAGATTCTAGATATCGAGAACTATTTAATTATTTTTGAAAAAATGAATGAGCCCTCGACAGGATTCGAACCTTTGATCTTCCCTTCTTTTGAGTATTTATATTATTGTGAGGCAAACGATTTCGTTCGAAATGACAATTTCGGTTTGCATCAACCTCAAATACTTGAAAACACTTTCTTTCTCGACCGAACTTAGGCAGTTAAATGAATTTAATATTTTATTTATCTTTGATGGCTAACTTCATCATATCTCACTTTCGAGATAGGCTGCTCTCAATTTTACATTCTACTAAACGCGCCAAAAGAAGTATAACTTCAAAAATTAAAAAATTGTGTTAATTTGCTCTATTTCGCTATTTTCTCATTATTTATTTATTTATTTATTTATTTTTTTATTTCAATTGGCTGGGCTGTTCGATAAAGATTTTTCATCTCGTTCCGAATTTCCTCAGCTCCTCCATCATGTTTATTCATGATCAAGACATGAAGGTGGCTCAGTGGGGGTCTGTCAGCGCCGAGGCCATCCTGAGTTATGGCCTCCATTCCTTGTAATGTCTTCAGGAGGATAAGATACACCAAATTTATTTTAACTATTCATTCATTCTTCTCTATTGGATTATATCAACAATATCGCAATAAATTACTTTTCTCCTTTAACATTGGGATTTTTTGAATTAATGCAAAATCTCTATATTTTTTTATAATTACTATATTTTAAGAAGTGTATTAGAACAAATTATTTTTTATATTTTTTAGTTTAGACATGAGGTCTTATAAATTTAATCACCCCCCCCCCAAGACTTGGGCTAATTATTTTATCTGCACTTCTAGCGGTTACGACATCGTCGACCGGTGCGGGTACTGAGCATGCGCACTTTAAAATTTCTCTGCATAAATAATTAATTTTAGGAATTCTTTATAGCTGTAGTTGTATTAATTTAGTAACGGTTTAAATAAGGGACGTCCAGCTTTTATTTATTTATTTTTATTTATGAACTCCCGCTAATGTTTCGGATATTGGTTGTAGCCATCTTAAGAGCTAAACAATGACACAAATAAATAAATAAAAGCTGCACGTCTCTTATTTAAACACTTACTAAATTAATAAATAATAAAGTGCGTATTCTCATTAATGCGGTGCGAGCGCATAGTCGAATACGCCATAAGATAGAATAAGTAAAGTAGTGGAATAGCCTCTCTGAAAATGGAATTTTTAAAGTCTTCTAATACCTACTTCGCTTTTTAATACTATCTGTCATCGAAAATTTAAAAAGTTTCCGAAATCCAAGTCCAAACAAAATCTATTAAGTTCTTATCGCAAAATAAAAGAATTAAATAATTAAGGAGAGGAAGACCTAAGAGAACATGGAAGGATGACATCACGGATGCTATGAGCAAAAAAAATATAAGCCCAGACAACATTCAAGATAGAGACGTATGGCGTGCGA
Source organism: Forficula auricularia (assembly GCA_024734495.1). Lineage (NCBI taxonomy): Eukaryota > Metazoa > Arthropoda > Insecta > Dermaptera > Forficulidae > Forficula > Forficula auricularia. Next base: position 8,847,473 of record JALMQS010000092.1, on the reverse strand, counting down.
AATGCGGAATGCGCCAAAGGTCGTAGGAACCCAAAACCATAAAAAATAATAATTAATTTCTGTGTGAAATTTTTATTGCTTTTTAAAGTAGAGCGCACATAAAATTTGGCTATATAAAAACAGACGAAGAGAGAGTTAAATTAACTTTTTTTCATCTCTGAGATACAAGGTCTCAAAGAGTCAGGACCCAGACTGCCCATCGCAATACTTCCCCATTATATTCTATAGAATATAAATGTGAAAGTAAAAACAAATTTGGATTCAAGAGGACTTGAAAAGTATAATATAGATATGCAAAAATCTAAAATGGTTTCTGTAAAATTACAATTCAACTCAAAAATTATTGTGCTATGCCATTTTTGACTTCTTTGTCATGGTGGATATCATTATTCTAAACTATTAAATATATTTTTTTTTTATTGAGAAATATCAATAGAATTAGTTATTAATTTATATGACAGTCGGAGGCATTTGTTTTTTTTTCAAATGCGGCCCGTGTAAGCAAATAGGTTGGACACTCCTGAACTAGACCATTTCTATTACTGCAAAATATTATTATTGTTTATACTTAACGAGACAATAGGAAGAAATATTAATTCATTCAATTAACTAGAATTGTTGATAAATGAAGTGTTAACTTTGGTCTAATAAATGAAATGGGATCTTACCTTTATATGTGTCATCCGATGGTAGTAGAGATTAGAGCTAGCGGTAAAACGTTTGCCGCACACCTGACACTGGTGGGGTTTCTCGCCACTGTGAATCCTTCGGTGTGTGTTCAAAGAAGATGAAGTCGAAAAGCCCTTGTTGCATACGAGACACACATGCGGTTTCTCACCTGAAACGACAAAAAAGGCTCTCTTATTTAAGGACGTCAGCAAATAATAATAAGCTTTTCAATGGTTTAGTATGAAAAGTTAAGGAAAACAAGTAAATAAAGAGAAATCAAGAGGTTGTCCTCTGCTTGATGTAGATATAAACATATATAGCAAATATAAATATATATCTATATTAGGGTAGTCCTTATTTTGGATATTTTCGAATATTTACTCTAACAGGGGCTCATATGGTTAGAAATAAATAAAAAAATATTCCTCGAGTGTCAAGTCTCTTTCTCAATTTTAACCTAGTGCTACACAGCGATTAAGTTTCTCATCTAAATAACATGGGATTTTTGGCATTGAACGATCACTTATTTATTCCAGCCAAAGTAATGGTTCAAAAATTTGAAACTCTGTAGACTTTATCCTTATAATAGTAGCTATACCTCAGAATTTTTACAGATTTTTAGCTATTATAATTTTGGAGTCTATAACTTACTAATACTAAGATATAGCAGTATTTTATCTAGATGTAACTCCAAAATTGTAATAGCTAAAAATCTGTAAAAATTTTGAAGGATAGCTACTATTATAAGGATAAAGTCTACAAGTTTCAAATTTTTTGAACCATTATTTTGGCCGGAATAAATAATTGATCGTTCAATGGCAAAAAACCCATGTTATTTAGATGGGAAACATAATCGCTGTGTAGCACTAGGTTAAAATTATGATAGAGACATGAAACGTGGGGAATATTTTTTTTATTTATTTCGAACCAATCAGCGTAAAAATTCGAAAATATCCAAAATAAGGACCACCAATCTATTTAATTTGTTTGAGACTATAGTTTCGAAGGTTTGACCTTCAACATCAGTCCTTTAATTATAATTATCTCATGGAATCAATTAACCAATTGGATATAGGAAAATCAGTTTTCTAAATCTAATCGGGTAAGTGAATCCATGAGAAATAACAGATAAAATATTTATAATTAAAAGACTGATGATGAAGGTCAAACCTTCGAAACTATAGTCTCAATCAAATAAATTACATCTCTGGAAATCCCAGGGAGTGAGACAATATATTTTTAACTATCTTTGAGGCGTAAATTAGTGAGATTTGTAAACTGTTATCAATCTAACATGGGGTTCACATTCGCGAAATAAAATTTTTATAATTATAAAATTACTAAAAATATAAATATTGTATGATATTTATTACTATATATTAATTTAGAGCTAATAGCAATTTAACAAATTTCGTAGATGGCACCTGACGTTTTTAAGTCATTTTAGAATATTAATTTTGTAATTTGACAAGATGTCGATTGATAAGATAAACAAAGTAACGATCCAGAACTGATACAAGTGGCGTTTAATGTTTTAATTAAATAATCATTTTAAGGTTGGTAGAGCAGAAAATAAGATGCGATAAGTAGTGTAAAATGATTGGCGCTTATGCTAGCCACGGTTGGACTCCTATGCGTTCAAATAGAAATAAAATATACTTTTAAATCAAAACAAAATTTTTTTTATTAAAGTTCTAACTACATAATTTATTCATAGAAGAGAAATCAATGAGGTTATCCTCTGCATGATGCAAATAAACATATGCATATTTATACATATAAGTATTCCAAATATATTGAAAAAAAATTATTTTAATTATACCAAATGTAATTAGGTATATTGTATATTATAAATTATATATTGAAAAACAAATTGGTTTTTCTAATGAATAACAAACGATTCAGCTTGCTATAACAACAAAACGAATTTTTCTATATCCAATCGGGTAATTGAGCCCATAGAAAATAACAGATAAAATATTTCTAATTAAAAGACTGATAATGAAGGTCAAACCTTTGAAACTACTCATATATATATATATATATAATATTTCATTGTTCGCATCCATAATCAAATATTTAAAAGATCGTAGGGAGTTGGACCAGAATTTAAATCAAACGCAAAGTTTTTTAATTAAATAGGCGAAACGTTTCGTCACTGATTAGCGACTTCCTCACTGGTTCATTTTATAAACTTATTTGTCAGGTGTTATAACTACAAGAAAAAAATCAAAAATTGAATAAAATCTTTCATCAACTATTAAATCTATTTTGACAAAGATTTTATTCAATTTTGATTTATTTATATAATTATTATAACGAAGAACAATTACAATTGTTTTTAACACCTGACAAATAAGTTTATAAAATGAGCTACTGAGGAAGTCGCTAATCAGTGACGAAACGTTTGGCCCATTTAATTAAAAAACTTTGTTTTTGATTTAAATTCTGGTCCAATCCCTACGATCCTTTTAAATATTATATATATATATGTTTATTTGCGTCAAGTAGAGGATTACCTCAATGATTTCTCTTCATAAATCAACAACTTTGATACTATCGACAAAATAAAATATCTTCAATTGAAGTACTATTTAGAATTAGTTATGTAGCTGTTCAAACTTATATTTTGTGACGGAATTTATAAGAAATTAAGTTATTATTTAAATCATCTATAAATAATTAACTATTTATCACACAATATAAAACTACGTCTTTGTGGTCGGCTTATTCTGCGATCGTTTTCAAGCGTGAAAAGACCACCCACCCCGATTTTGAATAACAAATTTTAGTTCACCTAAGTCTTATCCCTAATGGCACGCTTGCTCTAGAAGTTGTCTACTAGATACCACGTAGTATCCTCTAGAAATCTTAAAGACAATAAAAGCTAAATAAGATATCTTCTAGCGCAAGTTTGCTATCAGGGTGTATTCAGAATTTTCAGAAAAATTTTTCTTTAAAAAATTGTTTTACTTCATTCAATTGTAAATACAGTGAAACCCCTCAAATACGAACCCCGGAAATCCGAAATCCGAGAAAAAAGAGAAATTTATTTATTTAGTCAAAAACAATTATATATATATATATATATATAGGTTACAATGTAGAATATATATATTCTACATTATAAAATTTATTTTACATAATTAGTTGAAAAATTAACAAAGAAGTACAGTTAGCATACCTAACAAAGTGTAAATGTGTCTACATACTTATGTCATCCAGGATTGAAAAACGGTAAAAGTTGGTTATTGAAATTCTTTAGGTTTGCAAAAACAAGAAATAATAATAGAAACACACAAAATATCACTTAATCTTTCACTTGATATCAGTTATTTTCAATTGTCGAAGCTGCTTTCGGCTAATCCGAACAAGCTACAGCCCCAATTAGTTCGGATGTGAGGGGTTTCACTATACTTGAAAGTTTATAATAGGAAAATATGGACAAGTTTTTATGTGTGACTTTTTTATTTATCAGTCAACGTTTCGTCGACTTTGCCGTCTTCAAATAGTCATGCCACACATCCGTCTAAATTTTCTTTTATCTGAAGCCATGAAGAAGTCCGCAAAGTCGAGGAAACGTTGACTGATGAATAAAAAAGTCATACATAAAAACTTGTCCTTATTTTCCTATTATAAACTTTCAAATTAAAACAAATTATGGGACGGAAATGATAATAATAATTGTAAAAATTATTAACGACTGTTTTTTCTTGCTTTTGAGTGTTTTTGCACGGTGTTTTGATAATTACCTGTGTGTGTTCGCATGTGTCGTTTAAGCAGCGAGGGTCGATCAAATGCTTTTCCGCACACTTCACAAGGCAACAGTGTACGTTCTCCGCGAGCACCTCTGGTCTTAACCACCGGTTGTGTAGTTAAAAGAGTCGTGTCATGACGAATGGTATCTAAAAGATCGCCGGCAGAACTGGCGGCGGATGAAGAAGAGGATTCACCGGAAACAGACTTTCGTTCATCTGTATCTGCGCCACTAGGAGGAGATGGAGCAGTTAACACCCGGGAGAGAAGGGACATCGATAAATCTAAAGGAGAGTCTGAAAAAAAAATACAATGACAACGTGTCAACATCGGATCAATGGAAATGAGCAAATAAAGTGTTAATGGGCTGTTTTTACTTTAGCATACGCAGAATGGGCAAGTATTTTAATCATCCAAGAAAAAAGCTGGTGTTATGTATAGGTTTTTTGGAATATCTAAAAAAAACAGCTTAAACAACTCTAATATAAAAAAATGAATCGTAATAAAAGTTTTTTTTTAGTGAATATCGAAGTAAGTTGTCCAAAGGCGAGTCGAACTCGCATACCGAGGGTTCCGTATCTGATACCTTCCAAAATGGTTGAGATATCAAATTCGTTCTTATTTATCATTGATAAGGTGAGAACTAGTAAGTTTGTGGAATTTTTCACAGTTTAAGTTAAGCCACTTTCGAACGCAGATAGGTATAATCGAGGGGTGAACCGCGATTGGAATTAGGTGTGCACGTCTTTGGAATTATGTGGAATTATTTTGGAATTCATTAGATAATGCCCCTTCATCTATTGTCTTCTACTTGGAAATGAAAGTGGAAGTGGAAGTAGGTGTACACTATTTAGATCGCAGTTCACCCCTCTGGTATACCTAATACTCACCTAAAAATGGTAATTTTAAAGCACTCACCATTATTTTGAAGTGAATTAAATTTAAAAAACCTAATCTAGTTCTACTTAACGAGATCTTTAAAGATACACTTTATGATATTTTCTTGACCCTTTCCCAAAATAATCAATTCGATTAAAATTTTAATACAATTTTCGACTTCGGGGAATATAAATTCCTACAAGTTTTTAAGTAGTTTGAAGACGCATTAACACTACGCTGACGTATCGTGTTAACAATTCAGGTGACGTGTGCAAAAAAAAATTAAACTATTATTTTAAATAGAAGTGTGCACATTGCTTGACGTCACGATACGACACGACACCTCAGCGTAGTGTGCACACTCCTAATTAAAATAATGGTTTAATTTTTATTTGCACAAGTCAGCTGACGTGTTAATACGACACGCCAATGTAAATGGGCCCTAAGAGATTTAATGCTCTGACAGACGGATAGACAGACAGATAATGTAGTAATAGTCTCCCGTTTAACTTTAGAACGGAATCCTAATTAAAACATTTCTAATAAAAAATAATCAGAGAAATATGAGTGTTAAGAGTTACAAAAAAAGAAGATCGCGACATAATGCAATTTTTAAGAGATATTAATTAATTAATTTTTTTATTAAATTGTCTCTGGATTCATTAGTGAGCTCCCACGAGTATAGTCAAATTTTTATGTGTCTTTTACTTCAAAAAACATTAAGAATACCTAAAGAAATTTCAAATTTAGCTGTTTATGTTGAGATTAAGGGTTGGTTAAATTTTGGTTGTAATCAGACACGCATACTTGCTGTTTACTTTAAACGTTTTTTTAATAATTACTATCTCTTAAACTATAATTTTTAGCAATGTTTATTATATAAAGATTTGTTGTAGGCATAAAGTCGTAATTTCCGTTATTTTTTTAACATATTAGTTTTAACCGTTTTGTGAGATATTTTGAAAAAATTAAGTAAAACTAATTAATTATGCACTATTATAATTAACCATCTCTTTGTTCAATAATAATAATAAAATTATATAAATATACTAGGGGGGGGGCAATTACATCACTGACTTAATTCTAACCAAACCGATGAAATATCCATAAGAACAATTGATAATAAAGACAAAAGGCCTTCACAATTATAGTCTCAAATGTAAATATCTAAATTAATCGGATTTAAGGATTCAGACCTTTAATTTATTCCTTGTCTATAACTCTCGACAAAATAAATAGGAATTTTTATTTTTATTATATCTAAAAAAATGAGTAGATACATAGATCAAGCCTAGGTTTATAATCCGTTTAAAAAAATAATAAGTTTATTAATTATATTATTTAACAATCTAAATTAACTGAATCACCTCTGCTGATTAGGATTAGTCAGCCGGATTATTTAAATAAAATGAATAATAAACTTATTTAAGAAATTAAAAACTTCTGTTCGTAAATCTAAGAGCTCTGCTTGATTCAAATAAACACACACACAGATTATATACCTATAATAGTTTTATTTATTAGAGACTATAATTTCGAAGAGAGTTCAATCAGTCACTTAAACTGTTTTTTTTTTTGTTTTCTAATGCAATCGAATGAAAGAAGGGGCGCACTAGTAAGATGCAGCCCCTATGGGTCTCGAAAGACCCTTGCATTGGTGAAGAGAAGGGAAAGTTGATCAAGTGAAAGGGTGGAGGCTTAGGTGTTTTTGCACCGGGTTTTGAAGTTTTTTTTTTTTTTATTTATTTAATGTCACCGGGAACAAAGCCCATTTAGACAGCACATAAGTAGAGTGTTAGTAGGGTTAGTGAAGTGAGGGAGTTTTCAGCCGGTAGAAATTTTTATTTGCCAGCCAGGATCGAACCCCGGACCTCCACTCCAACATCGTCATAATCGATCGATGCCGAAGTGGCCTCCACTGCGTTAGCTGACTGAGCTACCCAGCTCCCCGTTTTCAAGATTATAAATTTTGTTAAGGGAGAATGGTGTGAACATTTTAAATAAAGTAAAGTAAATTTTGAAAAATTTTAGAAACTTTTTAAAATATAAAATACTAGGTAGGTTTCATAAAAATAAAAGATAAGATGCTTGTTTAGTACGACTCTATATATATTTCGGGGTATAGCGTCTATCTTCAGGAGTTCAGTTTCCTCGTGTGAACTCTTGAAGATGGGCTTATACCCCGAAATATATATAGAGTCGTGCTAAACAAGCATCTTATCTTTTATTTTTGTGAAACCTACCTAGTATTTATATTTTAAATTTTAAAAAGTTTCTAAAATTTTTCAAAATTTTCTTTACTTTAAGATTATAAGTGTTGGGAAAGATGGAGGCCGGTAGAGAGTTCCTTGAAGTCATGGGGACAAAGGTATTGGCGAATGAAGTGGTTCGGCTCTTTCCCAACGGGCAAAGCATATTTTTGGAGGAATTACTGATTTTAACTCATCAGTGGACCGGCCGTGATAGTATCTATAAAATAGGGAAAGCGCGGAAGCATATCTTCGATGAGCCAGTGAGTCAAGGGAGTCGGTGAGGGTCGAATCGTCAATTAGTCTGACACCTCGTCTCTGAATTGCATCCAGAGTAACAAGAGAATATTTAGAGGCTCCTCTCCACAAATGCAAGCAGTATTCGAGACAGGGGCGGATTTGGACCTTGTAGAGGGTGAAAAGCTGCAAAGATGTGAAGAATCATCTGGACTTGAAGCCAATATTCTTTGCTGGAGATTTCGCCACAGAGGAAATGTGTTCATTCTAAGACAGGTCAGATGCGACTAAGACGCCCAATATGGACAGACTGGGAAACATCTTCAGGGTATTGGACCAAAGAGAATGCCAGGGAAATTTTTATATTCGCGCCTAGAAATTAGACAACATTGAGACATGTTTGCATTAAAGCTAACTAATTTTGAGAACCCCATTAATTTAGTTTGTTTAGGTCGGAGGTGATTGAGGAGGCTACAATAATTGGGATAATTCCCGTATATTGAATAAAATAAAACATTGATTCGATTATTCGGGAGTGAAGGAGTGCCGTGCAGAGTGCTAATGGGGGCGTAACAATGAGTGGGATTTGAAGTTTGAACTTAATATTTGTTAGAATAAATTACATCATTTATTTATTTATATTTATTTAAGCATTTTTTTGGTATATTTTATATATTTATAAAACATTTTGAAAACATAAACTCGGATAGAAACCTAAATTAGTTTATATCGATTAACTCTATGTATCTTCTTACCATATATCTTTACAAATATTCAATTTGATCAAATTTCCTAATTTCTATCTTTAATAAACATTTATTATGTTATAATATAAATCACATTCCATATTAATCCAACAAGCAGAAAAAATAAAAATAAAATATTTAACACTTAAAGACAGCTTATGGCTCAACAATTAAATATTAGAAAAGACAGATAGATATCTGTATATCAATGGTCGGGAAATTTTTCCTTCTTGGTTCTACACAAGTAATTAAAAAAATAAAAAACAGAACAGAACTCAAGAGCATCAGCACAAACGTTCAATGTTAAGCTTTAATTATTATTATTTATTATTTTTATTATTATTTATTATTTTTATTATTATTTATTGTTATTATTATTATTAATGTGTATGTTTATTTGCATCAAGCGGAGGACGTCCTCTTTGATTTCCTCTTAAAATTCAACAGCTCTGCTACTCTCGGTAAGAAAATCTTTAAAATATTAGTTTTTAAAAATAAAGTATATAATATTTCTTATGGAGAAATCAATGAGGTGGTCCACTGATTGTCCTATCATTGATTTCGCCTTATGATTCATCAACTCTGCAACACTCTCAGGAAACTAAATATTTTCAATTAAAATATTTCTAATAGGTAGGTATATAATTTTGAATGTATTTTTATCTTTTCATCCGCAATGTAAAGTATACAAATGAATCATCCTCAGTGGTAGAATTACAAAGAGATTATTGTTTCTTGATTGGGAATAAATCTCAGTTAAACTTCTCAATATTAATTAGCAACGTTGTTGCGAACAATAAAAGGAGCCAGTGCGCGCATGCATTTATTGAAATAATTGAGCTCCTTACTCAGCGATCGCAGATAGGATAACATTAGCGTCATTGGGAAATAAATGCATATGAATACAATTGGAATAGGGCATAATCGCAGACAACCGGACCAAGGATGGGACCGACAAAAACGCAGCCGACAGCTCATGTCGTGGATCGACAGCACAATGGCATTTGTTCGAGACGAGAACTTGAGCCAATAGCCACCACCAGACCAGAGAGAAGAGAGTTCGAGGGTGCCGAAGCCACTCCATCCTGGACACTGGACAGAACCCAAGCAAACTTGATTTGAATTGGAAAAAGAGAAAAAAAAAACATTCCCCCTCGTGATCATAAATTACTCGAAAACAGATGGAGAAGCCGAAATACGAAAATCAACAAGACATGCTTTTCAGTTGGGAATTTCAATCGATGAATATATAATATTTATCAAGAAGAAAAATTAATTTTAATCAAGCATTTTCACTGGGTTATTCGCTTTTTATATATCTATATAAAACGCTTATCTGTCTCGATCGCTGTGTCATCTGACATAAGTCACTATTAGCCATAAGTAGAGACCGGATTCCTATGCAATTGCATATTTTGTTTGCCGCCACGTACGACCCAGGGGATCAATTATCTATCCGAATCATGCATCTAGGATACTGTGGGTTAAATTTTATACTGCATATTTTTGCATATTTGAGTAATATTGCATAAAATTGCATATTTGAAGGATATTGCATAAAATTGCATATTTCGCGCCAAATACAGAGATTTTAAAAGTTTTTCGGTAAAAGAATGAAAAAAAGATTAAATATAAAACAGCGGAGGACACTAATTTAAATTCGAAGAGGCCTCAAAGACACGAAGTGCAGTGTTGGACTACGAAGTAGGAAGATGGATTACAAAAGATATAAACAAGCTACAAAACAACAACCCACTCATTTTTCTTATTATTCAGTTGTACTAGATACCTACTATACTCTACTGGAAAATGACGAAAAGTTTGCAATATTTTTCTTTCAAAGTAAAAATGAGGGGTTTAAGTTCCTTTAAATTCGCCCCCTGTACGTCTGTGGACGTGGAGCGTTCTTTTTCATCGTTTAAATCAATTTCAAGTGACCGTATAGACATAATAACCTGAAGATAATTTAGAAAAATACTTGTAAACATAAATTATTCACAATTACAATCAAATTTCAATAAATCGAATTTAGGGAACGTGGTGTTGGTTTATAGTGAAACATTATTAAAATTATATTAGGTTGGAGTTGCTGGTATTTCACAAGGAGAAAAATAATGTTCTCCTGACGATGAGTTAAGAGCTCGAAATATATAGAGTAAATTTATAAAAAAAAAAATTATTAGTATTTTTATTGTTCGCCTTGTGAAACACCACCAACTCCAACCTAATATAAAATTTTAATTATTTTTGAGACCCTTTTTTAATTATTTCTTTATTTTTTATTTTTTTTTTAATGGCCTTCGGGAACTACAGCCCATTTTGGCCAGTGAGTGTTCGTGTGTGTGTATGTGTGTGGAATGTGTGTAAATTAGAGTTGAGATCAGATTATAGCCGGTCAAATATTTGCATTATTTTATTAGTTTATTATTTGTAAGTCACTAAGAAAAGCTTGTTAATATAAAAAAATAAAAGCAATACAATACAATCGCTATCTGTGAAATAAAACTACCCCCCCCCCCCCCAGTATTTTTCGATCACATTTTTGAAAAGTTATTATATTTATTATGTTGATTTTATTACAATTAAATTAGGAAAATATTTTATTATAAACAAAAGGAATATAGTCAGAGCCTCTACAGAGCTGTGAAAATGAATAAAGAGAGGATTATAGGATTAAATGAATGAAATTCTAACTTCATATATGAATAAAGTATAAGTATATTGTATATGTTACGAGTAAAGCCGGAATTTAGATAAAGCTAACTGTAGGTAAATTAGTCAGCTGGTCTGGTTAATGCTCAACATGAATCGAAATTGTCATCACCTTCAGCGTTTATACGGGTAAACTTTTGAATTTATCCAATCTGCTCTGTGGGAAATGCACCCCTAGTAGCACAATGTTTCAAACTATATAGTAACTATATAGTGCCTATTTAGATTTCGAGAATCGATTTCGAGGGACACCATAAATCGACATTTTCATAATATCCGTTAGTAAAAAAGTTAAATATCGTACTTCTAAAATAAAATTCCACTCCAGCTTATCTTGTTCAAATAAATAGACAAATAATTGTTTCAAAATATCTATACTTTATTTTATAAGAATTTATAATGAGATAATAAAAAAAATCGAATTATACTAATATGGGTGTACATCAGATGCGCATCAAAGAATTACAAATTAAATTTTAACTAATTTAACTGAGTACTCATCAGCTGCACATGGTCATTATATTTTAGGTACACAAAATTCGGTAACTAACTAACGACTTAATAAGACATTTTGACAATATAATTAATATCTTTTTTAATTTAGTATATACATTTTTTAATCTTCAATTTATTTTCTAGGATTTTTTTCATCAAAATAGTTTTAGCAGTTTTTATGATATTTCGAAAAGATAAGCAAAAAAAAACTTTTTTATGCACAATTACAATACATCACCATACTCCGTATGATAAAGTGAAATTTTCATATATATTTTTATTATGAGAATAAACTTTATCTTGTACAAGTAAAAGATTTTCCAAACTCAAAGGGTCTAATTTAGGTAAATATTTTTTAAATTTTAAGAAAAAAACTCTTCCTATAAAGAATGGGTAAAATAATTAATCTTGTGAGAATTCCATAATAAGACAATGAACACAGCCAATTAAATCATAAATAGAAAAATATGTATATATTTAAATATACTTACCTTCAAGGATGGTATCCATAGTTCGTCTGTAGAGTGAATTTCTTAAATAATGCACAGCTGGCATGAAAAAGACTTCTTCAGGTCTTTCTGGTAGATAATAAACTACCAGCTCGGTATTGGCGGGAATTTGTTTTACTACCTCGTAAATTGGCTCGCCTGTAAAAAAAAAAAACATTTGTTAATTTTAGGGCAAATGGTCACCTCATTTTCAATCTCTTTGTCTCCAGGTTGCGGTGATATCAAATTCAACCGGATTTTATTTCCATTGTTATTAATATTATTCATAATTTGAAATTGTTTTATCAATTAATTTGTAATTATAATTTTTCTTTTCAACTTTCAATAAAGCCCTTTTATAATAAACCTGAGTTCAATCTCTAAAAGGTTATGGAATCCCAGGAATGATAAAAAAAGATAAATTGAATAATAAAAAAGGTATAAATTATTTATTTAAGAATAATGTCAAGGTTAACTTCCATAAAAATTGAGCCTCTTGGGAGGGAAAATTTTGATACTTGGAAAATCCAAATCAAAGCCATTTCGATCAAGAATGACTTGTGGAAATATCTTAACGACAAGAAAATAAAGCCCACCAAACAACATTATCCGATTTAATACTTGCAATAAGTCCATCAGAATTAAAGCAAATTAAGGATTGCAAGGCATCAAACGAAGTATGCTGAAAATTAGATGATATTTTCCAATCAAAAGGCACACTTTTTAAAATAATTAATTTTATTGAAAATGAAAAAAAGGAAAACATTTGAGATTACACTAATAAGTTCTTCGATATAGTGGATAAATTAAATGATTTAGGGATGTAAATTAACAGTAATGCTACTATAGGTATAGTCTATCAGATGAATTTGAGAATTTCAGATGTGTCTCAAAATAAAAATCATTGAAAAATCAGACGTGGCCGATTCCAAAGCATTGCCTGCAAGTCATAAACAATCAAAGCAATAAAGCAGGCCAGAATATCATAAGAAAAATGATTATTTTTAGAGCAGGTGTCATGTTTAAAATATATATGGCCATAGAGCCTCAAATCGTAGAACGAAGAAATCTAAAGAAACAGAATATATAAAGTGCAATACTGTCTTCCCAATATCAAGAAAGGAAGATTGTTTCAAAAATGGTTGGTGTCTGTACTGGTCATATGAACTCCTCAACAAGTGATTTGACGAATATGATGGAATCAACAAATGAACAGGAATCCCTCGCAGACAGATCAGATGCTAAAGTAATAGCAAAGGCTGAAGTAAAATTACACATTAACTATACTAATATTCAAACAATTACATTAAAAGATCTTCTCTGTGTCGTAAATTTGAGAACAAATCTAATGTCAGTTTCCGAAATTACAAATAAAGGACTTAAAGTAATTTTAAGCAAAGCAATCACAAAAATAATTGACCAGTATGGACAGACAATAACCGTGGGTGATAGAATTAATGATATGTATTATATATATTAGAGAAAGTGGCGAACCAAAATTATTATTATTATTGGGGGTTTAAAGGTTCATCGACTGTTAAGTTCTTTAGCGCCTGGAGTTTCTAAAACATAACAATGCGAATATAAATTTATTGCAAAGTTTGCAAATGAGCAAAAATTTTCAAAAATGATTATGTAGCATCAAAGATTTGGTCATCTTAATGAAAAGGATTTAACTAAATATCTAAAAATAATTCTGTTTGTGGAATAGATAAATTTAATAAAAAATTACCTACTTATAAAGCATGTCTGAAACATCTTTTTCAAACGAAGCTACAAGAGTCACAGAGCTTCTTGAAATTATTCATACATATATTTGTGGCCCCATTAAAACAGACTCTAACGGAGGATCAAAATATTTTATTACATTTACTGATAAAGATTAAACTCTCACTGGCCATTGGTGAATAACAAATATATTTTATATTTGATTCATTATTGCTCTCCAATGGCTAAAGAAATAGCTTGATATAGAAGTGGGAGGAGATTAGTTGGGCCAAATTAGTCTTCGAAATGGTAAAGGTATGATAATGACTAGTAATTATTTTGAACAATAATTATTTCATTATTTATAATCAGCGAGAAAATTCTAGTCTAGAATATATTCGACTTTTTCTATTATATGGCCCCTTGCTATTAAGCTCAAGCTCAAGGGTTCGGCTCCAGCCAAAGACCCTAGTTCAATATCACTCTTCACATATTGGCTTTTAATTTTTAAATGAATTTAATTTTTGAATGTTGTTTTTCATCAATAAAATTTTAATTAATTTATAAATAATTTTGGGCAAATTTCCAAAAATATATTATTACATAGATGAATTAAATTAAATTAAATTGAGATCAATATTGTTATATGTGTGAATAAAGTTATAAATCAATTTTAATTTCAGTATCGAATTGTACAGTCAAGCGCAGGAGCTTTTCTCCATGGTCGCCTGCAGCTTCTGCAACCAACAGTACACCCTATATGAATAATCTCTGTAGGGCTGTCTCGACTGCGCACAACATTTTTAATTGGTATTGCAGGGATATCTCAATTTTACAATTGAATCACTAAACGGCCTTGACATTTTGGAAACATCGGTTCCCATAGGATTCACATGTTACGAGCCACTCAACTAGAAAGGCTATACTATATATACATATGCTTTTTAAGAGTAGGTATAAGTTAACTTTTCATGTTGGAAGGCTGCTGTATTTAAAAATGTTCGATTAAATACACTTCCAATGTACATTATTTTATTTTTAAATTTACCTAATATTAACTTTAAAATTTTTAAAAGTTTATTTTGTCTTCGTTTTGACCAAGGGTGTCCATTGTTCAACCTTTTGACTTGCACGGGCCACATTTGAAGATAAAAAATTGTCGAGGACAAAATATTATAATTCTATTGATATTTGTTATTCAAAAAAGATTGTTAATAATGTAGAAATAAGAACTTTATTATTTTTTTAGCTCACAGTGAGCTTCTAATTTTACTTTTCGTAAATTTTGTACTTGAAAATAACTTCTGGTATTATGTAAATACATACCTTCATACTTACAAAAGGTGATATTATGTATTAGTATTTTTTTATATTTTTTCCTGGCTAGATAATTATTATAAAATTAAAATAGGAGACAATATTCATTTTTCTTTCAGATCAGTAGCTAACTGTTGTTCTTGAAGATTCAATCAAAAAGTTTGCAAGTAAAAAATTTATTTCTAATGAAAATAGAGTCGAAAATAAACCAAAATGATGAATATTTTTTCGGAAATCTTGAAATCTAGTTCCAGATTCAAAATTTAAAATTAGCACTTTTATTTTTCGAAAACTTCACAGTAGATTTTAAGATTTCTTTATTTTAGAGAAAAAAATTACCAACCCAAATTGTTGTGTTTTCCAGTATCAGTATCTACATATAAATCGAGATGTTTTAAGGAATTTATGACTTTGTATTCGACCACGGGTTGGACAGCCCTGATTTAAATCGAATGGGATGAAAGAAGGATATGAGGAATGATAATTTATTTTTTAAAAGGGTCAGGGATATAATAATCTATTATCTATTGACATGTAAGAACGTGCAAAGATCTAAAAGACAAGTCCTAAGAAGTTTTAATCGAGGAGAGAAATTATCAATTAATTGTGATTGTTCTAGAAAACCCCAATTCCTTGTCTCCTTGTACTAGAATGATATAACCGAGAGGTGAACCGCGATTGGAATTAGGTGTACACCTCTTTGGAATTATTTTGGAATTCATTAGATAATCCCCCTTTATCTATATTGTCTTCTACTTGGAAATTAAAGTGAAAGTAGAAGTAGGTGTACACGATATTAGGTCGCGGTTCACTCCTCGGATATAACTATAGACTTGGTTAGTGTCGTAGCATATAAATTACTGAAATCTTCTATTATATAGAGCTTATGCTGTCTGTCGCAAGCCACTCATTAGATTAGAAAATTTAAATTTTTATTTTAAACCCCACCAATGTTCAGGGTCAAAAAATCAAGAAGCCTCCTGGACAGCAAGATGCCCACCGTAGAGAGGGGTCAGGGTGTATGGTAATGTCATGTGGATGAGCCACATCATTTTATTTCTAATCTAAATAGTTTTAACCTTTTTGAGATATTTTGAAAAACCGAAGCAAAAACACCGCCTTTTTCGAGCACGATTGTAAAAGACGAGCTAAATTATATTATTAAATAATTATAAGGATGTGCAAAACTTGGATTCATTCAAAAAAGCTTCAATTATTGCCATACAAGGCCGCAGGTTACCTATCCCTCAACATCCTAAGAAAAGCGCAGTAAGCGCTGAGCCGTGAAGCAGTAAGTATAAGTTTACTGCCCTAGTTTGTTTTTAATCCTTAGGGCGCCATATCGGCGGCTAGAAAGAAGTGATTATTCGTATCCAAAGAAATCGTATACAGAAGAGGGAAAAAAATTCAACCCATTGATATCAGATACCAAACCGGACAAACAAATGCATATAAACAAAAATTTGAGGTTCTTTGAGAAAAAATCCAAAAGCCAAAAAATTATCGTAATACCTGAAATATCCCAAAATATTAGGTCGATTCATTGAAACCTAAAAGCAACCCTGAAACAACGTTTCAAAAGAAAAAAAAATATTTTAACCAATTTAAATGTGCCGTCATTTTAAAGTAAATTAAAGATTAATAAATATAGCTTAATCCTACTTAAGAAAATGTTTACAGAGATACCTCACACACCAAAATATTTTTAATTTTCGAACCCATAAACAATTCGGTTTTCTTCTCTTTTTTTTAATTTAATCAACATTTTAAAACGACTTTTGTTTTGGGAGAACATAAATACCTATGAAATGTTAAGTTTGTATCTTCTTTAGTTTACTGTTTAGCTATAATGCTATGACAGACAAAGAGTGTATCAACACTAAGGGCCGGTTGTATGTCGCAAAGTAAATGCTTTTTATCACTAACAAACGGTAGATGGTAAATGGAGGCACTGGGATGGCTAATCAGATGACAGGCACTGCAAGTGCCTCCATTTACCATCTACCGTTTGTTAGTGGTAAAAAGCATTTACTTTGCGACATACAACCGGCCCTAATACTTTTTACGTTTGAACACAACTATAAAAGCGGCTAAACTCGTTTAGTTAATTTTTCTATTATGTATAATTTATATTTCAACTTAATATAAGTGTTATGAACAAAATTAATATTTTAATATTATCTATATATTAAATTAGGGAACGAAGAAAAGATTTTTAATTATAGACAAAAGGATCAACCGGGATCAGTTTGTGATCGATTGGGAGGCGTTTGAATATTATATATATATATATATATATATATATATATATATATATATATATATTTGGGGGGAAAAGTGAAAATTCAAACTCATTACACTTAATGAAAATTTTAGGGATTCGATAATTTTTCGTCAGCGAACTTTTTCAGTTAGGATCTTAAAGCTTGGTATATAGTTGAAGTTTATTAATACAAATGTTGTGTCAGCTAATAAATTATTAATTGTTGGATAAATCCTCGTATAACATTGATATTACTATATTTCTGATTTTCTGCATTTTTGAATCATAATTTCTGCAGCAAGAAAGCCCAAAATCTATTTAGTTCTTTTCCAAAATACAAACATTGTGGCAACAGAACGAACATTCTATAACCTTCCTTTCTTAAGTGGGTTTCGAAATACAAATAGACAGACATGCAGACTCACAGACAGAGAGACAAATTAATCAATACAAAATTATTTTCCCCTATATTTCAGACATTTTCTAAACTCGATAAGCAAAAAATTATCGAGTGAATTCAATATTCTGAGCAAATTAATAAAATTCATATATGCAATCTAAATTTGAAGAAAAGTAAAAACTTTTTCAAGACTCGGTAAGCTCTCTGCAACTTTTGGTCATTTGGACGATTCTCTGAGGGCCGGTTATATGTCGCAACAGTGCCTGTCATCTGATTGGCCATCCCAGTCCCTCTATTTACCATCTACTCTTTGTCACTTGTAAAAAGCATTTACTTTGCGACATACAACCTGCCCTAAGTAAACTATTTGGCTAGAAAGCTGAAACTTAGCATAAGTTAACGATACAACTTCTCAGGCAAATTTCAGATCATTATCTACAAACACAAACATTTATGAGCTCATCATACAAATTTTTTTTCTGATTTTCTGAATTTTTCATCTGGAAGTTCTAATGATAGAAAGATGTGTCTTCTATGATACTTAACTAGTACTTATTTAATTGATACTAAAACTTCGAATGCCTTATTTTCATCTTCCGTTAAATATAAATATTTCTCAAAAAGAGAACATCTTTCCATTTTTTCTGAAAGAAGTAAGTACTTCATTAAAATTCTTTAAAATATTTATATTGAAATGAAGATAAAAGCTAAGTCTTTTTAGCTATAGCAACAAAAAAATAAAATTATTTTTATTAAGAAAGAAAACAGAGTCTTTAAGTTACTCCTTCTAAAGATATAAATATTGTTCAATAAGCCCAGCCGACCAGTAATTTAAAAATGTTCTTCTATTAGAGCACTTCCTTAGTTCTGTTTTAGAGGGCCCCCTACCTAGGTTGCGAGCCCTATGCCTGTGCACCTGTTGCACCTGCCTTGTTATACACTGGCTATATGGATCAGTTCCGGTTTTGAAATCTATCCTTTTCTTAGACGATCAATATCCCGTTTTTTCTTACAGTTGGTATATTAGAATATTTTTCAGGATCCCTAAAAAAATAAATGTGTGTCCAATAAAATGAGAAAAAATCTCAATAATAAAAAAAAAATCCCTCCTTTTTAAAATGACAAAAAAAAATTAAATTAAAATCTAAAGACTAGAAAAAGTAAATATCCAAAAACTGATACTTTAAGTAAAAATCTCAAGTGTAACGTCCGATTCCAAATAATATTTAATCTGCTCTTGTGCTCTTAATCTCAATATAAAAGTAGTGAATAAGAAATTTCTTTGTAAAGATTTTTGAGGTAGGGCGCAACAAAAATTTGACCACTTACACTCAGGCATTTGTTTAAAACAACTTTCAATGGACTCAGAAGGCCGTGAAACGTAAAGATCTATCACAATTTGAAAACAAAATTACTGTAAGATAACAATAATTTCCCTTACTAAACTACTACTGATAAAGTAAAAAAAAGTATAGAATCCCCCAAGAATTATAATACTAACTATAAAAATTGTTCAGGCATAATAAATATGCTTTTTTCTTTACCATACTCCAAACGGGCTATGGCGAAAAAAGTGGGTTTTTCTTGTTTAGTTTTTTAGAAATATATAAAAATTAGTTTAAAATAATGTTTAAAAAAACTAAACGAAGATACGGCATATCGGTCTACAATAATGCCTTATAAAATAAACACCGAAGAAAGAAAGAAAAATTATTTTATCAAAATGTCTTTAATGTAAGTTCTATAGCTCATAAAGTCATTAGCCACTAGGGGTATCAAAACTAAATTTCATATGTTTTTTTTGTATAGTGAGATTAAGAGTTGATTTAAGTTGAACTCGGACTCAAAATTATGGGATGGGGGTGTTACAAATTTAACACTAGAACGCATAACCCGGGCCCGGCCTCACCTTTTCTTTTCAATAACTTTCAGAAAAGGGTCCCATAAATCCCAAGTTTTTAATATTCCTTCATAAATACATAATAAAAGTATTTTTAAAGGGTTTTTCTAAAAAAAATTATATACCTAATTTTTTCTTGGAGCCATTTTACAAACACAAAGTCATACTATTTTATTCCTATGACCTCCAGAGTGGAACTCGCTCCCAGCCACCGTCTTCCCGCGACTTATAAACTTCAGCTGTTTAAGACCCGTATCCACAGATACCATCGACCCCTACCCAGCCAAAAAATCCCCTCCTCTTCTTCTTTTAAGGCGGAGGGGCCAATCCAGCCCTTTAGGGGATGCATCTTTTGGTGTAACTCCTCTCAACATTTTCATTAATAAAAAAAAATAAGAAGGGCCTAGATAAATTACTTTTTCTTTATTACCTATATTAATTCATTAAACAGTTTCGGTCACAGCTTCAGTTGTAATAAAGGCTTTTCGTTATACAAATTGATTAATTTAAAGTAATTATGTAGAAATAGAATTGATTCCTTCAGGGCAAGGCATTGGGAAACAAACCCTGTGAAAAAATTCGCCAGGAAAATTACAATATAGAGGATACTCTCCATAGTAATCGCTTGCGCTCGAAATCGAGTATGGCACTTGAAGAAGAAGAAGTATTGTTTGACATACGCCACTTCTGTGTGACTAATGTCCTCAAAAAACATTTGAAATTTCATGCTGAAGAAAGAAAGATGTCATGAAAAAATATTTTTTGAATTCGAAGAATTTTAACATGTAATATAATATAATCTAATTTCTTAACCTTGGAAGCTAAACCTGTCATTATGATGGAGTGAAGGACAATTTTTTTCTTTAACAATAAAAACTCCTTTTACATATGATTACATTCAAAAGATTAATTGTTTGTGAATTTATTTGATATCTCAATTATCTGTTTTCGGTATTAAGCAGCAAGATTTGTAATAGTAAAAGAAATTGTACTTTTATAAATCTAAAAACTGCGGTATTAAGCAGCAAGATTTGTAATAGTAAAAAAATAGTACTTTTATAAATCTAAAAACTGCAAAAGTTTTAATCTAGAAAGCTGTGATTGCCGATTTTAAAATATGAAAATCAAAGATATTGTTCTCTGTTAATCTGAAATGCTACAGATAATCTTGTTTACATGACAGAAGCGATCTTCTCGAGAATTGAATACAAATTCCAGTCAAACGGCGATCCTTCGAGACGAACCCATCTAATTATTATATAATCAGGCAATAAAGATACTTAAATCTTCATTCTACAATTTCACTGATGAATAATTAGAAATTTAAACGCATAGTCATATCATTTAGTTTAAGAAGAAATTGATAAGAGTGGATGAGGGGACGACAGCCCTTCTGACATGTAAACAAAATTATCAATGTATTGAATCTCAGATTAATCAGATCTCATCTTTCTTGATTTCGCAAAAGCTTAAACAATGAAGATATCGATACACTAGCTGAATAGAAGATAAGCTATTATATTAATTTAAAACTAGACTATATAAGATTAGCTTTATTCAAAAGTATATGTCTGAAATGGATTGGAAAAATCCTAAAGAGGTTGAAAACTTGTCTTTGAAGGTGCACTTGAAAAAGAACCGAACGTCTCCAGTTGGCAAGCAAGAGTCTTTTGCGTGGTTCAAAACAATAAGCGCAAATTTCCCACGCTCCAAGGTTGAAGAGAGAATAAAGGTTGTTTTACAATTGAGAATTTGTTCAATATTATAAGCATTGAACCTTGATTTTTATGCAAAATTCCTATTATGTGAATGTATATTAAAAATATAATGGTGACTAAAAGAAAAAATAAAGACATAAAAGGATTTTTCGCGCATGCTATAATAGAAATTTAATAACCAATTCCACTTTTTAGACTTATTTATATTTCTTTTGATTTTTTTGAATCCCATTTAATTATGGTTACTATATATTTATCTGAAAATAAAAAATATGCAAATTAAATGGCATTTAATGGCACTCAAGTGAACGTTCTTGGCAAGTTGATAGCACCCAATTCTGATTATACTCGTATTTGAAATTGGAGGAAAACTTTTTCAAGGTACGCTTTTTTGGCGATTTGGTTATTTTTTTATCAGAGATCAGTTTTTGTTTTTTTTGAATTTTATGACTATTTCATTCAAAAGTTATTAAGGGAGTTCGGGACAGCTTATCTATCTGGTTGATCTTCTAAAAATCTTTATATTTCTCCAGAGTGACAACTTCTGCCTACTAAATTTTTTAATAAAAAAAAATTGTGTATTAATGAAGTTAATTTCGAATAAAAATCTTTGTTTTGAAAAATATTAATAAAAAGAATATTGAGATAAATTTTTTCTCATTATAAAGACATTTATTTAACACAAAAACTATTTCAAGAAATAGAGTTGGAATTCTACTCTAGTGATTTTGTTTTATTATTCTGTTGGCTGCGAATAATTTTTTATTTTTACATTTATGAATAACTAATTAACTAGACTGTCAAATCTATTGAAAAATATATCATTCATAAAAGTTGAATTATTGATCTGTATAAATTTGTTGAAAATGGTATAATTTATATAGAAGTTATAGCCCTTTTAAAAGGTCGGTCCATTTACTTCCATGTTAAAAGGACAATTTTAAATAATTTATTTCTTTGTAATGGGACATACGATCAATTTCAAATTTCGGAAATAAATATTTAATACATCAATGATTCGATGGTAAAAATTTGAGAATTTTCTTATAAAAATGATAAACAGTCCCGAACCTCCTTAAAATAGAGCGTCCAAAATCAAATCCCTTCTTTGTTTTGAAAATACAAAAAATGGTACAAGAACTAACTTTCTACGACCTTCTGCCCTTGATTATCGTGAGTACCAGAATACATATTTACAGTATACAGGCACTTGAAAACAAACACCTGTAAATGTTTTTTCTCCAAGTCCAGAAATTTTAAGTATGAAAATAAGCGAAAAACTTTAATTATTAGATAACCATTAACCATGGTCTTTAGGGTTTCAATGTCTGTCCCTATCCCTGTATGTGTGTGTGTGTGTGTAGGTGTGTGCCTGTCAGAGCAATTTATCTAGTAAACTAAATAAGATACAATTATATGTATTCATTTTCTCCAAAATAAAATAAAAAATCGTATTAATAATTGAATTGAATGAGGAGGGTCGAATTTTTTATCATGGGGTGTGAGGTATTTCTGTATAAATCCCATTAATTAGAATTAAGCTGAATTATTTTGAATTTAATTCACTTTAAAATGACAGGGTAACAGGGTGTCAAAGTACACGTTTTAACACTGTTTTTGTATCTAGTGCAATTAACAAATCAAAGCATACAATTTTGAAAAAACTACAAATACATCCATTCTCTGCTTATCAATGAGAAACAATAACGAATTTGATATTTAAACTATTTTGGAAGATCGGGCTTTTTCATTTTTTAATATGTATTTCCAAACTCAAATTTAAAATATGAATAAATAATACAGAGACGTGAAAGGTATTAAAATTTAATTTTTATGGAACTATTCAAATTGACGTATAGGTATATATAATAAATGTTTTTTTTTCAAAATAATTTCTTTTATTTCATTTAAATTTTTTGAATTATAGTAATGAATACTGTTAAATAGCTATCATCAGGCATCAGTGCTTGCGAGTACTCAGAACCTTCTTAGTTTTTAAGAAAATTATATAAATTATATTATTGAGTAAAAAGCCGAAAAAATAAGTATAGCTATTTACTTCTTAATTTTCGTTAAGACGTAATATGATTCACTAATTATTGTTTTAGTATCACCTTAGAAATAATATTTCAATATTCAGATTCAGTTAATTAATTAAAAGTAAAAACAAAATTGTGATTTTAAAATAGTTTGTGTCACTTTTGATTTCTTAAAAGCTGAAACACAGGATCATTGACATTTTTTAAAGATACAAATTACCGAAAAAATTAATCTTTATCAACAGTCGGTACTGCAAAATTTTATGGAAGCATGTTTATGTCGATTTTTTTTCATGACATTTTTCTCAACCAAAATCATAGCGTTAACTTATATAATTATTTCCCTAAAAGATAGCTGATGTCCTAAAGAAGAAGTTATTTTGAAATTGTAAAAAAATAATGAATTAAATTAATAAACCGCGAAGTGTGATAGCTCCCCCATTAGAGTCACAATAGCGAAAGGAAGGCAAAATTAATCTTCATAAAAATACAAATTTATATGCCAAATTTCAGCTCATTAAGTACAACCGCTCAATGAGCCGAATTTTTCTGATTTTAGGCTATGTTTCATCCGAAAGTTTTGAAGAAACTCCAAAATCTAAGCAGTTCTTCGTTTTAGAAATACAAAGCAACATTCTGACACCAGAAGAAATTTGATAGGAATTTTCGCTCTCGAGTTATCGTGGATATCGGAATACAAACGCATCTAACAATAATACTTTTTAACCTCTGGGATCTCGAAACCAATTTTTTTCTTCTAAATCCAATTTCTATTTATTAAAGGTAATGTTTACTTTCACCTAGAAAAATAAAGTGAAGGTAGATTGTATAATCTCGTAAATAGAAGACCTTAAAGTGTCAAGACCACGGGAGAGCAAAGCAATATTTCCACAAATGAGCCGATTATTTTGAAAGTGGAGAAAGTCCAATTTTGAAAAAAATGAGTTAATGACAGATTTAGTTAGACCTAGATATCTTCTTTTCATATTTATAATGTCACAGCCAAAGGAGTACAATATCTTCATGAATTCGTCAAAATATATATAAATATAATTTGTACATATATTAAAGTGGTCCTTATTTTGGGTATTTTCGAATTTTTATGCGGAAAGAGCTCATATGGTTCGAAATAAATAAAAAAATATATCCCCAAGTTTCAAGTCTCTATCTCAATAACCTGTAGCCCCAGCGATGTAAGTTTCTCATCTAAATAACATGGGGTTTTCGCCATTGAAAGATCAATTTTTTTATTCCGGCCAAAGTAATGGTTCAAAAAATTTAAAACTCTGTAGACTTTATCCTTATAATAGTAGCCATCCCTCAGAATTTTTTTCAGATTTTTAGATATTATAATTTTGGAGTCTATAGCTTACTAATGCAAAGATATAGCAGTATTTTATCTAGATATAACTCCAAAATTGTAATAGCTAAAAATCTGTAAAAATTCTGATAGATATCTAGTATTATAAGGATAAAGTCTACGGAATTTCAAATTTTTTAAACTATTGCTTTGGCTGAAATGAAAAATTGATATTTTAATGCCAAAAACCCCATGTTATTTAGATGAGAAACTTACATCGCTGGGGGCACAGGTTATTATTGAGATAGAGACTTGAAACTTAGGGGATATTTTTTTTATTTATTTCGAACCATATGAGCCCTTGTCCGCGTAAAAATTCGAAAATGCCCAAAATAATGACCACCCTAATATGTATTTATAAAACTATAAATACAAATATCTCAAATAATGAACATACGCCACTTTCAAAACAAACGGCTCATATATTTAATATCATATAATGATATAATAGATACCATATTAATAAAAGTAAAAAAAATCTATTAAAATGGTTATTCTTTGTATCTCGCACTTTTAGGTACTACTAGTTCAGTTGCTATAAGCAAAGCACCCTTGGTAAGCACCTGCGAGACAAGAGAGCATAAAGCTTCAACCCTGGGTTCCGGATAAGATCTCTATAGCAATATCGTCCAGCCACCTTAAAGCGCGCTGCACACGAGCCTTTTTCCTCTACCTATTTTTAGGATGGGAGCTCTGGTTTGCAATTTGGAGGTCGGTCGGCATCGAAATGACGTCACTGCTGGCTGGTTTACTGGATAACTTGATTGATTTAAAAGATAGGACATGTTCTATTTTCTGGCTTGGTCCTGGGATGCTTTTGATTGGGAGCAAGCGAGGGGTGAACCGCGACATAAATCGTATACACCTACTTCCACTTCCACTTTCATTTCCAAGTAGAAGACAATAGATGAAGGGGCATTATTTAATGAATTCCAAAATAATTCGACATAATTCCAAAGAGGTGTACACCTAATTTCAATGGCGGTTCATCCCTCGGGGGCAAGTAGACAAAAACTATTAAAACAAGCCTCGTGTGCAGCGGCCTTAACTTTCCTTTTCGTACAAATTTATTTTATGTCATTTATTTAACTCATTCGATGACTCAATCCGAAGCAGTGAATTCACAAACTTGAAGATGATTCTTTTTATTTGTTTCTCTGGATGTCTGTCTGGATTCCAGAAGAGCAAAATATAGTTAGTTCTTCTTTTTGAAATTATAACCATTTTGGCACCAGAATTTTCCAAGGCTTTTTGACCTTGCGTTAAATTTTAATTTACTATAAACTCAAGATCAAAAAGCTTTGGAAAATTATGTTGCCAAAATGTGTGTAATTTCAAAAAGAACAGATTATATTTTAGGCTTTCTAGATTCAAAAATAAAGAAATTCAGATAAATTTTAATTCTTTAAGGAGTGAACCAAGAAGTTGCAGCCCTTGTAGATCTTGCATTACCGAAGAGAAGGAGAAATTGATCAAGCCAAAGAGTTTGTATTAATGAACTGAATTTTGGAGCACAATTTACTCTTAATAAACTGCATCTCTATACCAAGTTCTAGATTTCTAATTCAAACCGTTGACTGACAAATAATTATTTTTATTCACAGGAATTATTTTTATGATATCACAAAACGTATACCACGGTATTGCCCCCCCCCCCCCCCTAGAAAAATCGAGTCAATATCTTAATAACCATTTATGCTATGAGATTAATTTTATGCTTAAAAAATCAAGAAAACTACAGATTGAAAAATGTAGAAAAAAAATTATCTTCCCATAGGCAGCGAGAATTTCGACTTTACTGCAGAGTTGTCCCAAAAGACTATAAACGATTTAACTGCAGAGTTATCCCAAAAGACTATAAACGATTTAACATATAGGGCGATGAGGGGATCTCTCCTTAATTTTTACACTTTCAGCAGAAGAACATAGAGAGCGGGTGGCGTTTAATTATTTCATTGTAAATACAAAAACAAAAGGTGAAATATGAGTCGGGATTAATCCTGACTCCCTCAACAACCCGCTCTGAATTTTAATTTATGTGTTCTGAAGCTGAAAGTGTGAAGTTGAAATAAATATGGACAAGCTATTCTATCTATTCTATCTTATCTTTGTAAGAGACAGCCCCCGCTTCTCGGAGGCCCAATAAACGGAATTATAAAGTATAATTATTATTAATGTATAAGGTCTATAATATTGAAAGCGATTTACTTTTTTTAATTTTATCAAGTTCGTTTTTCAATATTTTTTGCTCAAATGCTCAATTTAACAGGTTGGGTGGATGGTTGGGCGAGAGCAATTTGGGTTGGGCGGTCGCCACACCTCGCTCAACCCTGGCGCCGCTACTGCGGCTGCCCCCTTAGGAAAATTCCCTAACTACGCCAATGTATACCAAGTACAAAGTCTCTTTTATTTACCAAAAGACTTCACTTTTTCCTCAATTTTTATTCGTTTTTTAATTCAGTTATTTATTCTATTGGTTTCTTATATTTGTTATTATTACTTGTCAAAAGTTTCAAGGGACGAATTTGCATTAGAGCATACATATAAATTCTCTTTCGTGTCAAGATGTAAAGTGAGATAAAATATTAACTAGGAAGTTTTTGCAAACTGTTGCACCCATTAATTCTTTATTATAAAAAAACAAATTCGAATGACTACCTTTGACTTTGGTGCCAATCAGGTTGACCTCATCACTGTAGGTGGGGGCTGCTCGGAGAAAGCGCACCCAATTGCAGTGGCGGACCCTACGTCGATCCACTTCAGTGATCTCATCATAGCAGCCGAATCGGTGGCGAATCTGAAAGAACAATATACCACTGAATTAGTTATCAAATTGAAAGTTTTTGCCGAGAATAGCAGAATTTTTATATATTGAAGGAGACAATAAAAGAGTGTGTCTTCTGCTGGAATTATAAATTTTATTTATTTATAACGAGACTATAGTTTCGAGGGCTTTGCCCTCTTCATCAGTCTATTACAATGTATTCACAGGAATTAATTTATGAATGAAAGGTTAACATCTTTCATTCATAAATTAATTCCTGTGAATACATTGTAATAGACTGATGAAGAGGACAAATCCTCGAAACTATAGTCTCGTTATAAATAAATAAAATATTCCAGTAGAAGACACACTCTTTTATTGTCTCCTTCAACAAATTAGTTATCTCATCCCTACGATAAATTAATTGAAAAACTAAAGAAAGCGATTCAACTAAAAAAAAAGAACTATTCTATAGGGCAGGGGTTCCCAAACTTCTCCGAGTCGCGAAGCCTTTTTTCAATTAAAATTTTTCCATGGGGCCTTTCCCTAATTAAAAGTATGTCTAATCCTAAGTAAGAGATAAAAATAAATAATTAATATATTTTTAGCTTCTCACTTTGTTTTTTGTCAATAAATAAATAAGATTTGAATTTTTAGTTAATTATGTGTGATTTAACTAAAAATTTAAATCTTAATAAAATTAATCACAAAAATAAAAGCTTGAACAGATTCATTAATGGAAATAAATAATTTGAAATAAAAATAAATATCTGTAGGAGTTATTAATTTTTTTTTAATTTTGTTTTCTTTCTTGTTTGTGTTTTTGGTTTGAGAAATGTCTGAAACTAAGAAATGTTCATTCGTTCATGTATGTTTATTAGGATTTCTATATATACCTATCCACGATAGCGGAAAATCGAAAGGTCGTAGAAAGTTCATTTTGGTCCCATAATAATATATAATGTCAATCTGTCTAGATTCCCATAATCCACGATAATTCAAAAACGCAAAGTCACAATTTTTTTTTGTCCGTCTGGATTAGAATCTTACACTAGACAAGAACGCAGAATCGTTCAGTTCGTTCTGGTGCCAAAAAATTTGTATTTTATTTGATCACACACACACAAACAAGCAGATAGAGAGAAAGAGATTTTCAATTTTTGGGATTTAAGTTACCTGAAAAATTGGGAAAAAAATCGAATTTGAATTTTTTACGAAGATAAAAAATTAGATCATTTTGAATTAGAAATTTAATTATCATCAAATTAAACACGCCCAGCAAGCTTTAGCTTGCAAGCCTACAGAGAAAATTTTATTAGAAAAAATAAATTATTAATTTTATTAAAAACAAATTTCGTATGTGGCTCAGATTCATAATAATAGAAAGAATCTACTCCTTCTAATTATAATTTATAAAATAATAAATTAATTATTTTATTAAACTGAATGTTGATATCGTAGAATAGAATGCACAAAGGTCGTGTAGGATTTTCTGACAAATTTCAATGAAAGTAGAAACACTTTTGTTTTTTAAATCGAGAAAATGACGAGGGCGAGGAAACAGCACAATGCAAATCTTAATTAGAATGCAAACGAAA
Source organism: Forficula auricularia (assembly GCA_024734495.1). Lineage (NCBI taxonomy): Eukaryota > Metazoa > Arthropoda > Insecta > Dermaptera > Forficulidae > Forficula > Forficula auricularia. Next base: position 8,818,176 of record JALMQS010000092.1, on the reverse strand, counting down.
TTGAGTGGAACATTCACTTCGAAAGCGAAGATTTCTTACTCACATTGTTGATATCTTTGTTCTCGGGCATTTTTTCATGTGACTATGTAAACGCATCTGCTCTTTATTCCGATTCATATTAAGAATTATTTACTTATTCAGCCAAGCAAATTAACTTCGAAATTGTCTCAACTTTCTTTTCAGATTATTATCAAACTTAATAATTAAAGCGCCACTCCTTATATAGGGAAAATTTCTTGAAATAAATTAATTAAATTATGAAAACTAAGCAAAGCAGCTCATAACCAGATTTTTAATTACACTTTTTTTCTCTATAGTTTAAAAGACAGGAGCGTCAAAAATGATCGACTATCCCTGATAAACATAACATAGGATGTGTTCTAAATTCTAATGCATTTAAGAACATGTACATTTATATTGCCCCTGTGCAGAACTTTTAAACTAGTTCGTGATCAGCTCCGCCAGGGCTGCCCATCCCGCGGAGCGGCCCAGTCTTATGAAAAGTAACCCACCCTCGAACATTATATTTTATTCACTTCTAAAGAATTAGAAGAGGTTGTTCAAGTTATAAACTTGACCGTTTTTAATTTTAGCATATATTGTTAATATTGCAACAATTTTCAACCCCCCCCCCCCCCCTACAGAAATTTCAATGAAGCACTCTGCCCTTTAACCTCTCTATGGGCAACCCTGGCTCTGCAAAGTACCTAATGGGGTCTGTCAAATTGAGAAAAAATACTTTTTTATCATGGGGTGTCAGATATTCATTCTTGTAAAAATCCCTATAAATGTTTCTTCAAGTGCCATACTCGATTACGAGAGTCGGCGATTACTATGGAGAGTATCCTCTCGATTGTAATGAAATTTTTTATAGGGGTGGTTTCCCATTGCTTTCCCCTGGAAGGCATCAGATTATAGCCGGTGAAATATTTGCATCGAGTCGGGCTTGAACCCGCGCTAGCTTGATTACAAGGCATGCACTTTAACTCCCTATAAATAGAATCAGATAATTAAATTTCTTTATATTAAATTAACTTTAAAATAAAGGTGTGTGAGGGCATCAAAGAGGCCATTTTTAAGTTATTTTTGTACCTGTCAGCGTTTAGAAATGGCTTAACTTAAAATTAAGAAAAAAATTCACAAATTCCCTCGAAAAACGAACGACAAATTAAATTTGGTAAAATTTGGTATCTCAAGTATTTTAGAAGAGAGAAGATACAAAATCCTTGGTATATGGTCTAATTTGCACTTGGCCGCTTTATTTTTTAATGCAATCGAAAGTATTAAGGGGCGTACGAAACAAAAGCAGCTCTATTACCGAAGAGAAAATGAGAGAATACTTTGCTTCGCTTTGTTACGGTATCGATTAAGTATAGTACAAAAGAGTAGATCCTCTTGAATGTTTTTCTTTTGTTTTTTGGAATTTCATTTATAATTAGTTATAATTAAATAATTTTTAAGCTTCCCCATATATCCTATAATTGTTGCTCCATCTAATGTAAGTCTTTCCAACGTAGCTGACTTTGATTATCAGTTGTCCGGCAAGTCAAATTTATCTCCTGCGGAAAGCCTAAGGGTCTTGAGGAGCAACTCCTTTCCCTCGTCTATGCGACCCTACCTTCTTCATTAATTATTAGTTTCGATTTTCAAATAAATGTTACACTGGCGATCCTCTAACAAATGATGCATTTTATTCGAATAACTTACATAGTGGAGATCAACAAAAGAAAAGGGGAGGTTTTTCCAAATTCCTGATCCAAATAATAATATTCCCCATAAACTCTAGGGCTAAAAGGAGTATCAAACAATTAAGTACATAATAGCTTGCTCGAAATAATTATAAGGTTCCACTCTACCTGTTTTCCTATCAAATTGTGTAAAACATTTTTTTTTCATGTCTTTTGCTCTTTAATAAAAAATAATTCTTTTTTAGAATTTAATTTTTTTCTCTAATTTTTCATATTTTACAACTTTTACTTATACAACCAATGTCATAACTTTAAGGTAGTTGTATCGCGACAATAATAGAAAGAAGTTAATTCTAGAGTATATAGTGCAGACCGAGGGGTGTACCGCGATTGGAATTAGGTGTACACCGTCTTTGGAATTATTTGGAATTACTTTGGAATTCATTAGATAATCTATTGTCATCTCTTGTCTTCTACTTGGAAATGAAAGTGGAAGTGGAAGTAGGTGTACACGATTTTAGGTCGCGGTTCACCCCTCGGTACGAGACAATAAGGATTCATAATTCATAAGCCCAAAACTTTTTGCTGGTTATGTATAACTACTGAGTCAGTCTTTTGTAAACTCAAACTCCTGATGATGGGCTAAAATCCCGAAATATGTATAGAGTATTTAAAATAAAACATCCAAAAATATAATTAAAATTTGTTTTTAATATTTACTTTTACTTGTGAAACACCAACATAACCCTTTAAACACAGTCGTATGACTGTAAACTATTGTTATAACACTAATAAGATTCCGTTTGACTTATGAGCTCTAAAAAAGAAAAATACAATATTTTATTTAATTAAAGCAGAGAATGAGTATCTCTTTTTGAAAAAAAAGATGGAATTTTGTCAAAAATACAACTCGCAGTGACAACCGAATTATTTATGAAAAGAATTTAATTTAATCAAATCAAAGAAATTAAATTATTTTCATAAATAATATTTTATGTTCAGATTATTTTCTAGCCTAGACTATGTCAAAACATTCGTAATTTTCAGAGTTTTTAAAGATTCCAATTTTCACATTAAATTTAAAAAAAAAAAATAACAATTTCGATTCATAATATATTTTTTTTTCTTTTTTCCAAATCCATTAACATACTATTTTAAATTCTGATGAACAGAATTACAAATAAATAAACGTGTTAATTTCCTTTTCAATTTAACCGAGAGAAAAAATCCATTGAAAGTGAAATAACGATCCGCCACAAAAACAATCGATAAATCTGGCGAACACGAGTTTAGTTTAATCAGGATTTTTTTTCTTTTTACTTTTATTTATTTTTTTATTTTTTTTTGTCCTCCACTGTAACAATTGTATTCTAGTTTACAAGATTTTCAGGTATTCCAGTGTAAACACAATGCCGATGATTCTTAATTGAAGTCGAATTCGCTAGAAGAAAAAGAAGAAGAGAAGAAGAAGAAGATAATTAATATGTGTTGGGTTAAGACAAGCGGCTGTTACTTATCGCCAGTCGCCAGTAGTCTAACAACATTTTAGAAAAATTACCGATGGATTTTATTGCAACAAAACTGTGCCCAATTACTGGCCTGATTTGGTAAAATGTTGAATCTTAATTGGCTTGCCAAGTCAGCAAACGAAGAAGCATCCATTTTGGTAATCCAATTTTTAAATTAATAGTTTTAAATCGTCGCCTCCATATTTAGAAAGAATTCGATGCTCTTGTTTTTGAAAGAATACATTCCATACAAGCTGGCCGATAAAGCTAGATTATTAATGGCATTGGTCTAAAACTCAGATAATCAAGTTTAAGAAATAATACTTTGGCCATTATTCAAATGCATATATGTGCAAAACCGGTCAGGCCTTTTGCAAAAAGTTGTAAAGCGGCTGCCTCCAAGTTGGACACAAGAGACCACCATCCTCGTTCTGCTCCTGTTTTCCCTCACAAGGATAGTCAAGGAGTCTGTCCAATTTGGTGCATTTTATCATTAAAGCTACTCATCGTCGAAAACAAATAAATAAACTAATAAAATAATTTAATAAAAATTAAACCATATAGATCGAATAAGGAAATCTCTACCAATATCCAGGTTTTACACTTCAAATTGAACATTTTACAAATCAAATTAAGGAGGTCCTTTCGCTCCAGTTGAGTCAAAAGATGTGTAGTATCTGATATTTATAAAATAAGTTAAAATAGAAATGAAAAATAATAGAATTAAAAATAAATAGTATGAAAGCCGTAAATGTTTGAAAAAAAAATTAAATACAAAAGTTAGTTTGATTTATTCAAATCAGCTGATCATATCTCTTGTATGATTTGGCAATGCGTTGTATTAATACTGTTTATGTTTACATCCAAACATAGCATTTATGTCATTTTTTAAAGTAAATTTCTCAGTAAATTCGACGGTCAATGATATATTTTATTGCAAAAAAAGAAACCTGCATGTTTCAAAAAGCTAATTTTTAGTTTTTTAACTTTATCAATTCAACAAATAGTAGTATAATTCAAGAGAAAGTGTCAAGATCTTAATTTTCCATAAGACTCTGAGAAAATGTTTACATTTAAAAAAAATTTATTTACAAAAATTTCCACACTAATGTGTGATTGAAACTTCACCAAAGCATAGATAGAGACTTAAAATATTATAAAAAATTAAGTTATAGTTATAATCTAATATTTTTAATTTAACATGGCGGCGAAAGGACCTACTGAAACATTTTACAAATCAAATTGAACATTTTAATGTATTTTGAAAAAAATGTTAACGTACCTACATAAGATACCGTCAGTAACTGCCGCAAAAGAACATTTATAAATTAAATTTACGTATAGTTTTTAAGGAATTTGGTGTTGGTACTTGGTGAAACATTTTTTATTCAATAATTTAAATTTACGTACATACATATGTATTTATGAATCTTTTTTGCTTAACTGTACATAGGTAGGTACATACATGTTCAGGGAGATTTTTAAAAACTAACCTTAATTATATAATACATACAACTACATACATATTGTAATTCATCAAGATTTACATAGTATTTGCACTATTTTCAATTATTTTAGTGTGTTATAATTATAATAAATATATAATTTAACTAATTTTTATGAATAAATTATTTAACTGTTCAAATTGATTTGAACACTTGTTCAATTTGAAGTGTAAAACCTGTAGTGATTCCGCTAGTTCCTAATAGATTTCTTACTTTTACATTAAATGATATTAGATATGTGTAGGGGAAGGCAATGGGAAACCACCCCTGCGAACAATTTTCTCAGGGAAATTACAATGGCGAGGATACTTTCAATAGTAATTGTCGACGCTCGAAATCGAGTATGGCACGTGAAGAAGAAGATATGTGTAACTAATGTATTCCCATCCTGAGTTCTTGTCACTTTGAGAATTTCTATCTCCAAGGTTTTAAAAGTTATGGAATTAAACGATGCCCTTAATAGCTGGAAATCGAATTAAGAACCAAAAAGTGGATTTTGTTTTCATACAAAAAAGTGGATTTAGTTTTGAATCTAAAAAGTGAAAGATAATCCAATGATCCGTTCATGTTTTCGTATCTACCCGACCGAGTGCGTTTAGCAAAGTTAAGTCGCAGAACAACAAAATTTTAAACTCAAGCTAAATATGGGCAACAAAATGTAAAGTAAGCTTTTGGTTGAAATCGAACAACCCAAAATATCCCGTTACTTGAAATTTTCTCAAAAACAACTCTAAATAATAATAGTACGTTTATTAGGAAATTGGAGGTTCTTCATGAATTTTATTCTTAGTGATTAGGCGTGTCGGAAAAATATATGAAACGAATATTTCTCAGAAAAGGTAAGTCGCAGAGAAGTGAGATATGAAACTTAAGCTAAGTATTGGCTAGAAGGAGTACAACAAGCTTTTGGTTGAAATCTGACAGCAGGAAATATCTTTGTACTCTTGGCGTTTTTTGCAACTTTTTAAAAAATTACTCTATTTGTTTTCAAAATCGTTGTACTTTTCATTTGTTGTAATTTTTTCAACGAGTATAAATTAAGTCAAGGACGTTGATTAGGCGTGTCATAAGAATGAGTATCCAATGATTTTTTTGAAAAACTATCTATGGATTAGCCTATTAGTGATGTCCTTAGTTTCCGCTAATCAGCTGTCTTCTCTTTTGAATCCCCTTGAATTCGCAAGAATAGAGAGCTAGTCGAATGTCTGAACTGTCCTGACAACCAGACTCATTAAAAAACCTTTCTTCATTGTAAAAAAATAATTAATTAATATGTGAACGTATAATTCCTTAGTAAAACAAAATCTCATAAAATTCGCAATTATTTCTCAAAACGATTTATCTCATTTATATAAATATTCAATGAATATTGAGTGACTATTTCGTATAGAACGAAAAGCTTGACCTAGGGATCAATAAATGGATCTTAAGGGAGAAAATGCAGAGACGGCTCCCTCGTTCCCTGAATGAGACGTTAAGAAATATTGCCCTTCTATTCCAAGATTACAATCCACTACTGATAGGGTCCCTGCTCAAATTAAGATATGGTATCCAAAAAAAAAAAAAAAAAACCATGGGGAGGAAATAAAGCGATCATTATTAGAGGACGAACTAGCAAATGTAATGTTCTAAATTGTTAGCATTGAAGAATTACAAAGTATAAATATGAACAATGTATAATGATCTGTACTGAATGCAATGTTGATTCAGGATGAAACGTTATTATAAATTAGTAGATTAACATTCTAGGTGTGTTTCACACAAGTAGAGTAGAGTCTTAATAGTTTTTGGACCTTTTGTCTATCTTGGGGCCAGCTTTGTCCACCTCTGTTGTCTGTTCAAACTACCAGATATCTTAAACTGCCAGCAAAATCAGGTAACCATCAGAAAAGAGTGTAACCATCAAATCATCGAAATTTAAAGTTAAACAAGGGACCAAATGCGAATACCGTAGATTCAATACCTTACAAGGCCATAGTTAGATTGGGGGGGGTAGTTAATTTTCATGGGGAGGTTAGTAACCCACCGAGGGTTTAGGGGAGATGGATATAGGCCTAGGAGAAGGAGACATGACCTCCCTGATGCCCTGATTGCTTTTTATATCATATATACTATATATTGTTTGTTTATTAAATTTTTATTAATATCCTATAAAATTTCGATGTTTACCTTAACATTTCGGGGGGGGGGGGGGGGAGTTTAACAGCCTAACCCGTTGACTAAGGCCATGATACCTAATATATCTACCAAAATATTTGAGATATCAAATTCGTCCTTATCTGCCGGTGACAAGAATAGAATGAACGTAATTAAAGATTTTTTTTTCATAATTTTACATTCACTCGTTTGTAAATCCCGATAGGTACAAAAATCGTGTGAAATTTAGTACTTTGAAGCCCTTTTTCACAGTGATTTCAAAGTGAATAAAATTTTTTAAAATTAGCTTGATTCTACTTAATGATATCTTTACAGAAATACCGCCCTCCCTCCCATGAAAAATAATATTTATCAATCAATATCACAAAAATTTGACCCCCTCCCAAAATAATCTCTTAATTAAATTGAATTTAATTAATATGATTTTCGATTTTGGGAAAAATAAATACATTTAACTTTTAAATTTCAAGTTTTTATCTTCTTTAGTATACGAGCTACAATGTTCTACCAAACATAAGGTCAGACGGATACGAATAGTAGAAATCGTTTTACGGAATCCTAAAAATGTTGGTATAATCTGTCAGAAGTTTGGCCCTAAAGTCGACCCCCTGGCTAATTTAAGGTGACACTCCAAATTCATTTTAATTTGCTAAGATTATCAAAGATTGTATGTCATAAGTGCCAAAAAACTGATAATTCTCAGAATGGCGTTTTTATTGACCTCGATTGTCAAAATCACTTTAAACTCGCCCGGCTCATGGGTTCGATTCCGGAGGGGCACCAGTCCTTTTGACATATAATCAAACTTATTTAATAATGATTTTGATCACCTTAGTAAATTTTCATTTTAGATTGAATGTGGTTTTGAATTTAATTATCCTGGTGAAGAATTTTGGAAAAAGACAATTTTTTACAATTCGAAAAACACTTATCAAGTTTAAGGTGGACAAATTAGTTTTTATATACCTACATGAAATGTTGTTTATATATTATACCAATACTATATATAAACTTAATCTTTTAATTTATAAATACAATATATTATGAAAGCAAGTAAAGATTTTTGTAATCATAATTAACTGTTAATTACTCATTAATTAAATTTAATTTCCCTAAGTCACTGAGCAAACTACTGGAACGTATAATTATCAGCCATAGAAATATAATTTGGGCTTCGTTCTCATCATCCTAAAGATTTCTTTAGTAAAGGCTAATTTAGTTTTCTCGAACGAAGTGCTAATAAAAGTAGTTGGAAGGGTGGTCTGATGGTTCTTAAAGAATGAAGATGGTCTCATTGGCATTTCGGTGTTTTGATGGGTGTGCAAGATAAAGTTGAAAAAAAGCTCCTTGGAGGTTTGGGGCCGGTTTGGCTCCAACTCTTACGCCTGCACGTGTGAATGGCCCCTTGGCTTCGGAGCACCTGCTCTCGTTCTCATTCTTGGACCATTCATTTTTTGGTGGTTCAACAGGCGCCTAAAATCGATCATAACGCTTAACCCAGTAACCCTCTCAGACCGAAATTCGAAAGAAAAATTATTCATTTTTCTGCAAAGAAAAACATTCCGCTTTTTTTCTGTCTCCATAATATACCTAAATTTAACTAATTAGTTGGCACCTGTTTTTATTCACATAAAGGATATAAAAGAAGACACTCAAGAATAACAATTTTTAGTTCAGGAAATTTATCAAATTCGCTTGATTTATCATTTTAAATATTTGTTACGCTTTTTGTGAATAATATATATACAGGGTGATAATTAGGTCTCTTAAGGGCTGTTTATAATATTTTAACTTATTTTAAAAAAATATATAAGTTTCGAGTAATTTTTGGAGATGGACTGATAAGTGAATTAAGTGGATATCGATGAGGCAGTCCAAAAAAAGAAGAAGTTAATTTACACTATCTTTTTATTCATAAAACCGACGTTTCGGAGGCTATTCCCTACTTCTTCAGGGTTTTGAAAAGTCAGTGAAGGAAATCCAATGCGACATTCCACTCTGTCTCCTCTTTCAGTGGCAGTAACAATACTATATATGTTTGTCTAGATTAATTTGTAACAACGCTTAGAAAAATTTCTCTAAAAAAATTACCCTCTTGCCTAGAATCGAACCGACGAACTCTTGAACTATGGGCATCAGCTCTAACCACTAGACCAATGTCACATTAATATTTATATCTTGATTTCTTTTACTAAAACTATATATTTTTGATTTAGACTTTGTGTCTAGATAATATTGTATTCATTTGAACTCGAATGAAAATGAAAAAACACCAATAGATTTTAAATTAAGAAACATTAAATATATATTAATTAACGAGGCAAATTTGAAATATAATTCTCAGCTCGGATTTTAATCTGATGGCTCCAATCGATTTTCATTAACCAGGCAAATTTGAAATATATATATTCGAATTTTGAAATGAAAGACTCCAATTCATTTTAAATTAAGAAACATTAAATATATTGATAATTGTTCCTCCCCCCCCCCCCCGCCACTCAAAAATTAAAGATGCGAAACTTTTAAGAGACGATGTATTTTCGGTAGTTTACGGGTATACATTTGGAGTGTGGTTTTTTAAGAGGAATAGAATTTTTGGACCGAGACGCTGCCAGCCAGGGCACCAGCCCGGAGGGCCCACTTCGAGGGCGTGCCGAAGGCACGCACGAAAAGCTCGTAATAGTATATTGTATTTCATTCTCAGCAGAATACACTACATTATAATTCTGTTGAGAATGATATACAATATATTATTGTTACTGTCACTGAAAGAGGAGCCAGAGGGGAATGTCGCATTGGATTTCCTTCACTGACTTTTCAAAACCCTGAAGAAGGAGGGAATAGCCTCCGAAACGTCGGTTTTATGAATAAAAAGATAGTGTAAATTATCTTCTTCTTTTTTTGGATCGATATCCACTTAAATATATAAGTATTTTTGGTTTTTCGTGAATAATATATATGTAACAGTAAAAACCCGTTTTTAGTAAGAACGGGTGCTTACTAGTTAAAACGCGTTTCACTGAATACTTTTGTGGCAACTAGAGTTTACTGATGTTGGTTGAGTTTGTTTCAAAAGGTCTAGAATCTTCATTTTTGACCTTTCGCCTCATTTTGGATGTTTATTTTCCAAAAAAAATTTTAACGAAAAAGTCAAAAATTAGAAGCAAAATTATAGAGGAAGTAATTTTTGACATTTTCGTTAAAAATTTTTTGAAAATAAACACCCAAAATGAAGCGGAAGGTCAAAAATGAAGATTCTAGATCTTTGAACCAAACTCAACCAACATCAGTAAACTTCTAGTTGCCAGAAAAGTATACAGTGAAACGCAACGCGTTTTAACTAGTAAGAACCCTTTACTGAAACATATATAACACATTTTCTCATGCATTCCACTAGTTTCTGAACTCAGGGATTCAAAATTAAAAAAAATTATTTTATTTAAAATAAAAAAAAAAAAAAAAAAATGTAAAATATAATAATTTATTCATCCAATCACCCGAAATTAAGCCCCTTGAAATTTTTACACCTAAAGAGTGAATCGGTGAAGCCCAGCATAACCATCTCCAGCCCCCAAAAAAACTTTTGTCTACGTCCCTATAATTGAGTCGAAAATAAACAAATAGATCGCCGGGCGACTCGAACCTAAATTCGCCAAATTTTATTTTTTTTGTTTATTCGTACATAGAAATGACTCAAACATAGATAAAGCCCATTTCCAAGCATGCTTTTTCCAGTCTATTTATATGTATATAGTGGTCTAATTCCTGACTACCCCAAAAAATCTCAAGAATGAAAGATCATCTTGAAAGTTTGTGTATCAAAACGTTTGTATTTCCAAAAGGCAGAACCAATTATTGGCATTTTTAGTTTCAGAAAAATCGAATCATTATAATATTCAAAAGATAGATGAATTGTTAAGGCTCAATCAAAATATTATTCAAATAGAAAGCTTTGGAATGATAGAAAAAGACACTTAAAGATGCATTGAGTAGCTCGAGAGTGAGACAATAGACAAAAACCAATTACGCTGATTATCTCAGAACAATAGTTTCAAGTTACCTAGTTATTTTTCACTGGACCCCCTCAGTACATTATTATGTGTGTATATGATTAATTAAAATTATATAGTGTAATAACAATTGGATTATAATAAAGCAGCTTCTGTACCAAAAATGTTAAGAAGAAATAATAAATTTGTTGTGTTTCTATGGGAGATTGTGAGGAGGGACGCGACAAGTCCCTTTTGCGCCGTCGTGCGAAATACTGATTAGCGGCTTTATATGCACTGAGCCCAAATTACTGAAGCCACAACATTTTTTCACTTTTCAAGTTTTTTTTACAAAAAGAACTAATAGGACGAATAATAAATAGTTTCAGCCGTTTTTGAGATATTTCGAAAATACAAAGCAAAAAAAATGTATGCTTGATTACAACATTTCATCATATATTATGTAGTAACGTAATGAGAGTGAATTTAATCGAGGTTGAAAATGTAAATCTTTTAAAATAAGAGACGCTTGAAGGTGAATTCAAATTTTATTAATTTTAAAAATAAATTTGTTGTTTATTTCTTTTAGTTAAAAATTTTTATGGATCTTAAGAAAAATTATTTTGAAATTCTAGAGAGCAGATAGTTGGGGAAGCATCACCAGACACACTCGCTGTTTGCTAATAGCATCATCTGGTCATTTAATAGCCATAGGTGGCACCTCGTATAATTGGAGTCCCTGCCATTTAGACAACTGAATTGGCAGATCAGTTAAGGGTTGACTACCTTGTAAAAAAAAGGCGCAAGCCATTTCCCCATTTTTACTTCATCCTATCCAAAGTAAATAAAGTATTGGATCGGTCTCGAGCCAAGTGCCACATCAAAGGGTCCAAATACGAGAAGCTATTTTCAAGTAAAAAATTTACGAAAAGTAAAATTAGAAGCTCACATTGAGCAAAAAAATAATAAAGTTCTTATTTCTACATTATTAACTATCTTTTTTGAATAACAAATATCAATAGAATTATAATATTTTATCCACGGTCCGAGACAATTTTTTTCTTCAAATGTGGCCCGTGTAAGGCAAAAGGTTGGACATCCCTATTTTATCGTAATATAAGGATGTTTTAAACCCCAAAACTTATCTTTTCCGGGTGGGAAATTTTGTTTTTATTTGATTCCCTAATATAGGTAGATGATAGATTACCTTATTATGAAGGTTAAATTTTTTTTAAAGGTCCAGTGGGATATTTCTCGTAGGGAGGAGTTCATTGGCTCAAAAGATATCAATTTTTTAATAAATGATCTTTAATAAATTGAATATCGTGTTCGCATCTTTTGACGGTGATTAAGAATTTTGATAAGTTAACTCCATTGAGGCTGGAATTCGGTCATGAACCAGCAACCGTTAGCACTGGAGCCAGAGCAGAGCAGTTTGTCCACCACTTCCTCGTCGTCCAGGACACCGGGATACTTCGCCTCTTCAAGCTTTTAGACCAGGCTCAATTAAATAATGCCATTTACCATTCCGATATGAGAGCTTAAAAGCATAAGACTATTTATGTAGAATCCGCTTGTTAATATGATTCATTAATTTTTCTTCATCGTTATTTAATAACTACTAATTAAATTTTGAAAAACGCTCTAATCGGGATATTAAAAATTAGTGATATCTTTTTATAACAAAAATAAATTCTATAAATATTTTTTTAAATTCTATAATGCATTTTTAAAAGGGGAATTTTTATTCATATTGAATTAAGATATGGAATTAATTGACTAATTTTTATGGTTAATTATTTTATGATTATCTGAATAGGAATATAGTATTTTACTCATCTTCAAACGACCTTTTTTTTACTTTACCATGCAGGGTATGGTCAAGTATTGTAATCGTGCACAAAAAAGCTCCAATAATTGAACATCGAAAAAATTACATTTTTCGAGATAATAACTGTTTTGTCAAAATGTCTGTTAGTCTGTGCGTGACCGAATTTTGTGGACGCGCTAGCTCAAAAACTAGTGTGAATATCAAAACAAAATTTCACACTAAGTTTTGCTGCATTGAGATTAAGAGCTGATTAGATTTTGGTGCACATCGACCCAAAATTAAAGGGGGGGGGATTAAAATTTGAAATTATATTTTCAAACTGAAATAAGCTGACGTGTTCTGATGTGACCATCCACTTGACCTTACCATATTACCTGGCCCCTAGAATTATATATAATTATGTAGGGGGGGTTGTTTTTGCATTTTTATACTTCTGGGGTCCCACTGATTATGTATACAAAATTTGGTTGAGTTTGGTAAATGGCCAAGATTTTCATTTTTTGACCCCCCCCCCCATTTTGGGCGGTTAGTTTTTCCATTTTTAGACTTCTGGCGTCCCACTGAATATGTATACAAAATTTAGTTGAGTTTGCTTAAACGGCCTAGATTTTTAATTTTTAATCCCGGATCAAAACTATCTGTGAAATTTGGTTTCGATATTTGCACTAGTTTTTGAGCTAGCTCGTCGACAAAAATTTGGTAACGCACAGACTAACTAACAGACTAACAGACAATTTGACAAAACAATTATTATCTCAAAAAATATAATTTTTTCGATGTTCCCTTATTAGATCTTTTGTAGAGCGAAATGCCATGGTTTCGCTGAATTTTTTAATCAAAATAGTTTCAGCCGTTTTTGAAATATTTCGAAAAAAAGAAGCAAAAAAAAGACTTTGTTCATTCACGATTACAATATATACAGGGTATGGTCAAGTAAAAACAAGAAAAATGAAATTATTATAACCTAAAATAACGAAAATATATCTTTTCTAGCTCCAAAATTAGGGGGGGGGGAGAATAAAAATCTAGGCCATTTGAGCAACCAAATTTTGTATACATAATCAGTGGGCCCATAAAACACCTAAAATGCAAAAACAAACACCCCAAAATGGGGGAGGGGCGGAGTCAAAAAATTAAAATCTAAGCCCTTGTACCAAACTCAACCAGAAGTGTATGGTAAAGTCAAGTGGATCATCAGAACGTGTCAATTTATTTATTTTTTTATTTTAGCGTAGAATTTGTTCTAGCCGGCGCCGGCGCGCAGGTCGAGTATTGAATTCACTCAAAAATTTCGGATTATTGTGTTTAGAAATGTTTGAAAGGTGAAGAATAATTTCTGTGTGTGTGTGGGTGTGTATTTGTTTCTATGTCTGCATTACCTTACCCACGAAGACTTGTGAACGGAAGGTCGTGGACTTTTCGTTCTGGTGCCAAAATATTTTTAGGTTTTTTCAAAACGAAAAACCAATTAAATTTGAAGCTTCCTCTCTCAAAAATGTAAGGTTAAAAAAATTATACATCTAATCAGAAAAATGGTATTGGGAGCTACTAAACTTTTGTAGCTAAAAAGCTGCAATTTTATTAATAAAGTGTGGTCTTCTGACTCGGTTCAGATTTCCATCTCAAACTGTTCATTAACAAGGAAATTCCCAATTCACTAGAATTCGTGGAATTACTTTCGAGTTTTGAAAAAGTATACACTTTTTCTACAAGTGTTAATTTAATAAAAAATTTTTTTAACTTTTTGCTGATTAAAGGCAGGAAATCTTCCATCTCCCCTATAATTCTGAAATCTATGAGTGACTGTACAAAATTTATTTAGATTTAAAAACAACTTGTAAAACTTAAATAAAACTTGTTTTCAATTAAATAAAATTCGATATGTAGGAAACATTTTGCATTTGTTAGAGTCCACGTTGATTATGTCTGAGTCCTCTTTTCCGAGCGTCTATACAACGGGTTCTATTTCATTTCATTATTTTTTGGATTCATAAAGAAGTATAATCTCACCTTTAAGTTATATTTTAATGAAAGAAATATTTCAATGAACTTTATGAATTAGCCTGAGAAAAAAGTCACAAAAAACAACATATATACTTGGGTGCTCCTTATTTTGGATATTTTCGAATATTTACGCTTACAGGGGCTCATATGGTTAGAAATAAATTAAAAAAAATATCCCTTAAATTTCAAGTCTCTTTCTCAATTTTAACCTAGTAGTACTCAGCGAGTAAGTTTCCCATCTAAATAATATGGGGTTTTTGGCATTGAACGATCAATTTTTTTATTCCGGCCAAAGTAATGGTTCAAAAAATTTGAAACTCTCTAGACTTTATCCTTATAATAGTAGTTATCCCTTAGAATTTTTACAGATTTTTAGCTATTATAATTTTGGAGTCTATAACTTAATAATACTAAGATATAGCAGTATTTTATCTAGATGTAGCTCCAAAATTGTAATAGCTAAAAATCTGTAAAAATTCTGAAGGATAGATACTATTATAAGAATAAAGTCAAACAGAGTTTCAAATTTTTTGAACCATTACTTTGGCCGGAATAAAAAATTGATTGTTCAATGCCAAAAACCCCATTTTATCAAGATGGGAAACTTAATCGCTGTGTAGCACTATCTGTAAATTGAGATAGAGCCTTGAAACTTGGGGGATATTTTTTTTTATTTATTTCTAACCATATGAGGCCCTGTCAGCGTAAATATTCGAAAATATCCAAAATAAGGAGCACCCTAATATATACATTAAAGCATTTAGAAAATGCATAGATCCCAAAAAATGTTCAGACAGCGTACCAGATTTTGAAAAAGTTTGCTTTTTCCTTCAATTTATTGTGTTTTGTTTTGTTTTTCTATGAGATAAAGATATAATTTTTACTTTTATTTATTTGTATGTTAAAAAAATCAGGTAATCTCGAACATAATCGTTTATGGAAAAATATCATTAAGACATAAAACAAATTTCATATCTCATTATTATGAAGAACAATACCAGAATCTGAGTGACAGAAAGAGAAGACTAGATAGAAAAATTACAGCTAGAGACAGGAGTGGAAGAACTCTTAAGACAGGCACCCAAAAAGGAACTCATTAATCTTTGGACGAAATGGAAGTTAGTGACCCAGAACATGCGGAGGACAGAAGACAAGGAGAGCGAAAGAGGTGTGAATTGAGACGGACATTAAATCAAAAACAAAAAAAAGCTTGATTTAATCTTTAAAAAAAATTAAATAACGCCCTTAGCGAAATTTCAATGAATAAAACATTTAATATATCATTAATGGTAAATAGTAAACAGTAAATTAAAAAAAAAAATCAGAGAAACTAAAAAAAATTTAATCCTAAGTCGGCCAAGTGCAAGTCGGAGAGCATACCGAGGTAGGTACCTTATAACTTCCAAAATACTTGAGATATCAAATTCGATCATATTTACCATATTGTTAACAGGGAGAGAATGGGGTAATTTTTTGATTTTTCATAAATTTAAGTTAAGCCATTTCTGAACGCCGACAGGTACAAAATTCACCTAAGAATTGCCACTTTGGTTTCTCTTACTTAGGGCCGGTTGTATGTCGGTTGGTAAACTCTTTTTAACCATTTACCCTTTGCCAACGGTTAAAAAGAGTTTACCAACCGACATACAACCGGCCCTTAGTCATTTTAAAACGAAAAAAATTCCAAAGTTAAAGAACTCTTTTCAGTGATACCTGACCTCCTATGATAAAAAAAATGTTGTTTTTTTTTTATTTTTGACTCAACAAAAAAATTCAATCCTCCCCAAAATATTTATTCTATTAAACAATTTTTGATTCTGGGGAAAAGGAATACATTCAATTTGTAAATTTTTAGTTTATATCTTATTTAATTTATGATCTACAATGCTATTCAGACAGACAGACAGACATGAATAATAAAGTAATGGTGTCCTGTTTCACTTTGAAAATACAGAAAATTCTTTGTGCTAAAATGATAGTATTTCTTAAACGAAGAACTAATTGGATTTTCAGTTTTTACCTTAGAACCTGTGTGTTCAGAAATGCAGAAAATCTGATTTTAGGAGCTATAGAACTGCTGTAGCTAATAAGCTGAAATTTGGCATACAAATTTGTATTAAATAAACGACACAAGTATGCCAAACAAAATGTTCACTGACGAATTTCTATATAGCTAAAATTTGCGATAAGCGTTTCGAAAAAGTTTTACTTTTTCTTTCAATTTGTACCTCGACTTATATATGAAGGGTATACGGCGTATATCCTGTGGTTTGATCTGAGCAAATATAGCGTATACCATGTGCTAGTTTTTATTTTAAATTACAGTTTCTTCATTAAATAGCCCCTTCCTGGTTAAGCATGCATCCTCTTATTTTTACTGTCACTTTAGCGTATAACTTCTGCTAATTTTACGACTACAGCACTGCATATAACTCTATGATTTATTATAATAAAAGTAAAACTGAAAACGATAAACGAAAGGAGAAATAAAATAATAAAATAAACAAAAAGGTGAAAAATAAAAATAAATAAATAAAATAATTTAATCCAAGCAAAGAAAGCTTCAATTAAAATCTTAATCATTCTTTCCTCCTTCTGTTTCTCTTCTTATTGAATGAGTTGGTGTATCATCTTCTTCTTGTTGGCCTGATAGTATTAGTTTTCAACCAACGTACCAGTCAAATGAATCCGAAGGGCCTTGAGCAAGTTCAAGCTGCTTAGCTCGAAAGCGAATAGCCATCATTATGACTTTTCTTATGAATGGTGTCCGCCGCAGGGTATCCTTGCCTTTGAAATGTTTCGAGGCGCTTGCGTGAGACAGTCATGTTTAAAGATATTTTTTAATTTCTTTTTTATATTCTTAATGAATTAGAAAAAAATGATAAGATAATACGTGAGCAGCATTACGAGGCCCAATTGGGGAACAGTTCATCTGTTTCGAATGCTAGTGGATGATTATTCCTAATTCTAATTACCCTCCCGGTATAGAATGTCCCTGAAAATTACGTTGCATTTATTTTCGTCAAAAACATTTTTTTTTACACATAGCTTAGCATTGCTAGAATAAACTATTAATTTTGGTCATTCAGTAACGTAAACTTCAAATGTCATAAAATAAAAAATGACCTCATGTCTCAACGAAAATTAAAAAATTGAATAAACTAGGTATTGAATTAGATACAGGAATTTGAGTTATTGCACCAAAATATATTTGGTTATGCTACGTTATACTCTCGATTCGAAGAAATCAAAGACCATGTAAATTCAAAATTGTATAATATTGAATTAGTTTATACGGAGAATACTATCATGAATGAATATATACGATAAAATAATATTTTTGAAAAAAAAATAATCAAATACAAAATAAGGTGCATGGAATCAATAAAGATAGAGCAACCGTTAGAAATCAATTTATAATTTTAAGTATTTTTTTTTTTACTTTGTTCATTTGATAATTCCTCTGTACATTTTAAGTGGGAGAAAATAGTCCAAGTAGGTCTCTGACGTCACGCCATTGATTCGATTTAAAAAAATAAATTATTTTATACTTTTTAGCCTACCTTTGAAGATTTTTTTTGTGTTTTAAATTTCATTTTTCTGTTTTTTTTTTTTTTATCTATTTTGAGGAAATGTAATCATAGACAGACAATCAAATAGAATTCGGAGCATTTTTCGGCTATGGAGACTAAAAAACGAGAATATCTGTTGAAAACATGCAATCTAGGTATAAAGCCTATTTTATACTTCTAACTAGAATCCAAAAGTTGAGAGTTAAATTAATAATATTGGAATTAAAAGCGTTCGAAAAGATTATTTCCAGAGATGCCATTTCAATAATTCTCTTATGTTCTATTTAAGTGAAAGTAAAAATACTAATTCACTTTCACTTACCTTTGAAAATGGTTTTAAATCTCCCCTAAATGCAATAAGATCAATTTCATCAACTGGTCTTTCTGAGGTAGGTATATCTATATAAAAGGATAAATTCCAAATCGAATCTGCGTGGTTTTATGCGGAACTTTTTAATTTATAAACGCAATCATGGAAGCTTAATTTAATTGAAAGAAACATCCTTTAATTCAATGGAGTGTATTTGCAATAATTAATTGGCTATTTCAATTCAAATAAAATTGAATAAATTAATTAAATAAGATAATTTAATGAATTAATTTTAGACAAAAGAGGTACTGCTGGGTAGGACTGTTATTGTTTACTGATAACACCAGATGGTGGAAGAATTTGAAAGGAAGTTTGGCTTTAGAAATAAGAATTCAATTGCATTAACTTCTAAATTAATTAAAAAAACTTTTAATATAATTATAAAATTTACACTTATAAATTATTAAGAAAATGAGAAAAATTAATTAAAACTCTCTAGTATTAGTACTGTCTTTAAATTAAAGCCCAAACGAAGAAAAAAATATCAATATTTTAAAAATTAGATAAAAATCAAAATTATTAGATATATATTATACAATTTAAAATAATTAAAATAACCCTTATATTGTGAAGACAAAATGGTAACCTCCAAGGGGTGAACCGCGACCTAATATCGTGCACACTTACTTCCACTCCCACTTTCATTTCCACGTAGAAGACAATAGATGAAGGGGCATTATCTAATGAATTTCAAAGTAATTCCACATAATTCCAAAGACGGTGTACACCTAATTCCAATCGCGGTTCACCCCTCGGTAACCTCTATATCAGCGTAGTATTATAAGCATTTTACTTATTATTTGATTGCAATTAAGGTAGAGCTACCTATTTTGACAATGGTGGCAATCTCCAAAGAAAAACCTTCGACCCCGCCCAACCCATAAAAATTATTTCTTCTTCTTTTCATGATGGAGGGGCCAACCCAGGCCTTTAGGGGTTGCGCCTTTTTGGTGTAACTCCTTCTCTCATCATTTTCATAAAAAAAAGAAAGAAAATAGCTATTTTTTTTTAATTTTAATGGATTTTCTTTTAGTAACTTAAACTTACTAAGAGAAACTAAAAATCACTTTTATTCTTATTTTTTTCTTCTCCTCTAGCTTAATAATAAATTGTTGATTCTTTGAAATTTTTTGAAATATTGTTTTTGTTTTTAAAAAATTAAATATTTTTATATATAGGTATTCCAATTCCACTATCTCCCTTTACACCGTCCGAATCAATTTAAACGTCATAAAAGAACAACTCACGATGACGTCATAATATGTATGAGTATATACATTAAGAAACATTTTCAATGTTAAAATATTCAGTAACTGAGCACGGAAATTCATTTTAGAATTTGAATTGTCAATTTAATTAGATCTGTGTGACTCCTGAAAAATGAAACCCTATCGACGATAGCCCTACTCCTCAGCTCTTACATGATATTACTCTCTTGTAAGCAACGGATCAATATAAGACTAGACAATAGTTGACAGGTCATTCAAAAAATGTATTGTCACTTTGAAAGCACCACCGCTAGCGAAATGCTTTATGTACAGAAATATATTTCCGCAAATTTTAGCGATTTAGCATTTTTTTTTTAATTTCTTTGCATGAAACTAAAATTAACTTTAAAAAGTAATTGATGTAATCAGACTTGATTACAACTTTATCTTTTATGTTTAAAATTATATAATTTGATAACAATGCTAATTTCTGAATAATTAACTGAGGACACTTTTAAATAAATAAATTCCCTAGCGAAAATATGACATAATACACAAAATGTATATTTACTTATGTAAAATTTAGAATTTCAAGTATTTAAGTTATATTTATGATCAATAACAAAATTGTTATTTGGGATTTCGAAAAGAATTCATTGGATAAAATATATTTACCTAAACTTCAAATTGATTGACCAAGCGAGATAGAAAATTTTTAATTAGCATAAATTAACACAATGTTTTAGCTAAGATTAGATACCCAATAAATCAAATTAGAAAATAAAGATGACAAATTTATAAATAGACACCTAGAGCTGCTCGTAATTCGAACCAGGCACGTCATGTATCGCGTGAAGCTTTAACCAACTGAGACATAAGTCTCCGATCCCAAACCAATCCTATGTGTCTATATGAATAAGATTGTATTTTATTCTATTATTTTTTTTTCTTTATTTTTCCCCTTCTATAGTGGTCAGCCCATGAAACTACAATTGAGAGGCGTACTCAATTACTCAAGAAATAATGTGTTAATTTATTCAAATTAAAAAATTAAATATTGAAAAAATTACAGTCAATTTTGTTATAATTTAAATATATTTTTCATGACACAATCGGCTATCATTAATATTTTTCTAAACCCTAACTAACCTTTTCTATCCTGATTCAATTACCCAAGTTTTTTTATCAATCTACTCTAAAATAAATTTTTGGAGCAATATTGAGTATGACTGTCACAAGAGTAGACAGTGAAAAATCGATTTCTACAATTTAGAAATTTAATTTAAGTATTATTTTAATTTATAATTAACTAGTTGCATCGAGTTGCGATCCACTTTTCTCTAAACAAGGAGGGGCAAATAGGACAGTGAATGGGATTGAAGAGCGAGGATTCCTTAAGAAAAAAAAAACTCGAGGTTGTTTACGTTGAAAAAAAAACAGGGTGGAGTCGCAGCTGCTGATTTTTCTTTTTTATCCCCATTTTATGATGTAGTATGAAAAGTACTGCATTTTCTACAAAATATTTAATCCTTATGGGATTCGAAAGTCTCCTCTGATCTCTTTTTGATATTCTTCATCGACATATATCATGTATTTAGGCATTTGAAAAAATATTAAATCTGAAAAAATCATTCAATTTAATACACCTTTTTTACCTAAATTAAGTTATAAATTTGAAAATGAGCAAGGCTCAAAGAGTGCCGTCATTGTGATCCCTGCCTTCAAAAGGAGCTTAGGAAAAATATTGCCTTTTTAATAGGATCAGAGGAATTTAATAATTAATTCAGTCAGGACTGGACAGTCCAATTCAGTGTTATGGGACTGTTACTATGATTTCAACTTCCATTGGTTGTTAGCTGCTTGGTTAAATCTTATCATGGCGGAAAATTTTTTAAATTTACATTAATTATGTATTTATTGTAATTTAAGTTAATCTGTTAAGTGGGAATGGATTATTACTTTCACTTATAATATTCAAGTATTGCATTTGTTTTTATTTTTTTGAGTTAAATCACACTAAAACAGGCTTATTTCAAATGTATGAAACTTTCTTCAGAAACAATGTAATTCAAATTATTAGTTAAAATGGTTAAATGATTAGATGTAAAATTAAGGTGTTTTTTAATAAATTAATATTAAAACTTATTTGATAAGTTTTTTATTTTGCAGAGTTGTTGATTCATAAAGAGAAACAAAGAGGTTGTCCTCCGCTTGATGCAAATAAACATACATACATACCTATATATTAAAAATATATCCAAATTTATATAAAAAATATATCAAATTTTTTTTTATTCTAACTCCTTTCGGCCAAGTAATGATAAAAAATTTCAATATCCATGAGATACTGACCCCATGAAAAATAATATTTATCATTAAAAAAGACTGATGATGAAGGCCAAGCCTTCGAAACTATAGTCTCAAACAAATAAATAATATATATACACATATATATTTTTGATATATATGTGTGCATGTTTATTTGCATCAAACAGCGAACAACCCCTTTGTTTCTCTTTATGAATAAAAAACTTATTTTCACCATAAGAAAAATCCACACCTTTGACAATATTCAACAATTAATATTATTATTTATTAAATATATATGTAGCAATTTAACTCCATTTTTTGTAGATTTTTTCGGATTAATTCACTCATAGAGAAATTCGATCAGGCAAATAAAATTTTTTTGAATGACCACCATTAGTTAATCGAACTATTTTATTTATTTAATTATTTATATTAAACTTGTAAGTGATGTTTTTTTGTTTTTGTTTTTTATGTAGATCTAAATAAGTATGTATCCATGAAAGTATGACCAAAAGCTACAATATATGTTATTGTCAATTATATAGATATTCCGTATGGTGTATAAATGGCAAGAATTAAAAAAAAATAATAACAAAAAAGTCGCTACTCATTAAATTAATTGGAATCTATTAACAATGATAGAAAATAAAAAAATAATTTAGAAAGTTAGAGAAAATATAAGAAATATGAGGAAAAAATTATTTCATCCCCTCTTACTCTTTTGAAAATTCTGGGACAGAATTTACCAAATAAAAAATAAGCCAAACTACTCAGAAAACTAGTTTTACTTCGATTTTTTCAATAGAAATAAATGAATAAAGTATAATTTGTAAAAATATGTATATCAAGTCACTGAAATCAGACCAATAAAAGCTAAATGATTTATGTTATATATATATGCCGCTACATCTAAAACAACATTTATGCAAATATCTGCTCTTTCTAATTATTACTTTAGAACAAATGTACAAGAGACAACAATTAAGTATAATTAATAATTACAAGGGATAAAGATCAAATACTGTGTCAAACTATATCTAAAAAAAAATAAAAAATGAAATAAAATGAAATAAAACATTTTACAAGATGGAAGAATTTTAAGTTTAAAAAAATGAATTTTTATGGATTATTTCTAAGTTTACTTATTTATGAGAGTACAAATAGATTTATATTACACAATAATATGTGAAAAAATAAGATTTTAAAATTGGTAAATTACAAAATAAAAACGGAAAGTTATTATTGTCTGTCTGTCCATTCGTTACGTTGTCATATTTAGCAATTTTTCGTAAATTCAAAAATCTTATTGAAATTTTAATCGGGTGATTTGAGGAGAGTTGAATTTTTAGTAAGGTCGAAAATAAGAAAAAATTTTATATCATGGAGTGTGTGGTGTAAAAAAAAACTTAATATATTTTTGAAAAGTACATAAAATAATTTTTTTAAATGTGTTTTAAACATTATATCAGACAAAAAAAGTGGGGTCAAAAATGAAAATTCTAGCCCTTTCGACCAAGCTCAACCAAATTTTGTATACATACTTTGGTCGAAAGGGCTAGAATTTTCATTTTTTACCCTCTTTCCCCAATTTTGGGTGGTTAGTTTTGGGATTTCTAGCCTTCTGGGGGTCCACAGAATATGTATACAAAATTTGAATTTGTGTGGTCGAAAGGGCTAGAATTTTTATTTTTGACCCCCCCCCCCCCCCCCTTTTTTTTTTGTCTGATATAATGTTTAAAAACATTTAATAAAAAAAAATTATTTTATGTTTAAAATTTAGGCTTTCTAGCTTTAAAACTTTTGCTTCTAAAATGCGGATATATCAGAAGCAATCGAACGGTGAACCGAGGGGTGAACCGCGATTGGAATTATATGGAATTATTTTGGAATTCATTAGATAATGACCCTTCATCTATTGTCTTCTTCTTGGAAATGAAAGTGGAATTGGAAGTAGGTGTACACGATATTAGGTCGCGGTTCACCCTCTGTTGTAGGTAATCAGCTGAAATTTAGCATACACGTTTTAATTAATAATTTGCACATGGAAGCCAAATTTCAACTTGCCAGCTTGAACCGTTCGCTGATAAAAAATTATAAATCACTAAAATTTGTGAACACCGTAACGACTTTTTCTCTCCAAACTATTAAATGTAAAAGTATTAATTGAAAATGGAAGCCACTCTACGTTTTATTGTTTCTGTTTTGAAAACAATAAGGCGCTGGGTCAGGTGGCAAAAACTCTTGTTGTATTGGAATTCCTTTTTCGAACGGGAGGCCGTCTTTTCAAGGGACGTGCTCGTATTATTAATTGGGCTGTTTTCACGAAATAGAATCATTTGAGTGGACTGAATTGGTAACGATCGAGATTGGGAGGTAGCTTCCCGTAAGACAGAGGCTTTGCCTCCTGGATCTTTAATAACCCCATTGAGGTGACTGGTTCGTTCGGGTCATTTTTTTACTGCGAGCAACCAAGTAGGCATAGAAAGTCGTGGCAGTCAGGAAGTTGATCTACAAAACTTAAACAACAGGTGAAAATATATATACTTTTTTGTTTTTTGTTTTTGTTATTTATATATATATATTCCGCCACAATTCATCATTTGACGATCCCATTCATTTGTCATTTTTAATATATAATAAATCCTTAATTACATGGTTATTTTACAGAATAGTTCATAAATCATCTATTTGAAATATCAACAATCAATCAAATCAATCAATTTTCTGGCTAAAATTAAAAGGTGTCTTTTTACCATAGTCCAGGCAAATTACGATTTTAACAGCAAATACTTTGCCAGTTTTCAGTCTATTTATATGTATATATAGTGGTTCGATGAATTTTCTTGATTTCTAATTTAAAATCAATAACAACAATATATCAAAAGCGCCATGGAAAATTCTGGATATCTATAAATATAAGAGTTTTATCAAAAAAGAGGTCCAAGTAAACGTTCAAGTCAACAAAATTTACTAGAGAATGAGAAAAAAATCAAGTTATAGGATGAGTGATTTTCATTTTATGAAGGAAAAACTGCAATTTTTTTGCAAAAAACTGCAAACTTCAACCTCATTGCGGCACGGGTTACCATTATCCAATTAAGATGAAACTTTGTTTAAATTGTATCAAATTTAATCTAGTTTAAAAATGTATAGAGTGGTCTTTGTCGAAAACGTGCTCCTTCATGGTCAAAATGGGGAAAAATCGAAAAAAGTACGAGTTTTAGGGATATTCAAAAGTGATCCCGGGGCTGTTTTTTGACAGGCGCTAGTACCGGTTCTACTTAACCTAAATAGATGAAATTGTTATCATTTTACGCGTAATTTAAAGAGCTTTAATTTATCTAATGGATATCTTTTTGATTTGATAAGCCGTTTTAGAGTTATTCAAGAAAAACTGAAAAACTCCGAAATTTTCTCATTTTGAGGCGCGTAGAAAAATTTCCACAACACAGATTTGGGGGAAAACTTAGGGTAGTAATATTGGAGTACCAATAAAGGTATTCCAGCAATAAAATCTTTACCGGGAATTATTTCCTGTTTATGCCATTTTTTCACGTAATTTGCCTGGACTACAATATTTATTCAATATATAATAAACTAGTGTGTCTTCTGCTTGATAGAAATAAACAGATAAACAAGAATAGATATTTTATTTAAATTACACATATTGAATATGAGCAAATAATACAATATAACTAGGATGTTTCGATCGCAGAATAAGCCGATCGAAACGTATTAGTTATATTGAATTAAATGTTCATATACAATATGTGAGATTTAAATAAAATATCTATTCTTAATAAATTCGATCACAAAAATACAAGCTTTAACTGCTACATATTATATCTAATAAATAGAAAAAAAATATAACCCATTCTATAGAGACAAATTATGAAAATTACTTTTTAATATATTGAAGGAGACAATAAAAGAGTGTAATTATAACGATTCGATTTTTTCTGAAACTAAAAATGCCAATAATTGATTCTGCCTTTTTTGGGGTAGTCAGGAATTAGACCACTATATACATATAAATAGACTGGAAAAAGCATGCTTGGAAATGGGCATTATCTATGTTTGAGTCATTTCTATGTACGAATAAACAAAAAAAATAAAATTTGGCGAATTTAAGTTCGAGTCACTCCGGCGATCTATTTGTTTATTTTCGACTCAATTCTAGGGACGTAGACAAAAGTTTTTTTTATGAGCTGGAGATGGTTATTCTGGGCTTTACTGATTCTCTCTTTAAGTGTAAAAATTTCAAGGGACTTAATTTCGGGTGATTGGATGAATAAATTATTATATTTTACATTTTTTTTTATAAAATAATTTTTTTTAATATTGAATCCTTGAGTTCAGAAACTACTGGGATGCATGAGAGACTCTAATCTCGATATATATATATATTTCGGGTGGCTAAATCGAGATTAAAGTCTCTCCAAAAATAAATTCGTTTTATTTTTATATCCTAATGTGAAACCTACCAAGTATTTTTTATCCAATAATTTAAAAAATGTTTCACCAAGTACCAACACCAAATTCCTTAAAAAACTATGGGTTCTTACTAATTAAAACGCGTTTCACTGTATAATTTTGTGGCAACTAGAGTTTACTGATGTTGGTTAAGTTTGGTTCAAAGGTCTAGAATCAACATTTTTGACCTACCCTCTCATTTTGGGTGTTTATTTTCAAAAAATTTTAACGAAAATGTCAAAAATTAGGTCCTCTACAATTTTGCTTCTAATTTTCGACATTTTCGTTAAAAAATAATTTGAAAATAAACACCCAAAATGAGGCGGAAGGTCAAAAATGAAGATTCTAGACCTTTGAACCAAACTCAATCAACATCAGTAAACTCTAGTTGCCACAAAAGTGTTCAGCGAAACGCGTTTTAACTAGTAAGAACCCGTTCTTACTAAAAACGGGTTTTTACTGATACATAATATATATTTAATAGTGTTCATATTATAAATTTTCTTTGAATCATTAGCTAATTTGGTAAATTGTTAAAGCAATCCCGTTACTTATGGTAAACTCATAAAAATTACCTAGTTTGTTCGGGTTTTTATTTGAAAATCGTTCAGTTGGAACTCAATGAAAATCATTCGAAAGGATTTGGTATCCTTAGAATCGAAAAAAAATAACACCAAATTTAGCCGAAGATATAAAATCGAAAAAGAAAAGAAGAGTCCCTGAGAAGAGCGATCACCGAATAGGGGTAGGTTGATCAGCATTCAAGCCACGGAACACGCCGTTTTGCGCTTTCCGCTTACTGATCAACGATCAACGATATTCACAAACAAACGACTTTTCACACCGGAATTCCCAAATAGTATTCTTCTTTTTCATTATTGAAATGATTCATTTTAATATGATGATTAAATTTTATATGAATTGAGGAAAAAAATAATGATCTTCTTTTTGTCGCCACTTTGGGAGTAATTCAGAAAAAGGAGTAAAAAAAATTCGGCCTCGGTCAGCTTCCTTGGCTATAACTCATCGGAAAAACGCTTCTTCCCTTTCTCCTTTAACTACTATGCTTTATATTCCAATAGAATAAAAGCAATAATCTTCTCTAGAGCCTCATTTTCAAATATAGTAGTTACACAAAATAAACACGTGCCTCCCCCCTCCTAGCTACGCTACTGTCACTGACAATAGAATTGGCAAATCATCGATATTTATAAAAAGCGTACCGAGTCTTGGAAGAGTTTTCATATTTAATTCAAATTTATTACATCAAGCAAATGAGATCTCACACTCTTTGATTTATTCCTATAAACTAATTATTCAGTCTATTTGTTTATTCCTAGAAAATCTAGGGAATGGAATTTTTTTTTCCTTTCTCTATCTTTCCAGAATCCTATAACTTTCAATTCCTAAGACACAGGAACGAATCACAGCATATTCCTTCTATCCATTGAATATTATATCCTTTCCTTCTATCAAGAGCACCTTCTTGTAAATGTATTATATTAAAAATCCCTGCGGCAGGCCTTAGGAAGAAGTAGATTTCGAAGGGCCCCTACCCCCTTTGGACTGCTCCTATCAAAAACTTTTCAGACACAAGTTATAGAGTTTAATTAGTAGAATATTAGACATT
The DNA here is from genome assembly GCA_024734495.1 of Forficula auricularia. Lineage (NCBI taxonomy): Eukaryota > Metazoa > Arthropoda > Insecta > Dermaptera > Forficulidae > Forficula > Forficula auricularia. The sequence continues at coordinate 8,789,931 of JALMQS010000092.1, read as the reverse complement.
TGCAACCAAACTGGTTTCATACATATTAACGTTGTTATGAATTTTTTAATATTTCAACCCCCCCCCACAATTTCCACCCCCTGGGGCTGAAGTCACCAAAAACTAATCAGTTCTTGTTTACATCTAAACTAAATTTTATTGCAATCTGCTGAACGTTGCGGCCTGCAGCGTATCCACAATATTGCGATACATACACCACAATTATATATATAAACTTTTGAATGGAGGGTGGTTTTGGGGTCTAGGGGCCATGATCGGAAAAACTATGATGAAATTTTCAGGAAGTCACACCATGAGAGTGAGTGAAATCGGTATATTCGAAATCTACCTAAAAATGCATAAAACGAAGAATTTATGTGTAAGGTTAAAGGCAGAAATTATATACTAGCGGTAATTTTTGGGTATTAGGCTACCACCAAGAGTTAAACACCTCTTTACGATACCGAATCTTCAAAAGTAATTTGACTGTTTTTATTTTATAAGATTATCATCAACCTACACAAGAAGCTGGAGTTTGCAACATAGAGACAAGGTTAGAAGTGGACGAAAAGAGTGATCTTGTTGGAAAGATGACTTCCTCTTCTTTTTATTCGGGTTTTACTTGTCGTTGATTCACGTCCCCAAAACTAGAAGAGGTATATGTATATGGTAATTTTTTGACAAGACTTTGGTGATCAGTCAGTCTGAACTCTTTCGGATTGAAATTTGAAATTCAGGTTCTTTTATTATGGCTTACCGTACCTCCTTCGGATTTATCCAGTCTTTGATAGTTCTGGATGTTTGAAGTACAATAAATGAATATATTTCACTATTTTAAAAAAGTGGTTGCAATTGAGTATTATGATATTCAATATTTAAAAAATTAAATACATTTTGTCTTTACTCGTGTGATATTGGATTCGAAACGGCTTTTACATAATCCATGCCTACATTTAGTTGTATATTAATTTCTATGACTATAATTTAAAATGAATAATTGTTAAGATTCTGACTGATTTTTTGTAATTCAATCAACCCGAAATAATTAAAAATTACCTCTTAAGTTCCAATCAGAATCAATATTGTAGCAATCTGTATATCAGTAAACAGATATAGAGAAAAATCTCTTAAGAATCTTGATGTTAAGAAGAACTTCCACAAAGGTAATTTTGGTTTACAAAAGCTTGGTTTGTCTTCGTGAACCTATTCTTAGTTTTAAATTTCATTTCTATAGGTTATACCTATAATAGGTATTTGAGAGAGACAAATTTACACATTCTAATAATGGTATTATTGGATTTAGGAGACCGCAAAATGTGTGTGGGAAAAAATTAATTTCAAATTTTCGGACCGATCCCAATACATCTACTTGCTATTTTTAAACTTAACACTAAAGCAAAATAAAACAGAACCCTTTTAAAACAATCTCCTTATGTCCTATTTAATATATTATTTGTAAATTTTATTTTGGTGCCCCTGTCGTACTTAAATGTGGTTCCTTTTACTTAAAACCTTTTGAATTAGAAATTTGTAAAAATTCATGAATGTAGTGTGGTGTGTCATAACGATAAAACTATTTTTGATTGCTATAAAACACTGTTTGGTGAATCAATAAAATAAATAATAATAATTAACTAAAATTATTGTCTTTTATTAGTTTGTGACTAAAAAACATTTCAATTTAAAAATAAAATAAAACATAAAGTAAAATTTTAATAATAATAACGTATTCAAAATTTTGGCAAAAAAGTTCAAAAATTACAAGTGTCCTATTTTTTTACTTTTGGGTTTAGAGAAATAAAGGATATGAATTTGGGTGTAGAGAAATAAAGGATTTGAATTTATGCTTGAATCGTTTAAATTTATATAAACTTGGGAGAAAAGAACAGAGGATGTCAAGAACTTGGACGATTAGTTGCTCTTATCCTGTTTTAAATAATTCTGATTATTTCAAGCTTTTTTCCCATTATTCAAATATAGTCATGATATTATTTTTAAAAACATTTCATTTTCTTTTCTATTTTTATTGAACTTGTGTTTCCGCCACTTTCTGAGTTCCATTAGAAAGAAATTGGAACTTGTACTAAAATAACTTTGCCAATGTTAATCGATTTACAATATGTAAATAAATTGTGACCCTAGTTAAAAGAAAGACTGGTCTATTTGCATCTTCAGGGAGTGGTCAGGAGCCGGACTCAGGAGGAAAGTGGGATTTAGAGCAGAGACGGACGCTCTGCTTACTGCTTGCTGCTTTACATCTTGAGGTCTTCAGGTCCATCCCCCCCCCATCCCCCTTCCTCCTTCCTGCTCCGAGAGTTACTCGCCACTCGTCCCTTGCAGTCACCAAGCCCATCGCCGACCTCGATTTCATTCAATTCATCTTCAGGATCAAGGCGAAAATAATTACCAATATTGATGTTCGCAAGTCAAAATACGCACAGAGAAAGTTAAAATACAAAATGAAAAAAAGGCCCGTTGGATTACAAAGGGGCTTTATTATTACATGATTCTATTCAATTTGGCTTTGTTCAATTGACTGGGTAGAATATAGTAATCGAATTTTGACCCATTTTTAACCAGAAAATTACTTTGAAATTTTGCACAACCAGTAGTGTAGCGGGGGGGGGGGGGGGGGCACTTCCCCCGAGCGGCACTCTGATAGGGGCCGCAGATTTTATATAAAAAATTTTAAAACTTCGAGCTTATGAGCGCGTCTTTAAGATAAAAAAAATCAACAAATTTTTGATCTGACTAAGACTAGGAAAATTAAATTTTAATTCTTTAAATGTATTTTATTTTTATTTCTAATATATTATATAGGAGCCTGTAAAATGGGATTTATATGTAATCAAAAGTATTGCAATTATTATATCTACTTACAATTACTTTTTAATTAAATAAATGAATACTTATTTTTATTTTATTTATTCTTCATAAAATTGATGTTAAATATGATTTTGTTCAGTGAACAAACTCTGTATTTATTTCACAATATTCAGTAATTTCAACAATTTTTTTTATTTTTCAACAAATATAATAAATTCAATATTAAATATCCTTATATCATTTTTGGATAATAACAGAATATTGACTAATAAATCATGTTTTACCATTAAATATTTTTTCTAGTTTCTAAAAATTTTAAGGTTTGGGGTAAAATGAAATTTTATTGAAAATTCTATGTGTGAATGGGTGAGAGGGCGGTAAATGTGGCATCTTCCCCGGGAGGCAAAACCTACGCTATGCCACTGTGCACAACTAAGTATTTATGGCGGAAATACAATATTTCATCAAATCCAGTAATTAGTACAGAAAAATATATTTAAAAACTTAAAAAATTTCATGTAAACTTGAATAACTAATCTTTCGAGATATTATATAAGCCAAAGAGTATTTTCTATATCTAATAGTTCTTGATAAAAGTGTTTCTATTTCGAACCTATCACCAAACGTATAAAATAATTATAGTATTAAAAAAAAAAAAACATGAAAAAATTAAATACTCTTTGTTTCAAAATTCACTAAAAAGTAGAAATTAAATTTTTCAGTAATTAAAAGATTTCAATTATTTTCAAAATTGCGTGTTTGTGATCGAAACATCGTGTATTTATGAATGTGTTTTTGAAGTGATAACTTCTTTTGGCGCGCCTTGCACACTTTTTTTAGTTGGCAGTAAGTGGGATTGAGCCGTCACGCATCACGGTTCACGGTTCGGGTCTGTCTGTCTAGCCACAGATGGCGCTGCAGCATTAACCCGAAGCTCAAATTAATATCTTATATTTGAATTTTGGCGAACATGTACATTTTTATTTTCATGGACAGTAAATGAGATTGACCCGTCACACGTTACGTCACGCGTCACGGTTGGGCTTTGGTCTAGTACCAGTTCAATCATTGTCAGAAAATATATTAATTATTCCTTTTCAAAAAATAATTTTTTTTATAAAAATATAAATTTTAATAATTTTAGAATATTTGAATTATGAATGCCATATAAGTTATCACTTCTGTCGTGTTGTCTTAAGCACACACCCAATTTTTTTAATACATATGTTAAACACTGAATGTGTGATTTATTTCAAAAAATTCTAATAGAATTTACAAAGGTTATCAAAGATCTTAGTCAGAAGACAATTTAATACATTTGCCAAAAACGCTCAAATTATCTACCAAGATCTTTGATTCTATTTTGAATCAAAAGATTTTCATACTCACATGACAAAATGTAAAAGTGAGGAACCATTTAACTTGAAATTTAATTAAATAGTGTCCCCGGTTTTATTTTTGGTCATATGAGTGAGTGTATGAAATATTTTAGGTAGATATTAAAGAAAAATTTATTTTCTAATTTTGAATGTTTTTGAAATTAAAAACGTTTTTTTAAATATTTTATATTGCATTAATAATAATTTTTAAATTTGCAACCAGCTAAATAAAAACAGAAGGAAAGATTCTGGTTATTGATCCGAAATTCAATCTGAACTTGATTCTTGAACGTGGTCAATTCAAGCGGAACAAATGGATCACATAAGCAAGCAAATGCAAAATGTTGCTCGCTTTTCTCTTGATCATTTAAATGAAGAAATACCACTTTTACTCCCACCCTTATCATTTGATTAATCGATTTGTATGAAGAAATAAATTTCCAATATTATAATATATATTTTAATAATATTCTAAAATGATGTTTGGATAAAAATATACTTTAGTTCGAGTCTACAAGAATTGTGTTTGCCAGAATGTTCTTAAATCATTTCATCAACTAATAAACAAATTACTTGGTAATTAATAGAGATTATGGTGTTGGTGCAAGGTGAAACATCTTTAATAAAGATAAAAGTAAATAAATATTTTCTGTAATTCCTGAAGATGGGTTGATAGTCCGAAATATATATATTGAAAAAAATTTAACTCTTTAATTTTTAAATTGAAACAAGTGACCTAGAAAACCTAACTCATAGTAAATGAATATTTCATAAAATATTTATTTATTTTTATCTTTAAATTACTTGGTACTTAAGCGAGCACAGCTAGCTGGTCGAGTAGACTATATTATTAATTAACTCAAAAATATATATTTTTGTTTTTAGAAATCTCAAAAACGTGGCGAAAAATAATTTTCAAGGATGATATTTTTTTCTATCTTTAATTCTGTGGGCTTGTCTAGTCTCTAATATACTCGATAATTTGTCCAAGAAAGATAGATAGATCGATGAAAACGAAGACTTTATTAGATTTTTAGGCTTTTCCTCGGTTCAAAAATGCATCTTATTGAATAGCAACATCAATTCAAAAGAATTTTGAGGTAAAAATCTAATAATTATAATTTTTATAATTATTCAAAGAATTACAAATAAATGAAATAAAAAATAAATAAATAAAATTATGAATCATTTTATTTATTTGTTATGTATGTATCTATTCTTTTTAAAGAAATAATTTTAAAATTTATTAAAACATTTTTACCCTAAAACTCTTTTGTATTTCGAATTAGCCAGCTTTTATCTGTACTGGCAATGCTTTATGTGGTATAGCCGTTTTTTTTTTTTTTTTTTAATGATATTGATGAGAGAAGGAGATACACCAGAAGGTGGATCCCCTAAAGGCCTGTATGGACTGGCCCCTCAGTCGTGAAAAGAACAGAGCAGAAGGAAAAGAAGCCGGGATCACGAGCCAATCTCAGAAACTTAGATACAATTCAATATCCAATTTACCAAGGTTTTAGGGGCTTCGAGCAGTGGTAAATCCTCCGCGCGATAAATTCGGTTAAATTTATCTCCCACTTAATTTTTATTACCAGACCCTATACTTACAGAAAAAATGTCTGGGTATAGCCGGGAATCGAACCCGAGACCTCCGGGTTGCCAGTCAGTTGTTCTGACCACTACACCACCGAGGCTTGCCTTATTAGATGGAGGCAACTTCCGAGATCAACTGAGGCGAGGTACAAGAACTACTATTTAAATCTCATCTCTCTTTACTCGGTCAGAAATTCATTCTTGGATTCGGAAGAGCTTTAATAACCAAATCTACACAGTGTCTCGCAAGCAAGAACTGATTGAACTAGGTATATTTAACTTAACTTGCGTGATCTTGGGTTCTGTTGCTTTGGACATATCAAAGAGATTACCATATCTCTTTTATATTATATATATATATATATATATATATATATATATATATATATGTGTGTGTGTGTGTATGTGTGTATGTATGAAATAATCCCAGACAGTGTATTAGCAAGAAGCAGACTTAATTATATTTTTACTCTTTAATCTTTTATAATATATTCTATTATATTTTATTGAATAAAAGAATAAGACAGTCTTTCAGTCATTTTCAATTTAATTTCAAAGGCGTAACTCTTTCTTCTTTGTCATTATCATAATTAAAGTATTAATATTTTATAGTCAATCAGAAAACCCTTTTTTTAAAAGGTGTTCGGTTATAAAGTGAGAAATAAATATCCATCTAAAAGTAATTCTTGAAAAATTATTTTAATTCAATATATTTTAAAATTATAGTGTCCAGTTATTATTATTATTATTATTAGTTGCGTATGGATCCTTACGATCACGCAAAGCCTCCTCAAGGGAATTTTGGACCAATATTCTCTCTTAATTCCGCAATGATATCATCTTCTCCAGACGTTTTTTGTATGTTCTTAAGTTTGCAGATGTGTCCATGGATTTCTTCCTGTGATATGGGTCTTCAAAATTTAAAATAAAACCCTGGACAAGAATATAAAAAGAAATTTATTTTATATTTATTAAATTAATTTTCTGAGAAACAGCGAGCTTCAACATTAACAAATTCAGTTATTATGAGGCCTCTAAAATTGTGATTCCCGGGGAAACTGCCCCTCTTGTCCCCTCTGATAGGTCATATATAACTATATGCTACGGGAGTGTCTATTTTTATTTTATGGTAAAATTTTAATTAATATTTTTTTTCAAAAATAATTATTGAATTATTTGCATCAAGCAGAGGACAACCTCAGTGATTTCTCTTCAAAAATAATTATCTTTACTTCCACATAAAGTTTTCTGATTGAAGAGGAAATTTGTTTTATTTTTTAATGTATTTTTTCAATTAATTATAATTGTTACTACTCATGCCTGGCAAAGTATTTTAGTTTTATATTTGAATGTTCCTAAATTAATATATATAATGTTTTGTAGTGTGATTTTTATTCTAATATAGAATGAGCAAAAATTAATTGTTAAAATAACAATTCTAGTATTATTTATAAACAATATAAATGGAGGTCGTTAAAAAATGCATAATTTCGCTTGGGGATAGAAACTCGAACTTGAATAAGGCCGGTTGTTTGGTGCAATGCACCTGCTTACTCTGATTGTCGATTGGGAGTCGGGATTCTGTTGACCTTCTCCTGCGTTTCGATGCTAAATGATTTCTCTATTTTTTTCTCCTGGATCCAATCGAAATAGATCTGAACAAGCAAATCGCCCCGGGGTAGATGCGGCCCGCAGGTGGTCGTTCACTTGAAATCGGCCGTGTACACACCTTGAAGCGATTTCATCTTTTTAGGCCATACATCCTTCTCGCTGGATCGGTGCTTCGTGCCAAGTATTTAGGACTGACCACTTCGAATGTAGAGCGAACCGAACCAGAGGAGAGCTCGACGACTTGAGTCTCTCCAGGGTCTTTCATGTTCTTAATATGAAAGCCACGTGTGGATTTTCCGAGAGCCGACCCAGTAAATCACCACAAGAAATAAAAAAATAAAAAAAAAAAACGAAGCCAGCAAACTCACTCGACAGGCCGATTTATTAAAAAAAAAAAGATCATCTCGAGAGCGGAATCTGCCTGTTTATAGCGAGGCCCATGCCATTACCTCAGGTTTAACTGGAGGTGAGGAAGGAATGCCAAATTAAGTAATAGACCTGAAATTAAATATCCAATATTCTCCTCTCAACCCTACGCAGATTGCAGTTGCTCTTAAGTTGAAATCTAATATATGAGATACCTATTAACATGAATTTAATGAATGTACCGTTGGCACTGGTTGAAACATTTTATATATTCTCAGGTCATAAGAATTTTAATTTAATATTTAATACTTGAAAGATTATTTATTTCGATAAAGTATATCATTACTACCAGAGACATACCAGGGGTTTTGCCCCCCCCCCCACCCCCCAAATCATCTAATTTATACAATGTGTAAATCTGTAGATGTAAATCGACGAAAAAATATCACATCAAATGTTATTAATTCATTACCATATTGTTTTCTATATTAAAATAACCTAGATTATATAAAAATAGGGTAGAAGTGACTGCGGGTGCGCAGGGGCGAACAAGCTAAAAAAATATTTTAAAATATATGGGGTTGGGAAGGGGTGCACCCAAGGTGTTGCTGAGGGAGGGAACCTTAAGCCCGTTGCACATGAGGCTTTTTCCTCTATTTGTTTTTAGGATGGGAGCTCTGGTTTGCAATTTGGAGGCCTGTCGGGATCGAAATGACGTCATTGGCTTTCTGGCTGATAGGACATGTTCTATTTTCCGGCTTGGTCCTGGGATGCTTTTGAGTGAGAGCAAGTAGACAAAAAATTATTAAAACAAGTCTCGTGTGCAGCGGCCTTTAGTTACTTCACTGCGAAGGGTGCAAAAAGAGTTTTTTTTCGAGATTTTTTAACTAAATTATATTTTTCATCTCTATATAAAATATACTCACTTGAATATAATTATAATTTTCGTAGAAATGAAATTTCCTATTAAAATAAAACAAATTTTCATAAGAAGAAACCCTTTGAAAAATTTTCTACTTTGAAGAAGTATGCAAAAAGAAATTTACATAAGATATTTTGACGAAAAAGATTTTTCATTTCTGGGTAAAATACTCATTTAAATACAAGTTTAATAATATTACAAATTATAGTGTTTTATGGGACGTGGGGTAACCAAATTATTCATAGGGGCGCATATGTGACCTTAGTTAGGCCACTGTCCATATTTCACGATGATTTTTATGTAAGAAAATATTTGATGTATTTTAGCTTTAAAGAAATTATAAGATTCCATTTTTTTTCATTATAGGTAGTCCAGGGATGAAATATTTTCCTGGAGAGGGCCACCTTAGATTACACTCTGGGCCGAAACGTATATTTTTCTCAAGAGGGGTTCAGGATTTAAAATGAATAGGATGATAGTTAACTTGTTTTCACATAGTATTAAAAGTGAATTTGAAATATTTTAATTTCATAGTAAAATTTATACGCTTTATACAAACAGATAGGGCGGGATAATTAATTTTCCATCTGATGATAATATCGTAAAGTATGGCTTGTCTATATTTAACAATTTCGAAATTCATTTTGCGAACTTACTCGTACAAACAAATCTTCATTCAAGGGAAAATACAAATTATATATATATTTGGGAGCCGATGGTACAAGACAACAGGACATATGGTCTAGTCCACTGTTACGGGAGAGAATCTTAGGAAGTCGTGTTGTAGGTCTATCTATCTATCTCCGATAGGGTTTCTTTTTTTCAGCAGGATCAAGATGAAACTTGTTCTTATTTCTAAAGGTTTTCATTTATATATATATATATATACAAAAAGTTATATCGGATTATTTTAAAAAAATTAGCCGTAACAAAATTTTATTGAAGATTACCTCATTGATTTCTTTTTATGTAACAATATTATTAGAAATAATACGACGTTTCGAAGATATGTAAAATATTAAAATATAGATTTGGGGACTCATGAAAATAACATCGGTCCGACTAAACTAATCAATCGAAATTATTGATAAGTATAAACGTGATGATTGTTAATCTTTGCAGATGAAGAAATATGATATAAAAATAGATTTCATTTTAATTGAGTGAAACATTCTTTGTATATTTTTTGAAATTGTTCGTTATGAACAAAATAGGGAATAAAGAAAAAAAACGAGGGTCGTCCGAATTTCAATTAACGTTAGAAATTGGTTGGGGATGGTAGTAGGCGAGTTATGGGACAGGTGTTTGGGATTCTTTAAAAATGGTGATAATGTGCACGGCAGGTTGCGATCAACTGTAAAAAATGCCAGCCAGAGGAAGTCACCTTAACCTCATGCTTTGGAGGAACTAGGCAGAATCATTTTTCAAACTGAGACCAATTAGAATATCCATTTCGATTAAGAGATAAAGAACTACCATCTATTTCAAGGCATTGGGTGTCCCATCGCATCGGTGGGAAAACAAAAGTCAGCCTTCGAGAAAACAGACATACAAAATAGAAGCTATCCCGATTGCAGTTTGCTACTCGTGTGATGTTAATACTTAACATTGACTTGTTTTCAATTTCAATACGATTAATTTAAATTTAATTAAATTTATACTCAATAAAATCAAAAATAATAACTTTGTTTCTGCGGCTAACAAAGAATCTTAACTTTTTTCTTAAAATTTAATTTAATTTAATCTTCTTCATTTTCGCCCCGTTAAAATTGGAGAAATCCCGAACCAATTAATTTGCTAAATTCGTTTATCTCCATGACTTCTAGGATTTGGAACTCTCTCCTTGCTCTTCATAAGTCTTAAAAATTTTAGTCATTCAAGACCTGAATACATAAACTAAACCCCTTCGTCTCAACTATTTCCTCATGAACACACTCTTTTTTTTACTTTACCATAGAGGGTATGGTCAAGTATTGTCATCGTGCTTGAAAAAGTGTTGTTTTTTTGCTTCTTTTTTTTCGAAATATCTAAAAAACTATTTTTATTAAAAAAAATTGGGCGAAACCATGGCATTTCGGTCTACAAAAAAGCTCTAATAAGTGAACATCGAAAATTATATTTTTATAGATAATAACTGTTTTGTCAAAATGTCTGTTAGTTAGCCTGTTAGTCTGTTATTCTGTTAGTCTTTAGTTAGTTTCGGCATTACCAAATTTTGTGGACGAGCTAGTTCAAAAACTAGTGTGAATATCGAAACCAAATTTCACACGTAGTTTTGGTGCTTTGAGATGAAGAGATGATTAGATTTTGGTGAATATCGACCCAAAATTAAGGGGGGGGGGGGCTAAAATTTAAAATGGTAATATTTTCAAACTAAATAAAGTAAAAAAACAAGAAAAATTATATAAAAATGATATAAAATGATATATATATATATAAAAATATATATATATACTATAAAATGAACCTATAATAACGAAAATGTTTTTTTTCTGGCGCCAAAATTAGGGGGGGGGTCCAAAAATAAAAATCTAGGCCATTTGAGGAAACTCAACCAAATATTGTATACATAATCAGTGGGCCATGGGAGGTCAAAAAATAAAAATCTAGACACTTGGACCAAACTCAACCAAATTTTGTATACATAATCAGTGGACTACCAGAAAATTAAAAATGCAAAAACTAACCGACCAAAATGGGAGGAGGGGTTGTTGGGTCAAAAAATTTAAATCTAGGCCCTTGTACCAAACTCAACCAGAAGTGTATGGTAAAAGTCAAGTGGATGGCCACATCAGAACATGTCAATTTATTTAGTAATGTTAAAAAAGAAAAAATAATCAAGTCCATTAAGGAAAATAAGAATGTGTTTAGGGAATTAAGGGATAGGGGCGCCCCAGAAATTTCCTTATCACTAGAAACCGGATTTTTATGCAGTAAAAACTGCCAAAATATGCCATAAAATATGTAGTTAAAAAGGCTGAAATATGCAAGTAATATGCAGAATACGTTGAAATATGCAAATATATGCAGTAAAAATTGGCAAAATAAATTTTTTTATGCACTAAAAAATTAAAATTGAAGACCAAAAGACTATATATTTGAAGGAGTGCTATGAAATAAATAAAATAATAAAGTAAGCTTTAGACACCAATTATCAAATATGTACTTTTATTGCGTAAAACACTAAACAAAAATTCTCATTATAATTAATATATAAAAAAATCTTTAAATTCAAAGATATAATATTTAGGTGCTCTTGAATAAAACCAACATAATAAATATAATAATGTTTCAAAAAATGTGATCGAAAAAATACGGGACACAGATTGTTAGCTATTATTATTTTGGAGTCTATAACTTGGTAACACTAAGATATAGCAGTATTTTATCTAGATGTAACTCCAAAATAATAATAGTTAAAAATCTGTAATAATTCTAATGGATAGCTACTATTATAATAATAAAGTCTACAGAGTTTCAAATTTTTTGAACCATTACTTTGGCCAAAATAATAATTTGATCGTTCAATGCCAAAAATTCCATGTTATTTAGATGGGAAACTTACATCGCTGGGGGCACAGGTTATAATTGAGATAGAGACTTGAAACTTGGGAGATATATTTTTTTATTTATTTCGAATCATATGAGCCCTTGTCAGCGTAAAAATTCGAAAATCCCCAAAATAAGGAACACCCTAATGTACATAGATATAAAAAGTGGGAACCAAGTTCTTTTAGATTTTAGGCTTAGGACTTCTAAATATTTTAATCCGGACTTGGCGATCAGATAGGTGTAATATTCGATGGTATTGGAAAGAAGAGTGATTTTTACCAATGGTACAAGTTCCTTAGGGCCGGTAAAAAGCATTTACTTTGCGACATACAACCGGCCCTTAGTCTGGATTTTCATCTTCTACCTGTTGATCTTCTTGTTACTATATTTCACTCTTACACAATACTAGTCATTCCTCAAGACGTGACCAAGATACTCTAGTTTCTTGCTTTTTATGTTCTGTATCAGTTCCAATCCTGTGCCAATTCTTCTCAATACTTGCACATTGGCAAATAGTCCATTCATGGGAACTTAAGTATTCTCTGATAAAGGCATATATGAAAAGCAATTCACCTGCATATGTCTTTCACTCAGAGCAGAAATATAGACGCTTAACGATTAATTGTTAATCTTAGTCGAGGGATGAACCGCGACCTAAAATCGTGTACACCTACTTCCACTTCCACTTTCATTTCCAATTAGAAGACAATAGATGACAATAAATTATATAATGAATTCCAAAGTAATTCCAAATAATTCCAAAGACGGTGTACACCTAATTCCAATCGCGGTTCACCCCTCGATCTTAGTATCTGAGTTTCCTAAAAAATTCTCACCTTGAAATTTTATTAGAGAGAAATTTAATAAAATTATTAAAAATCAATTTAAATATATAGTCAAGGGAAAGAGATTATTATTATCAATATCTGATCATTAAAAATTTTGTATGGCTTTTTTTTTTTTTTTTTAAATTGAAAAAATGTATTTTATATTTGATGAATCTAAAATTAAATAAATATTAACGTAAATTTAATCTTTGTTTTAACATTAAATATAAACGTGAATGCTGTAAAAGTTATAATTACTATGAAATTGAAGATTCTATGTTCAAAAAGTTATAATTACTATGAAATTGAAGATTTTATGTTCAAAAAGTTATTATTACTATGAAATTGAGGATTTTATGTTCAAATTGCACCGAGCCCCGAAGCATCACAAATCAAGGAGCAATGTGGGAAGATTAGTTCTGAAATGCGTGACTGATTTTTAATGAAATTACTCACCTTAAGCTACTTTAATTACAGATTGTTTTAATCAATTTTAATTAAAAGAAGAGAGTGCAAATTCGACGCGACTTTGCTCAGAGCACGACTGGGTCGTCAAACTAACATTTACGACATATAATTTTTAATAGGATATAGAGATAATTAATGTTTTTTTTTTTAAATCCTTAATTGAACTTTATTTCAAATTATTGTCTCCGTTTTGATTTTTTGTTTTTTTAATGAAATTACTCACCTTAAGCTACTTTAATTACATATTGTTTTAATCAATTTTAATTAAAAGAAGAGGGTGCGAATTCGATGCGACTTTGCTCAGAGCACGACTGGCTCGTCAAACTAAAGTTTACGACATCAAATTTTTAATAGGATATAGAGATAATTAATATTTTTTTTAAAATCTTTAATTGAACTTTATTTCAAATTGTTGTGTCCGTTTTGATTTTTTATTTTTTTAATGAAATTACTCACCTTAAGCTACTTTAATGAATTTCTACAGATTTTTTGTAACCAATTTTAATTAAAAGAAGAGGGTGCAGATTCGATGCGACTTTGCTCAGAGCACGACTGAGTCGTCAAACTACGACATAAAATTTTTAATAGGATATAGAAATAATTAATATTTTCTTAAAAAAATGTTTAATTTTCCTTTATTTTAAATTATTGTTTCCGTTTTTTTTTTGTTTTTTATTTTGTTTGAGTGTCTCAGATTGCTTGATCGTATTAAAATAAATATTTAAGTTTAATTAATTTTAGCGCACCAATAAGCTTGTATATAGAAATGATTTTATAATTTGAGAGTTGTTCCACTCAATTAAAATATGTCGTTAAATTATTTTTATTGCTTGCTTTTATCTCCCTTGGATCCTCTGTCTGTCTGGGTAGAATATTATAATAGAATTATGACCTACTTCTACTTCAACAAAGCCGATTTTCTTGGAATTTCGCACATTTTACATATTTGCGATGATAATACATTTCATCAATTGCAGAAATTAATTGGGTAAAATATAGTATCAACTTTGAAAAATAGCATGTAAACATTAACATGAAAGCTCACTTACAAGATATTCCTACTATAGTATTATAAGTCAAAGAGAATTTTCTCTGATCTAATTTAATCTACCTAATACCTGTTGCAGTTTCCCGAAGTTAAAAACATAAAAAATAAGCTGACGTGTTCTGATGTGGCCATCCAATTGACTATACGATACAACCTGGCCCCTAAAATTATTTATAATCATGTAGGGGGGGGTAGTTTTTGTATTTTTATACTTCTGGGGTCCCACTGATTATGTATACAAAATTTGGTTGAGGTTGGTAAATGACCAAGATTTTAATCTTTTGACCCTGCACCCCCCCACCCCCATTTTGGGTTTAGACTTCTGGGGGCCAACTGATTATGTATACAAAATTTGGTTGTGTTTGCTCAAATGGCCTAGATTTTTAATTTTTATCCTCCCTTAATTTTGGGTCGATATGCACCAAAATCTAATCAGCTCTTAATCTCAATGGACCAAAACTACGTGTGAAATTTGGTTTCGATATTCACACTAGTTTTTGAGCTAGCTCGTCCACAAAAATATGGTAACGCACAGAATAACTAACTAACCGACATTTTGACAAAATAAATATTATCTCAAAAAATATTATTTTTTCGATGTTCACTTATTTGGGCTTTTTTTGTATCAAAATAGTTTCAGCCGTTTTTGAGATATTTCGAATAAAAAGAAGGAAAAAAATCACTTTTTTCATGCACGATTACAATTTGACCATACCCTGTATAGTAAAGTAAAAATGGTCCAAATTCAAATTTTTGTTTTTTTACATTACCTACCTACTTTTTAGAAAAAAAACAAAAAATTATTTAAAGTGTTTTTATATGGGAGTTTTGAGTTTGAAAATTTTAATCTTGTTTTTAAAACTGTATGTACTCTTCGATTTTTTTTTTTAATTTCTATTTATTCTACAAATTTTAAGACCAGTTTGATAGTGGTCCTATGATAATTACTATTTTTTTCGATTTTTGAAAATTTCGAAAAATTTTATACGCTATTAACCATTATTAAAACTACTTTTTCGGTATTGAGTTCTTTTTTTAGTTATTTTGAATTAATTTTTATACATTTTTATCATTAACAGGTGTTTAGTATTTTAGTTAGTTGAAAGAAAATTAAAATCAAAAATCGAAAAAAATGGTAATTATCATAGACCACTATCAACCCTGTCTTAAAATTTGTAGAATGAATAGAAGTTCAAAAACAAGATTAAAATTTTCATACTCAAAAATCGCATATAAAAACTGTAAAAAAAAAATTAAAAAAAAAAATGATTTTGGACCATTTTAGAAGAAGTTATGAGCGAAAAACCGAAATTCGATATCTTTTAAACCGCTGATCAAAAAAATTTCAAAATTTACCAGGAAGAGTTTTTAGATGGAGGCTAAAAATGTCAAAAAATGAAGGAAATCAAAAATTAAAAATTTCCAAACCGGCGTGGAATGCCCCATATATATTTTTTATGATAATGATGAGAGAAGGAGTTACACCAAAAAGGTGCAACCCCTAAAGGCCCGGGTTGGCCCCTCCCTCGTGAAAAGAAGAAGAAAGAATTTTATGGGTTGGGCGGGGGTCGAAGGTATCTGTGGTACGGTATATATATACCATATATATATATATATTTGATATATGTGTGTATGTTTAAAGTTGATACAATTTGATGCCTGTATATGTATATAATTAAGTAATGGAGAGGGATTCAGCCAATGGGTAGCCTCTGCTGAATAAAAACTCCCAATTATAGAAAACGTTTCGGCTTTAATTAAATAATGCCATCATCAGTTCCTAAGAGAGTGTGTATGTTTATTTGCATCAAGCAGGGGACAACCACTTTGTTTCTCTTTATGAATCAACAACTCTGCTATTCTCGGCAAAATAAAAACTTTTCAATTAAATATATTAATATTTCAAATGACTTTTGATAAAGTTTAGCAACGATCCTTTTGCAGTTCATTTTAATATATTTGTATTATTTTGAATTGGTTTCATCTGATATGTTGCAATTTGCAAAGCAACCCGACGGCCTTTAATAAGATCATACCAGTCAGTCTGTATGTCATGAGAGAAGGATCGAGCGATCTATGGATGCGTGGCGAGAGAGCTCCGCTTCTTCTTCTTGTCCTGCAGACCCCCCAAGCCCCCCGCAGCCCCCTCTAACTTATTGCTCCCGTCCACGTTTTATCTAGAGTAAAAGCATTTTAAAATTTCACAATCTCGTTTTTTGGTGAACTGAACCTGATTTCCTATCCGAGGGACAGCGATGGCATCCGAGAGACCGACCACACCTTGAATCTTCACAAGCAAAAAAATCTCCAAGTGAACTCGGGAAGAGACGAGAGCGGTGCAGCAACAGCAACAACAACAACAACAACAACAACAACAACAACAGCAATAAACTGGTGCAGAGCAACAGGCGCAGGCGCATTAGGCCCGTAGGAATCACTCCCGAATTCCGATTTCGAATTAAAAAGACAATACCAAAATTACTATCCATTTTCAGAATAAATAATTAATTTCATTTTTATAACTACCTAAAGGAATTATTTTCAACCGAGGGGTGAACCGCGATTGGAATTAGGTGTACACCGATGTGTACCGTCTTTGGAATTATGTGGAATTATTTTGGAATTCATTGGATAATGCCCCTTCATATATGTCTTCTAATTGGAAATGAAAATGGAAGTGGAAGTAGGTGTACACGATGTTAGATCACGGTTCACCCCTCGTTTTCAACTATAAGAAAAACAACACTCAAAATATTAAAATTAATTTTTTTTGCTGAGAGTAGCAGAGATGGTTAATTTATAAAGAATAAATTATAATCTGTGTCTTCTGATTGATAAATAAATAGTGTATAATTATATATATTATATTATCGTCTGCAGAAGGGAACAACACTGGCCACTAGCCCCCCCCCCCCCCCCCCATCATCCTCATATAATCGAGATTATTTTCTTAATCTATTTACATTACATATGTCTCTTTGTATTGAAGCGATACTATATATCAGGGCTTTCCAACACATAAAATTCCTTATTCCCTTTTTTGAAATATTACATTTGTACAATACGTGAAGCTTTTTCAAGAATAAAATTCACTTAAAGCAAAATTATAAGCACAACTACGTATATAAGATAAAAAAATTATAAAGTTTCGAATTAAATTGAAAGTTTTTGCCGAGAGTAAGCAGAATTTTTATATATTGAAGGAGACAATAAAAGAGTGTGTCTTCTGCTGGAATTATAAATTTTATTTATTTATAACGAGACTATAATTTCGAGGGCTTTGCCCTCTTCATTACTCTATTACAATGGATTCACAGGAATTAATTTATGAAAGCTAAGCCCTCGAAACTATAGTCTCGTTATAAATAAATAAAATTTATAATTCCAGCAGAAGACACACTCTTTTATTGTCTCCTTCAAAGTTTCGAATATTTAAAAATTCTTCTTCTCATATTTTCATTTTCTAAAATATTTATTATTTCAGTAAAAATATGCTACGACATTGACCAAGTCTATAGTTATCATTCTAGTTCAAGAAAACAATAAGGAATTGGGGTTTTCTAGAACAATCACAATTAATTGATAATTTCTCTCGTGGACTAAAACTTGTCAGAACTTGTCTTTTAAATCTTTGCACGTTCTTACGTGTCAATAGATAATGGATAGCCAGGGATTATTATATCCGTGGTCCTATTAAAAAATAAACAAGGAATTGGGTTTACTAGAACAATCACAATTAATTGGTAATTTCTCTACTGACTAAAATTTGTCAGGACTTGTCTTTTAGATCTTTGGAGATTCTTACATGTTAAGAGATAATGGATAGTCAGGGATTATTATATCCGTGGCCCTTTTAAAATCACTTTTTGTAAGTATGTAGGTATGTATTTACATATTATACAAGAAGCTATTTTAAAGTATAAAATTTACGAAAAGTAAAATTAGAAGCTCACTATGAGCTAAAAAAATAATAAAGTTCTTATTTCTACATTATTAACTATAAGATTGGAGTAATTTTTGGAGACGGACTGAAAAGTGAATTAATTGGATATCGATGAGGCAGTCCAAAAAAAGAAGATAATTTACACTATCTTTTTATTCATAAAACCGACGTTTCGGAAGCTATCCCCTCCTTGAGGGCTTGTATTTCCTTCACTGACTTTTCAAAACCCTGAAGAAGGAGGGAATATCCTCCGAAACGTCGGTTTTATGAATAAAAAGATAGTGTAAATTTATCTTCTTCTTTTTTTTGACTGCCTCATCGATATCCACTTAATTATTAACTATATATCTTTTTTTAATAACAAAAATCAATAGAATTATAATATTTTATCCGCGGTCCGAGACAATTTTTTTTCTTCAAATGTGGCCCGTGTAAGTCAAAAGGTTGGACAGCCCTACTATATATTATAATTTACTTGTAAAAAAAAATTAAATAATTTATTTATTTAAATTTCTGTCTTCAAGTTTTGCATGTCCCTGGAAAAATTTTTACGTATGCCCATTTAAATAGATAGACAGAGGCTCACAATTTTTTTTATTAAATCAGAATTCTTTATATAGATATTTTTAATTATTTATATCAACCAAACGGCACAATTTAATTTTATCCTTGTAATTGTAAACTCAAAGTATTTCTTTTAATTATGAAACTTTTAATATGATATTTTAAACGTTTCCATTACGAATTATGATACCTTATTTCGACTTTTTCGACAATTTTTATTCGAATTTAAATCTTTAACTAATGTTGTATATTTTATGTAACTATAGAAACGTAATAAATTTTATAGTCTAGCTAGAAGTGGTCAGATGAGGTGCGAAGCATCGGGGTATAGTCTCTAGAGACTTTAAATTTACTCTGTATATTATATATTTTATACTTTAAAATTAGAATGACATTTAATTTTTTTTTAGGTATTGAAATTCTTGACTTGTTGGATATTGTTCTTTCTTTCATCCTTTAATTAAAAAAAAAAAAAAATTAGGCCCATCCATAAAATGAAATCCCAGAACAGCACCTGTGGCTGAGATTGATGGTTTCCCAAGGTTTTTTCGGGTTAGAACAACATCGTAAATTTTGAAAGTCATTTAAAATTTTCATTTAGGATCACAATTCTTTTGTGGTTACTTCTAGAATCTTTTTCAAATGGTGATCCTTGCTCGCAGTGAACCGGTGCTACGGATTGGGACATTACTCAAGATATTGTTCCGGTTCATAAAATCTTTGGTTGGTATTTATTAATCTAATACTACAGCAAAGTTTTTATGCGCTGTTTAATTTTGTTTTAATTATTTGAATTTAAATGAAATTTGCATATTTTTATCAATTTGTTTTCGGTCGAAAATACTTTGCGATGCTAGAAAAACCAAAATCTAATCAATTCTTCATTTTACTAGGATTACAAAAAATGTTGGCACTAGAAGATCTACCTTCAAGTTATCGTGGGTATATGAATTGGGAATTTATTTATAAACGTTTCAGATATTTCTAAAAGTTTGTTTATTTATTTATCGTGTTGCTTAGTAAATCTACTAGTGTATATTCGAAATAATACAGGCTATCTTAACTAAATTCAGCGTTCTGATTACTTGATATCAGTATAAAAAAATAATCAGATGGAATAGACGAAAATGAACGACATTTTCAAGTATGATTTTTTCTATCTGAGTGTGTGAATGTCTGAATACTCCAGAGTACTCCAAAATTGGACGTCGAGTAAAGTTTGTTCTCGTGCCAAAATGTTTTGGTGGGTTTTCTCCAAAAATGAAGAAGTCATTAGATGTTGAGCTTTCTATCTTGACAAATTCTGGATGAAAATCAGAAAACAATCAAATGAGGAGCTCTTGAACGATTGTAGCTATTGAGGTGAAATATGACACACGTAGTTTACTGTTCCATCAAGAAATGTTTCAGTTTTCTAGCCCAAAACGTTCGTTGAGAAAAAAATTACAAAATCTGCAAAATTTGCAAAAGCGTACAAAAATCATCCCTTTTTTCCTATAATTGATAATAAGAAAAAAAACGTGTAAATTCAAGTAGACCTACCCATACTAAGGTGATTAAAGCCCAGCACAAATTTTAAAAATAATTCGAACAATTCACATTTGATCAAAGTAAAATAGAGGATAGAGTCCAGGTCAATACTAGAAAATTATACTAATTGAATCAAAGGAAAAAGACATAAAATTTGTCATATATTTTTTAATCCTTTAAATTATTTTATTTATTTATTTTAATTAGTTTCGGTCCCCACTGGTTGACATTCTTCATTGGATCTAATGATGAATGAATGTCTATGTATGAGGGTAAAATCTATGAAAATAAATGAAGAATGAAGATGTTTTCAGTGACAATCTCCCAAATCTGAAACGAAATTTAGTACTGAAATTGGTCGACCATAGTGGTGATCAAAAGTATGGAGCGAATGAATATAAATAAATAAATAATTTATCCAATTCATGAAGGGAAATCAAAGAGTTGTCCTCTACTTGATGCATATAAACATATACAATATACATATATATATTTTATTTGTTTGAGACTATAGTTTCGAAGGTTTCACCTTCATCATCAGTCATTTTAATTAGAAATATTTGATTTGTTATTTCTCATGGGATCATATACCAGAGTGAACTTGGATATATCGTTTTTGAAAAATTTTTTAAAACTTTTTAAAATTTTAAATACTAGGTAGGTTTCACATAAATAAAAGAATGATGCTTGTTTAGCACGACTCTATATATACCCGTATGGAAATAAATAGATTTTCGAATAATTTTTTATATATTTTTGAAAATATATTAAAAATATAAAAGTTTTGTGTTAAATTTATATAAAGTTTATGTTTTCTATATATTCTTAAAATATAAACTATTTTTTATGTCGCTCTAGTATAAATTTTATATAAATTTAACACAAAAATTTTATATTTTTAATATATTTTCAAAAAATAAATAAAAAACATATTTCGAAAAATCTATTTATTTCCATACGAGTAGTCATGGTAAACAAGCATCTGATCTTTTATTTATGTGAAACCTACACTAGTATTTTATATTTTAAATTTTAAAAAGTTTCTAAAAAAAATTTATTTACTTTATTTAAAATGTTTCACCAAGAACCTACTAGTGTAGGTAACTATTCTCCTTAACAAAATATATCGTTTTGTTGTAGTAAGCAGCTCAGTGAACAAATACTTTTCAATTAAATTTATTAAATTACTAAATTTATTTCAATTGTGTGACAAGTAACCCATGAAAATTCAAATCCCATAGTCACTTAAGTTTTAGAAGTACAGTAGAACCTCGTTTATCCGGACTAACTGGGACCAAAGGCAAATTGGATAATCCGGATATACCTATAGGTAATAAAAAACAAAACAAATTCTCAAATAAGCGAATTTGAATTTATTACGATAAAATATCAAAATTATATAGAATTTCTTAAAAAGAAATAAAATGACTTTTCATATCATTTTACTTCAAAGAATTGGTCCAGTGTCTTTTGTTTTAAGCATGTGTGCCGTTTAAAAGAAGCGAAAACGAATTTTTGGTGAAATTATAATTTCATTCTTACTATCAGAGTTAAAAATTATTATCTACCAATGTATGTGAACATTTATTAAAATAAAAATAACATTTAGGGAAAGCGGTGTTGGTTTATAGTGAAACATATTAAACACAGGAGTTTTTTGACGGGTTATAGTAGTAGTGTTTCACAAAGAGGAAATAAAAATTAAAAAAATTATATTTTTTTTTTAATATATTTTGTAGATTTTTTATTTATCTCTGTACATATTTCGGGTTACAAGCCCTTCTTCAGGAGGTTTAACAAAAGACTCAGTCTATAGGTATAGAGATAAATAAAAAATCTACCAAATATAATTTAAAAAAAATTTTAATTTTTTTAATTTTTATTTCCTCTTTGTGAAATACCACTATAACCCGTCAAAAACTCCTGTGTAAAATAAAAATTTCTACAAATCCGATCCGGATAATCCGGAGGTCCGATAAATAAGGGCCAAATAAACGAGGTTTTACTGTATTTTTCAACAACAAGGTAAATAAAATGAACAAATAAAAAAAAATAAAAATTGAATATAAAAAGCAAACTTCTGCAATACAAATTTCAAATTATATATCGATTGCAAAGTGATAGGATTTCTTCTAACTAGTTTTTTTTTTTTTTTTTTTTTATACTTCAAATTCAATAACAAGGTCAGTAGTAATATGATTCGAGGCGAGGTGTTCTGTTGAAACCCGAGTTGGCTGCTGTTGATGATCCCAATGTAATACAGATGACTCATGAACAATGAGTGGCAAATTGACGGTGAGGGAAAAGAAAAAGATGAGCAATTCTCGAGGGTAATTAGCGTAATCAAGGGAAGGAATATTGAATGAAAAGCCGATTCCGCGAAGTAGAGGAGCACTTTCCATTTTGTTGGTGTGGTGTGCAGTCGGCAGGCACTTGTCAGTCGTGACAGCATAGTTCCAATAGTTTTCCTTTTTCCGCGCGTGCTCGATCGGTAACGAGGTTTACTTCTTGCTTGCCTTGATCGCGATGTGCACGTGGCTTAAGCTCTTGAGCCCTCCCCGCTACTTGTTACGCAACAGGCTGCCTTTCGGCAATAGTCATGTCAAGTTCAAAACTGCTGGTTACGGAAACTGAAACAACGAACCGGCCTTCTTTCTTAATTCAATCAGCCGAAAATTTTCAAGTTCTTTTCCTTTTGAAATTTTATTGGAAAAATCACGAGATTGTCCTCTACTGCAGTGCTTCTCTACCCAAACTATACCGAGGACATAAAGAGAAATCAATGAGGTTGTTTTCTGCTTGATGCAAATAAACATTTCTACATAAATAAGCTGACGTGTTCTGATGTGGCCATCCACTTGACTTTACCATACAACCTGGCCCCTCACTTATATTTAATATTTAATAAAATTATCTATAATCATGTAGGGGAGGGGGTTAGTTTTTGCATTTTTAGACTCCTGGGGGCCCAATGATTATGTATACAAAATTTGGTTGAGTTTGCTCAAATGGGCTAGATTTTTAATTTTTAACCCGCCAACCACCCCCTTAATTTTGGGTCGATATGCACCAAAATCTAATCAGCTCTTAAACTACGTGTGAAATTTGGTTTCGATATTCACACTAGTTTTTGACCTAGCTGGTCCACAAACATTTGGTAACGCACTGACTAACAACCAGACAACCAGACAGACTAAGTAACAAACAGATATTTTGAGAAAACAATTATTATCTCGAAAAATATAATTTTTTCGATGTTCACTTATAAGAGCTTTTTTGTAGAGCGAAATGCCATGGTTTCGCTCAATTTTTTTAATCAAAATAGTTTCAGTCGTTTTTGAGATATTTCCAAAAAAAGAAGGAAAAAAACACTTTTTTCATGCACGATTACAATACTTGACCATACCCTGTATGGTAAAGTAATAAAAATGTACTGTTACGCTTAAGTGATACGTTGAAGGATCTCCGAAAGTTCTTCACCGATTTCTTTGAAATTTTCACACAACATTCCATTCAAATACACGAATGTTTTTATATATAGTGTTTTTATAGATATCACACCTGTGGCATGTAAAAAATATTTTTTTCGAGGAAACAACACCAGCAACTCTCTGGGGGGTAAAAGCAAACAAACAATATGGCCGATAATAGCTTTTTGAAAATCTTTCAACTGTCAATATTATTTTTGGTTAAGGGAACAATTTTGACAAGTAATATATAATTCATTTACTGTTTTAATACCTATTGAATATAGTTTCGATACGTCCAGTGGTTTAGGCATGAAGCATAAGAGTTAGTCACAGCAACGCGTGATCAGGTCAGCTATTATCTATATAAATATTAACCATAAAACGATATATATATATATATATCAGAGGGGTGCGGTTCATGGATGCTGTTGATTCGGCGCATCCCTAAAAGTTCAAAAATTTAGAGTATTTTCATAAATATAATTATATGGTTGACTTCAAAATTTCAGAAGAATCTTTAAATTTTCAAATTATTATCCATTATTTCAAATATTTCTATAAAAATATTTTTTTTGTTTTGAAAAGTATTTATATTGGTTCTCGAAATGAAATAAAATTGTTACATAGTTTCAAGGGGCAATTAAAATGAATGATTTTTCCGAAAAGGGTGCGGATAGAAGGTTTGAAGTCCTTCCTGGTAGATATATCTTCCAGTTCAAGCATCTCAAAGACAAGTCCAGACGAGTTTTAGTCGAATAAAAAAACTATCCGTTCATCTTATATAGGTATATAGTTTTTAAAGAAAATTAAGAGAGATCGTCATCTACTAAATCCTAGGTATTATGGATTAATTTTATTATGTCAGAAGGGTTGTTTCAAACATTCGGGAGTCGAACCCTATTGCCAAAAAATTCAATCTTGGCACTTGCTTCTGACATATTAAAAATAATCCATAACACTTTGGATATATTAAATGACCATCTCTCTTGATTTTCAATAGAAATTTTAAAGCTACTGCTGAATTTTAAAACTACTACTGATCGGCATTTGTCTTTTATTTTTAATTTCTACGCTTCTGATTCTGATTCTCTTCAGGTATCGACCCATTGCTAATCAACTTCCTTTATTGGTGAACAAATTAATAATATCAAAGGGAGAATATAGGCTGCGAACGGTCAACATGTATTAAAACGTGTTCCTGTTTACTTTTAGTGGATGTTATTGAATTTGTTATTTGTCTTATGTTGCCTAGTGATTGGTTTTCGAGAAGAACCGACAACCCGGAGCAAGCACGAACCCAGAAATTCCATTCGGGGGGGAGGCTGAGGTGATTTTTAAAATTTATTTTGCAAGTTCGAAAAGTGAAGTTTTCAATATTTATACTCTGATAATCAAACATGATCTTAATCAAATAGAAAACTAATTTTTTATTACACAAAATCATTGACATTTTCACGAGTTTTCTTATTATCTTTAATTTACATAAACAAGTGATCCATAACAAATGTATTATAACGGGTCAAAAAACGAATTCACAAGTTCAGACGTCGAGATTTCGTAGCTGTCATGATATCAAGGACTTTGTGGGGATCCACTTTGTAGTCCCAATGTATTGAGAGTATGGCAAGTGCCCTTCTTCATCAGTCTATTACAATTTATTCACAGGAATTAATGTATGAAATGTCCTGTGAATCAATTGTAATAGACTGATGAAGAGGACAAAGCCCTCGAAACTATAGTCTCGTTATAAATAAATAAAATTTATAATTCCAGCAGAAGACACACTCTTTTATTGTCTCCTTCAATATATAAAAATTCTGCTACCCTCGGCACAAAAACTTTCAATTTAATGTATATGTATAGCTGAAAAATAGCTAATAAAGAAAGAAAAAAAAAATTACGTCTCGCAAAAAACTTTGACACTTCTGAAAATCAGTATTGTTTTACAATTTTTTCCGAAGTGTACTTTTTTGCAATGGGCTAGATTCTTCGAATTTTCCAGAATTTCGGGTGAGGGGGGCTTTAGTCCCCTCCCTGGGTACGTGCTTGACCCGGAGGATGCGTTGTGGATCCCTGGTTTGCGCTCATTTCGAGTCGCGTGGAAATCAAGTGGAGTGCCCGTGGAGTTCAAGTGCTTCCTCGGCTGACGACCTGGGTCCGAAGAATCCAGCCAGGCAGGGCGCAGGTGCGCGGGCGCGCATGCGCAGGTGCGCGTGGCGTAGCCGCCGCCGCTCTGCTTTCGGCTACCGGCTACCGGCCGACGCACGCAACTCGCACGCAAAAGCATAGCATTGCATGCAAGCACAAAAAACAACATCCTCCAGCCTTTTAGCGCTCCTCTCCTTGTCCTCCTCTCACCCGTTCAATCTCGATTTATTCCTCTTTTTTTTTCTCTGCAGGAAAACAAAAAATAAAATAAAAAAAAAAAACAAGCTCCTGCTGCGGCCGCTGCTGCTCGGGTTTAATCGCTCCGCTCCCCCTCTCTATCACCTCAATTGGCCACTGCATTGAGAGATGATCATGGATGATCTTCGTATCGAGACTTCCTCATTTTTCTCTATTAAGATATCTTAAAGAGTGTCAACGGGCGCAGATTGCTGATAGCTGGACGAAATATACAAGAGATGCAATTGGTTACCATTTTTTACTTTACCATACAGGGTATGGTCAAGTATTGTAATCGTGCATGAAAAAAGTTTTTTTTTTGCTTCTTTTTTTCGAAATATCACACAAACGGCTGAAACTATTTTAATTTAAAAAATTGTCTACAAAAAAACCCTAATAAGTGAGCATCGAAAAAATTATATTTTTCGAGATAATAACTGTTTGTTAGTTTGTAGGGCTTTATTCTGTTAGTCTGTGCGTTACCAAATTTTTGTGGACAAGCTAGCTCAAAAACTAGAATATCAAAACCAAATTTCACACGTAGTTTTGGATCATTGAGATTAAGGGCTGATTAGATTTTGGTGCATATCCAACCAAATTTAAGGAGGGTAGAGGTGGGGGGGGGGGGGGGGTTAAAATTAAAAATCTAGGCCATTTGAGCAAACTCGACCAAATTTTGTATACATAATCAGTGGACCCCCGGAAATCTAAAAATGCAAAATCTAACCGCTCAAAATGGTTTATTGTCTCCTTGAATTTGAATTTAATTTAAATCAACTGGTGTGGGCACCACACGACTTTCACATTATTTTCTTTCTTATTTGAAATCACCATATTAATTTTCACTTCAATCCCTTGACTTCATTCGAAATTTTTAATAGTTAAAGAAGTTAAGATGTTTGATAAGAGCACCGATTATTAAAATAAAGAGGTACAATTCATTTGATTGATTTTAAGCAAATTCTCGGGCTACTTCTTCTAGACTCTAACGAATCCCGAAGTTCTGCGACTTATCATATTCGAGATATATGGGTATTAAAAAAAAATTGCGACATGACTAATATACTCCCCTCCCTTGATTCCAATCGGAATTTATACTAGTTGAAAAACTTGATATTTGATAAACGTACCGAATATTAAAAAAATAATGTGAAAATCACAAAAAACGAAAAATATATCATGTAGATGTCAACTTCCGTTGTTTTGATTTCATCCAAAAGCTTGCTGTACTCCTTCTAGCCTAAATCGAGCTTAAGTTTCGAATCTCGTAGCTCTGAGATTTATGGTTGCGAAATGGTTGGTCACTTTGGCCTCTGGGGACCACAATATCCGATTTTTGTCCTCAATCTGCTTCTCAAAATATTAAGGGTATCGATTTTTTCCAACTAGAATTGACAAAGTGAAATTAACTTTTTCCACCTCGTAGATAGAAGCTCTCAGAGTGTCAGGACTCCCGGGGGCGATTACTTACGAATACTTACACATTATATTTTTTAAATATAAATATGAAATTAAAAAATTTAGAATAATTCTATATAATGAGATCTTTAAAGGGATATCCAAACTCCATGTTAAAAAAATATTCTTATTTTCGTCCCCATAAAAAATAGATCCGCTCCAAAATAATCATTCGATTAAAATCTTAATAGGATTTTTATTTCACTACACAATTGTAAATGTCAAATGACAGACAGACAGACATTGTATCAACACTTTAATAGGGTCCCGTTTTACTTTTGAAAGGAATCCTAAAAGACAATAAGAATATCAAAACGCAATGTCATATTTCTTTGTTTTATATTGACATTAAAAGCTGATTAAATTTTGATTAAATCAGATATATATTTGACGTTTTTTCTTCGTTTTTACAATGTTTTTTATAGAGAGCTTTTGTGTAGACCTTTATAATATACTGGAAATGCACACTGGTGGTGGTTTCCCGGTTCCATGAAACAGCTTTAATTTTCAACGATCAAAATTTCCTTACCGGAGCAGGACTCATTCCCGAGTCAATTCGCTTGGTAGTTTTGAGCGCTCTAGCCAATATGCCTGCAAAATAACAAAGTAGGAAGCTCTAGCCAATAATAAAATAACAAAGTAGGAAGTGAAAACCCAATTAAGAGGACATCGGGGTCTAACTTCTTTTCCTGGTGTGATTTTCAATCATAACTAGCAGCATCTTCTTGCATCAATATCATTAAAAAATAACTACTGCATTTCCAGAGGCGTAGCCACGGGGGGGGGGGGTGTCAGACCCCCCAAAGGCTGAGTAACGACAACGACAAACTGTTTCTTATGGCAAACTAACCGTAATTAAATATATTTCATGTTTAATCAAGAATTATGTTCATTTTTTTAATTTCTTGAAGTACTTATTTGTTTTAATAAAAAACATTCCCATTAAATATTTTGCTTTGAGGATTGACCCCCCCCCCAGGAAATTTTAAGGCTACGCCACTGTGCATTTATCATTACAAGATAAATCAGTTAAACTTGAGTTTTATATGCCACCAGTCAAAAGTTCAGAAGAGCCTCAATTTGACACTAAGGCTAAGTTGACCTCCAGGTAAGTTTAACCTGGGGTGAGCAAACATTCCTAAGCGAAAATGTGCTGTCTATAAGGCAACATTCTAGAAATATATGTGTACTATGAAGAGATATAAAACATTCAGAATAGAATCATCTCCATAGATATGCAATAGGCCCCGTTATTGCAAGCACACTATTACCATTTATTATATGTCTGTTATACTTCAAGATACAACTTTCCCGCTAAAGTTTTGTAAGCGACATTTTTCTATCATCATATATTATCATGGTCATCATAAATCAGATTTTAAAATAGAATGAATTCCCTCAACAATGAGAAATTTAATTAAATAATTTTTTTTTACTTTATCATACATATATAATTGTTAGCATTGGCCTCAAAGATTCAAAATTCAAGTTTTCACCGAGTACATTTTTTGTGTTGCCCTGAATCCAATCAGGACAATACTGTTATTGCTTATATGTACTTATACTATGGTAAATTTTTTTGAAAACTATATAGTCTCAGAGAAATTATATTCAAAAAATTTGTTTCAAAATCCTTGAACGCTAATAAATTATTATTATTGTAATTTTAATTTTATTTATATACTTGAAAAATTTCACTTGATTCAGTCATTTCATTGATAACAATAATTGGAAAATTTTTAACAGAATGTTTGTATTTTTATACGAATATACTTGAAAAGCGGGCCAAGTGCGAGCCAGGCTCGACATACCAAGAAGTTTATGTATCTTATATCTCCCAAAATAATTGAGATATCAAATTCGTTCTTATTTGTCGTTGACAAGAAGAGAATGAAGGAATTTGTAGAATATTTTCATAATTTTATGTTTATTTACTCCTAAACGCCAACAGGTTCAAAAATCACTTAAAAATGGCCAATTTGGGGGTTTCTCACACCGTGATTTTAAAACAAATTAAATTAAAATAAATAAATACCCCAATTCTTCTTAACGGATCCCTAAAGTATAATGTCCATTTAAATTTAGTTTGATCTACAGAAACAAACCTTATTTATTATAGCAGTCGTCTCGTTGCAAATTTACCAAATTAGTTTAATTGATGCATTTAAGGGTTATTAGATGAGATCAATTCTTCATGAAAGTCTCTGACAAGTATAAACTTTCAAAGGAAACTGTGAGAAACATAAACCTGTGTACTTTTGTCTGCTTTTCATTTTTTCATTTTTCCCATTGACGAAAACAAAAGAAATGGAAATGATTCGAGAGTGAGGAGAAATATTTTTAAAACGACAGATTATCAGCTTCACTTGTTTTCCCTTTTATAAGCGATTTTAATTTCTATTCTAAAACAGAATTTCTAACGAACAATGTAGAAAGAATATAAACCATTGATTAATCAAAGAAATAATAATCATACGACTAGAACGGTTTATAATTATGTTAGAATTTCAGTGAAATTGAAAATAGAAATGCCGAGAATTCAGTTAAAATTATAATTCTATGGTAAAATAACAAATAGTTCTATGATGATATAACAAATAAATGTAATGAAAGTAATAACAATATATCAATTGAAGCTGATAAAAATGGAACCACTAAAGCCTAAATTTTACAATAAAATAGTTTAGAAAGAATTTTAAGTATCCTCAGTAGGTACACTAACTAATTCTTCCCATTTAATCACCTGACCCAAAATCTGAAAATTAATTTTTCATTGCCCTTGGGCGTAATTATAACGAGGGCTCTTCTAAAGACGGATATAAATTAGAGAATAAAGAAAATATTTTCTTATAGACAAAAGGATCGGCCGGGGCTCGTGCCCGGGACCTTCGAATGACCGCCGCGATGCTCTACAGAGTGAGGCTCTTAACTAACCAAACGAGCCACCGATTCTCGATCTTAAAGGGTTCGGGACTGTTTATCATTTTTATAAGAAAATTCTCATATTTTTACCATCGAATCATTGATCTATTAAATATGTATTCCCGAAATTTGAAGTTGATCGTCTGTCCCATTACCGAGAAATAAATGATTGAAAATTGTCCTTTTAACATGGAAGATGGAAGTAAATGGACCGAGCTTTTAAAAGTCTATAACTTCTATCCAAATTATACCATTTTCAACAAATTTATACAGATCAATAATTCAACTTTTATGAATCAAATGATACATTTTTCAATAGATTTGACAGTCTAGTTAATTAGTTATTCATAAATGTAAAAATAAAAAGTTATTTGCAGCCAACAGAATATAACAAAAGGACTAGTGTAGAATTCCAACTCTATTTCTTGAAATCGTTTTTATGTTAAATAAATGTTTTTATAATGAGAAAAAATTTATCTCAATATTCTTTTTATTAATATTATCAAAAACAAAGATTTTTATTCAAAATTAACCTCATTATTAACAATTTTTTTATTAAAAAATTTAGTGGGCAGACGTTGTCACTCTGAAGAAATATAAAAGATTTTTTCGAAGATCAACCAGATAGATAATCTGTCCCGAACTCCCTTAAGCCAATACCTAATATCTATATGAAGATGGAATTGGTTAATCCTTTCTTTATTCATTTTCGCGGCTCTCTAGTGGCTTAAAAATTAACAAACTATATATTCAAACACTTCCGCATTACTCGGTACATTCATGAGGATCCTTGAAAAGGCGTATAAATTTAGTCCTGGTTCCAAAATTTGTCTATATTCAAAACGAAGAACTGAATAAATTTTGATCTTTCTAGCTTCAGAATTTTTATTCAAAATGAAGAAAAATTAGAAAAATTCGATTTGTCATTTAGGGAAAAAAATTTAAAGGGAAATATTGGAAAGATTCCTGTCAAATCGCCTAGATATTAGAGAACCGCCGTAAGTCTAAATTAATATTATAATTAAGGGCGGTTTTTATGTGTGTTCATAGTCTGTGAAACTTCACAAAAACTCCACGTAATTATAATTTTCATAATGTTTCATTATAAACAAAAACCGCACTCAATTTACAGTGTAAGTGTAATTTGAATTCAATTTAGGTATCTACCAAGACTCTAATTTTAAATAATGTTCAGAACTGAATTGATTGTGGGAAACAGCATTGATGGGATGGGATTGCATATAGAATAGCACAATAATAAAATTAATCAGAAGACAAACTCATTAGCTCATTCATATAAATTACGGAGCGTGTTTGGTCAAACCCTGAGGAACTCCAGCATTAATTGAGATGGAAGAGGATGATATTTCATTAACCACAACAGCTTGGAAAAAAGCTTTCAAACTACTAGCAGTGTCTTGTCCGAGGCCAAAGTTAGGTAATTTGCCAAGATTCTGTTTGTGCCAAACCAGATCAAAAGCCTTAGAAATGTCTCAGAACCGTCACATTACCGACTTCGATGGCTTCGTTCTAAACATAATTCAGAAAATATGTAATAATATAATATGATATGCTAGACAATTGCCAGTATACCATTAAAGCCGAAAACTGTTTTGTCATGAGGTTTTGATCCAAAGCAGCGGGATAGGAAAAAAGAGAGCTTTGATTGGTTTCATGGCTTCCTGAGCCGACACCTCGACACTCTAACCTTAACGCATACCAGAGCATCCAGTTTTAATAGACATTATCTAAGTTATTCGAATACCTAGGTAGCTTACTGGAGTTAAAACAACATTGAACCAACTCATTATCAAGTCAAACACCGGGTGGATCAAGTATCCCTTAGTAGGACACCTGTTAATATTTTTCCAAAATTAAATTTTAAATAATAATACTATTTATTATTAATAATAAAATAACGTTGATATAATGTAAGAACGTATAAATTTTTAAAAATAACAATTCTGCTTCTCTCGGAAAAAATATTTTCAAAAAATAAATTCTTTCCTTATCATGCTAAAAAAATAAGAAGTGAACTTAAAATCAAAATTGCCCCTAATTTCTCTTGGAACTATATAACAATCTGAAAATGTATACTGTATATTAGTATATATTACCATAAATAAATATAATAAGAAGTATAAAGTCAACTTTTTAGATTTTGTATGTAGATATAGATATTGTATAGATACATTCTTTGATGTTATCTATTATTTTTCATTTATTATATGAATAACTGATTTCAGAAACAATAAAACAATAACACTGACATACATGCAATATATTATAAACTAAGATTAAACAAATGACTAGTAGTCATATCAAAATCAGAAGGTCAAATGTTATTACTAATTCAGTATTTACTCAATTTAGGAAATAAATAAAAAAAAAAATAATAGACACCAGGAACGGCAGAGATTTGAACTCGGGCTTTCACTTGATACTCAAGCCAATAAGCTACCAGCCCCGAACACAAAACGGGCCAGTACTTTTTTCCCTAAATTTATTTAATTTTGTCTGGAATGAACGAAACCTAGATTATTTTCATCCCATGGCTTAATGAAGAAATTATTTTCCTGGCTTGGCTGCTGGCAGTGATTATGAGATGTTTAAAAATATAAATATATCACACATATGTACATATGTATGGTTCTAGTTAAATTTAACACCACAATTTAATGCCGCATTCTATATTTCGGTTTGACTAAAAAAAACATGTTAATAATAATAATATTAATATTAATAATATTATTAACAAAAATATTTCTATTGCTCTATTATATATATATATATATATATATATATATATATATATATATATATATATATATATATATATATATATATATAGAGGCTGAAATTGAGTTTATGGACCGTGACGTCATAAGCAAACATTGTCGCCGCTCAACGCCTGTAGGGTATTTCTCTTCTATACTTAAGAATACAAATGGTTGTATAAGTACTAGGGGCGTTTTGTTAGTAAGTAAGCTGGTTACCTTCCAGACGAATTTGCTCACTTTTTAACAAAATTAGTACATTTACTTACATCCAAGCGAGTATTTGAACCCATGAGAATATTTCTAATTAAAAAGAAAGATGATGATGAAGGTCACGCTTTAGAAACTATAGTCTATAGGTATATATATATATTTATTGATATATGTATAATGTATATGTTTATTTTTCTTTAAGCATCAGCTACTTTCGACAATAAAAAATATTTTCAAAAAATGATTTCAATTTTTCTTTCAATTTCTTATTTAAAGTAAAGAAAAATTTTGAAAATTTAAGAAACTTTTTAAAATTTAAAATATAAAACACTAGGTAGGTTTTACATAAATAAAAGATTAGATCCTTGTTTAGCACGACTCTATATATATTTCGGGGTATAAGCCCATCTTCAGGAGTTGACAGAGGAAACTGAATACAAAAATGCTTTAATTTAATAAGGGTTTAAATAAGAGACATGCAGTTTTCATTTCTTTCTTTCTTCAGGATTTGACAGAGGAAACTGAATACAAAAATACAAAAATGCTTTAATTTAATAAGGGTTTAAATAAGAGACATGCAGTTTTCATTTCTTTCTCTCTTCTTCAGGATTTGACAGAGGAAACTGAATACAAAAATACAAAATGCTTTAATTTAATAAGGGTTTAAATAAGAACGTGCACTTTCATTTACTTTTTATTTATGGATTGCTATTTCGGCTAATTATTGTAGCCATCTTCAGAGAGGAATTTGTCAATATTTATTTTAAAAAATTTTAATTTCGGTCTGGAAGATGGCGACAACCAATAGCCGAAACGTAAGTGGAGTTCATAATTAAAAAGAAATAAATGAAAGCTGTACGTCTCTTATTTAAAACCCTTACTAAATTAATACAACTACAACTATAAAGAATTTCTAAAATAAAAATGCTTTAGAAGCTAAAGCATTTTTGTATTTTTGTATTCAGTTTCTTCTGTGAACTCCTGGAGATGGGCTTATATCCCGAAATATAAATAGAGTCGTTAAACAAGCATCTTATCTTTTATTTTTTGGGAAGCCACCTAGTATTTTATATTTTAAATTTTAAAAAGTTTCTTAAATTCTTCAGATTTTCTTTTACTTTATTTAAAATGTTTCACCAAGAACCCACACCATTCTCCCTTAACAAAATTTCTTATATGATTAAATGGTCAAATGTTAAACATGGTTCGGAATCTCTAATGATTTAATTTGAAGTTTTCGGTATTGGTATTACCAAACGAGTGAAGAAGACGAAGAGGTCGAACATGGAGGTCGGTTAGAAGTTCGAAGACCACCCCCCCTTCATTGCCCCAAACGCCACCTGCTCACCTGCTCCCCTTTATTTCCTTTCTGTTTGTCAGATGGTATCGAATGGACATTTCATGTTTTGTTATTTTTTTCCAACCGATCTTAAGTCATTTAAAAGGAGGGTTGCGTGCTGTTGCTTAATTGAATTTCAAATTATAGATATTAATTTCTTTAATTCGATTGATATCTAGTCAAAGAAATGAATATTTTCAAATTTGTTATTATTATCCTTAAATTTAAAATTATTTTTATAAATTTTAAGTAAAGTTTTTTCCAACGAAATTTTCTCTGGAGAGAGACGGACTGGTAGAAATTTTAATTGAATGTAATGGAAGGCAGCCCAGTGGTAGTGAGGAAAGAAAAATTAACACATATCAAATAGTGTAATTTATTGGAATCATTCCACCTTTCCTTTCAAACCGACGTTTCGGAGGATTCTTATTTTTTTCTATGCCTTTGCTAAAAAAGAAGAAAGTTTTGAACACTACTGTGGAGAGAAGAAGGAAACATTTTATTTGTTCATTCATTGACCCTTTGAAACCCTGAAGAAGGAGGGAAGAATCCTCCGAAACGTCGATTTGAAAGGAAAAGAGGAAGGATTCCAATAAATTACACCTTATTTGATATGTGTTAATTTTTCTTTCCTCACTACCCCTGGCTGCCTTCCATTACATTCACTTTAAGTAAAGTATTTGATTCAGGAACTTGAATAATTATTATTTCTTCGTTAGTTTTTCGTCGTAACATTCCATCTTATTTTAACCAACAAAGTTCGTTTTCCATAGAGCAATTTAGTGCGCACTTTCCTGTATTCAATGCATTGGTTGCATTAGAAACCTGAATAAACTCAATACTAAACCTATAGGGATGGACTCTCTCTCTCTTGAGCACAATAAAGTATTAAGAAAATGCTTTTAAGATATTAGTTTACCTTTTCTTCTTATAAACCCACCATTAGTCAAATTCCTTGTAAACAATGTTTATATTTTACCTTGAGGACGTTCTCTAATAAATCGATTTTCTTGCAATCCTTTTAAAACTTTGAATACACATATTTATAAGTGTCCTTTATACGTAGAATTTTTTTTTCAATAGTCCTTGTGGCACTAAATTTGTAAATATAGACCATTGAAATTTGCATATTTAACACGCGAACCCTATCCCGATTGATGTTAAAGCGGCTGTTTTATAAATAACAATCGTAGTTTTCTTTATATTAATTCGAAAAACTGAGAATCATTAACTGAAGATAAAACGAATATTTTCCTGTAAAAATAAATGTATCAGCGGTATTTGTTTTGTATGAAAAATGTTAAAAGTTAACTACTTTTGATGGTTTTCATTTTTTCCCTCATGCCATAGCAAGTGAGAGATGGCGACTTGGCAACGTCGCACTAAAATCACTCAATTTTTCCATATCTAAAAAACTTCTGCAGCTGGTGCATCTGAGAATTTTAGCTAATTCTCTCAACCTAACTATACTGTTCTCATCTGGAATTTTGCATTGAGATGTTTCATGAAGTGTTTTTTTTTATTCTTTGTCTTTTAGCGTTGGTAAGAATGCAATGTTGCCAGATCCAAGAAACGACGCAGTGAAAATATTTTGACCTTTCTGCGCATGTGAGAGTAGGGAAAGAGCGAACTGCATCTGAGCTATATTAGGGAACGTCCTTAAATGCTCTAATCTATAATTTAAGACTAGAAAATATTTTCTTCTCAAAATTATTTATAAAATTAAATTATTTTAAAAATTGACCTATCAGACCAAATTGTTTATCCCTATGAGTTATAAAGGTTTTTTTTAATGATATTTATGCAAGAAGGTGCAATATCTATAGGTCAGACAAAAAAGAGGAAAACATTTCAGGGGTCAGGCCGGGTTGATTTTCTCCTTGTCTCTATTTACACCTTCACAAGCTTCATTCGTTAGACCCAGACTCACAGATACATTCGATTCCAATTCAATACCTAAAATTCTTCTATTTTAGATATGCAAGAGTCTATTCAAATTCTAAAGATCTTGCATCGTTTTGTGTAAATGACTTTTTAGTTTTATTGATAAATATTCATTAAAAAGAACTAGTGGAACCTCTATGATATTCTGATATGTTCAATATTTGTCGTTTTTGAAAAAAAAATACTCGGAAATATGTCAAATTCTAATATTCATTGCGAAAAGACCAAATTAAGTCTGATATTAGGAAAACACCTTCTGTTGGATTGATGCGAAAAATACTTGAAAATTTTAAATAATTTTCTAATTTCGTCATGAATCGTCAACCGGAAAGAATCTTCCATGTCATAAATAATATAGAGCACGAACCCAAATTTTATTTTTTGGGAGGAGAAGAATCAAAGCTTTAGGATCGAAATAAAAATATAAGAATTTTTTAACAAGTAATTCCCAAATAGATATCTATTGACATAAAACATTTCGGAAGGCACTTAAGGTTTCTCGGACATTAACGCAATGTTGGATTAAAAATCTGAATTTTTAATATGTTATTAATCGATAACAAATACGTATAAAATAATTTTTTGAAAAAAGATCTGCCCAAGGGTTTTCTTGTAATTAATTATTAAAAATCGGACATTTAACTCGTAGTGAATAGGGAATGTTGGCTGAAAGCATATATTTCGATTAATCTAGCCAAATCGTATGATGAGAAAAAAACAAAAAACTTTTATTTATATAGATAAATTATCGTTAGTAACGTTAAAAAAAACTTTCTAACCCAGGGTTTTGTAAATATTCAAATCTAAATGATCGAAAATATCAGTCCGCTTCACTTAAAAATAAATAAATCACGTGACTCGAGTCAAAAGACATTTATTTATTATATTTATTAATTAAATTATTTCATATTTCCGATTAAAAATGATGTTAGCTAACATCTAAATTAAAATAATTAACTTATGTGTTAAAATTTTTAATTTTAGTCGAAAAAAAATTTATATTTTATTTTGACTTGCGAGGTAATGTCCGAGCAACCTTAAGGAATAAAATTAATTGAAAAAAAAAATTTTAAAAATATATTTTATATTCGATTTTTCATGGATTTACTACTACATTAAGTTAAATGATTTGAATAGAAGGGACTAGATAAAATAAAATATTAAAAATAAATTTCATATTTTTTAAACATAAATAATAAGATGTAGGTATATTAATATATCGTAGATAAGCAAATGGTCCAAATATTATTATAGGTATATGTTTTTTCGAGCCAACAACCTTCAAGAGAATAAAGCCCTTGGCTCGCCACATTTGGGACAAGAAACAATTTTCCGGCTGAAAGACTCTCACTCTAAATGTTTCAAATATACAAACAGGTGGCTAATGGCTAATGGCTAATGATCAAGACTAGAAGAGCTAATAATATTAAACTTGCCTCAAGATTAAGATTCATAAAAATTTTATTATTTTGAATAAACAAAAAATTAATTGATATAAATTTTATATTGAATTTATCTAATAATAATAAAAGTTTTATATTTATATTAAGTTATCCAATTAACAAGTGAATCTAGAGTATTTAGATTATATATATATATTTCTGAAATGGTAAGGAGTAAAACAACAAGACGACGATTTAGTTATTGAAATCGCGAAAGCATTAGGACAGGTTCAATAAAAAACAAAAAACAAAAGGCCTTCTGATTGAATTTATTACCATCTTTTTCTCACCTAAAAATCAACCCCGATTCGCTTTATCAAAAAAGAAATCATTTTGAGGAAAGAGGTAAGGTTATGTTTTCATTTAAAGCTTTAAATTTCCACTGCCCAGGTACCCAAATAAATCGCTTAAATATTAGAATATATTGCAAAATTTGTATAGATAAGCATGGAGGGCTACAGAGATTTTTTTTTTGGAGGAGGAATTATTTATCTTATCTCTATTATATTAAACGAGCATACTTGCACATATATATATATAGTGCGTGGAGCACCGAGCGATGCTCGGTAGCTTGTTGCCTCTAAACACCTTAAAGTTTCAAATTTCAGGAAGCTCTTGCGATTACCTAAGACGAGATATAAGGAATGATTAAATATTTATTTAGCGACGCATTAATTTTACACCCCCTTCCTTTATTTAATCGGATTAAAATTTATACACGACTAATAACTTATGAGACTTGATAAGTACACCAATTTTTAGCAGAAATCGTTATAGCCGTTTTCAAAACGATTCTAATATCTATATACAAGAATTGCTCATTTTAATATAATAAGATATAGAATCGGTTTCTCGAAACGGCTCTACCGATTTGCTAAAAATTGGTGAATTTAACAAGTCTCATGAGTTATTAGTCGTGTACACATTCTAATCCGATTTAAATAAAGGAGGCGGGGTGTTATGAATTCTCCTAAAATGTCATCGATATCTACACTTTAAAAAATAAAATCAAAATGTTGATTTTTTTGATATTTCTAATTAATTTTTATTTCTTCCTGGATTTGTCCAAGCTTCCAAAGCATCTAATTCATTTAGAGAAAATTCAATCCACACAACAATTCTTAAATTGACATAAATTGCTGCATATATTTAAAATGTTACATGATTATTTCGAGTAATCGCTCATTGAAATTCTTAATTAATTGGTTGAACATTATAGATCAGGGCTGTAGCCTTGTGATAATGAGGGGCTGCATGCCCCCTCCACTTCAAAAATCATCCTCTTCTAAAATTTAAGCATGAAACCTGTTATAAAACCATTTTATAAGATTTGCAATATTTCTTTATTCTAATTTTTCTATTAAAATATACCAATATAATTCAAGAGAAAAATCAACTGGGGCTGGCTTCAGAAATAAGTCTTTTTTTGGAATGTCCAAAAACTGGGCTAATTAAAAAATTATTGATGAATAAATCTAGAAATAGAATATTGTATACAACATACTCTTTATAAAATTCAAAATATAGTAAGGAAAAATTTATTTTGAAATTATGAAGAATAAATTATTTTTTTGTATTGAATTATACTATCCGAAAAGTGTTCAATTAATAAAAATTTTTTTTCAAATTGACAAAATTATTAAATAATTTTTATTTTTGACCACGCTCAAGATTATTTTATTGAAAAAGTTTAAATTATTCTAATTCAAAATATTAGTTCCACTAAAGGTTTAAATTACTACGTCAAGATCAACCATTCTATCCGCAGTTCCATTTACACACGTCATTCCGACAACCCTTTTTATAGATTAAGCATCGCTTATAACGTCCTTTTCCCAAAAAACATGCGTTTTGAATTTCTACTATAGATACCAACAGAATGTCTAGAATTATAAAAGCTAAACACACTTTCATATATTTAAATACTCATCTATCATAATTATTATATCTGTTGTTTTTTTTTTCTCTACTTTTTACTAAGTAGTGTTTCTTTCTATTACTTTTTGTAATGTTTTTAAAGGCACATGCCGTTAAAATAAAAAAAAAAAAAAAATTAAAAAATTAAAAACCAGCCTGCTAATACCACTCGCAGATCAGGGCCATACGCAGCCCCCCCCCCCCCAGATCATCTACATCTACACGATATACCAATATCAATCTACAAAATGATATTAAATTATATATGTAGTTGAAAATTGTTTTTGCCTAATATTATTTTTATGTCAATATTTTTACATTCATCATTTAGTACTTAAATTATTAACAAGAAAGTTTTTAAACAAAAATTTGCATCAAACTATTACCAGAACAAATTAAAAGTTTAAAGTAGAATCCTTGTTTATAGTAGTGATGTAATGATTGATTTATAAATTTATTTTTTTTAATTTTGTTTTCACACGTTTTTCATATCAAATAAATATTATTTAATTGTTTTCACTGATAAAGAAACAGAAAAATAAATATAGGAAGCAATTATTTAGATTTAATTAAATTTCGATTAATTGCTCATTTATTTCCATGAGCTTACATGAAATGAAATTTGAATATTTAAATCATCTTTTTTTTTTTTTTTTAAGGAATTGTTACCTAATTTGAAATACTGCCTACTAATATGTATTTGACAAACTTGACCTCGGAAACTAAAATCTTATTTAGCAGCAGCCCTCAGCAATTGGTTCATGGGTTCAATATATTTCCAGACATCTCATTTCCTTATGACCGTCTGCTCAGGGGTACAGTAGACCATGCAGAAATCTCAGGCCGATTCTTTAGAAGCAAGTCTACTTATGTTGTAAATTTAAAAACTCTAAGTTGATCTAATTATGTGTACTCCTTTAATTTTTATATGAAAATCACTTCAGAATTAGAAGCCGAAACGTTTGCAAAAAATACTTCAAAATTTTAATTAATTTTCTAATTTCTAATCTATCCGAAAACATCACTCAGAATATTTATATTTAGTCCAGGGGCGTATACAGATTCTTTTGTAGAAGGGGGCCCAAACTCTATAATTGAAAAAAAAATGTCTTCACATAAGCCTTCCTCCCAGGAGATGTCACTTGAGTTAGACCATTTAATTTATATAGTTTGTTGCCTTCATCTTCAATCTAATTTCACACGAATATTCAATAGCATTTCGGAATTTTAGTTAACAATTGAAATGATATAGTAGGGAGAAACTCTTTACTGTGAATATTCATGTTTAATATTTATATGTATTATAGAGCAGATGATTCCTTCGGAACTATAATCTCAAATTAATCAAATATATATGATTATTTACTTCAATCAGAAGACACACTCTTAATTTATTCTAAATAAAAGAAAAATATTTCGATGGCATTTTTACTTTTTAAATATAAAAAAATAAACGTGGATAATTAATTAATTAATTAAGGGTTCCTATCATGAAAATGCCTACTTGAAAAAAATGTTGTTTTGTCAGCAACAAAGTGTCAAGGAATTTTTTTAACAATAAATAACGAGTAATTGTTTACATTTGATACTTGGTAAAATTAGAAACATGCACAATTTGACACTGTTATCTTTTCTCTTCGACTTTGATTTCTCATAGCTTTAATTTATTAATTTTACTTATGGAAAGTGGTGTAGGTTTATTTATATTTAATTTATTAATTGAAGCAGGAGACAAAAAGGCACTTAATTATTAGGAAACCGTAATTTTTAATGAGCATTGGCAAAATAGGAAAGAGGTGACCGATGATCAGGGAATAAAGCTCGGAATACGAACCCAAAGGGACAAGACTTCATTCGATTTTTCAAAGCTTTATTTATTCAAATGGATTGTATTTAAAAACAATAATAAAAATTTGATAAAAATACTTACGTCGTTGTCTTCAAGATAGGCGTAGACGTCAAGTTTATCCAGACGAATTGTCCCTTGAAATGGATAGATGAGAGTCCCTTGCTTAATCCAAGCATTACTCCACACGTGAACACGGCTTTCTGTCATACGTTTCCTTTCAGGAGCCGAAAGTACTAGGGAGAACTCCTGAGGAATTAGCACGCAAGTTTCCATTTTTATTTGATTTTTTATTTTTATTTTTGAAATTGAAAATGTTTTTATTTTCTCTATGCTACGCGAATACGGGGGCTTATGTCAAAAATGAATCTAATTAAGAGCTCATATCAGACGAAAGCATCCGCTTCACTAGAGTGGTGTACAAGATCGAACTTTCTCTGCCGGGCTCTGCCACTGAACTGAAAGGATGTCCCAGAAGAAAGAGAAAGACAAGCACGTGGGCACTAGCAAGGGCTGCGCCCCGCCGCCGGGCCCCCTCCACGAGCCCCCTCCACAGAAAACATCAACACCTAGACGGAATTTAAACGCCGCGAAAAATCTTTCAGGTGCTCTTCTGCTCCTCAACTGCGGTCCGATCTCAAGGTCGATGGCTCCTGGGAAAGGAGGGGCCAACTCTCGACTTGTCACCCGCTGCACGGCCACTTGTTCCATTTAAGCAAAAGTTTCTCTTGATTGGAGCTCATCTTCTCTATCATCCAGTCTTATAGCTAAACTGAGAACATCATCAAGAAAGGGATGAGCCTCTAGATATGAAGCTATTCCAACAAAACTTGGAAGCATTCAAGTCTCCTCTTAGAAATCAACTCATCTGGATCAAAATGTCTTGGAATTTTCTATAAATTAACAATATTAGGGAGTTTTAACCTAAATGATTTAATGTCTACACTGCCGAATTTGAAAAATCGACCACAAAATAAAAATTTAATTAAATAGCATATTATTTTTAAATTTTAAAATAATACTATAATTTGTTCTATTAACTTTTAAACTAATATATTCAATAAAGTGGATATCGATGAGACAGTCCAAAAAAGAAGAAGCTAATTTACACTATCTTTTTATTCATAAAACCGACGTTTCGGAGGCTATTCCTCCTTCTTCAGGGTTTTGAAAAGTCTATATTACTACATTATAATTCTGCTGAGAATGAAATACAATATATTATTGTTACTGCCACTGAAGAGGAGACAGAGGAGAATCTCGCATTGGATTTCCTTCACTGACTTTTCAAAACCCTGAAGAAGGAGGGAGTCTCTCCGAAACGTCGGTTTTATGAATAAAAAGATAGTGCAAATTATCATCTTCTTTTTTGGACGCCTCATTGATATCCACTTAATTCACCTATCAGTCCGTCTCCAAAAATTACCAATCTTATATTCAATAAATATTGATAAAAAATTTTGAAATTAAAAAAAATAAGTAAAATTAAATTAAAAGATACAATTACAAATTATCATACTTTCTCAATATCACTTTAAATTTAAATAAAGTTTTAATATGAGATCAAATTCCACTTGAAATATCGAATAAAATGAATAATTTTGAACTAAGCATCATTGATAGAAAGATAAAATATACAAAATAGATATTTTTGAGGTTCAAGCAGACCACTGAATTTGCTATTTTTTATATATTTCAAAAATTATTGTACAACAATGTTCACTGAATATGTTAGGATAAGAGTTAATAGAACAAATTATATGGTTATTTGTGAAAATTTTATAAATAATTTGCTATTTAAAAAAGTTTTTATTAGTGGCTCGATTTTTTTGCACCGAAGTGTATATGAATTCAAATTCATCTTATTTGGATAAAGAAAGGAGACTTGAACGCACGAAGAGGTCATGAATATTTTTAAGGAAGTCCTTTCGCTGCCAACGTTAACTAAAAAATATTAGATTATAATTATAACTATTTTTTAATAATAGTTTAACTCTCTATCTATGGATTGGTAAAGTTTCAATAACACATTAGCGAGCAAATTATTGAAAATAAATTTTTTTATATGTAAACATTTTCTCAGAGTCTTGTGGAAAATTAAGATATTGACACTTTCTCTTGAATTCATACTACTATTAGTTGAATAGATAAAGTTAAAAACTAAAATTAGCTTTTGAAACATGCAGGTTTCTTTTTTTGCAATAAAATATATCTTTGACCGAGGGATTTACTGAGAAATTTGCTAAAAATCACATCAATGCTATGTTTGGATTTAAATATAAACAGTATTAATATAACGCATTGCTAAGACATACAAAAGATATTATCAGCTTATTTGAATAAAACAAACTAACTTTTTGTATTTAATTATTTTTTTATAATTGTTTTTATTTCAAACATTTACGGCTTTCTTTTCTACTATTTATTTTTTAATTCTATTATTTTGCTTTTGTATTTAATTTATTTTATTATTCTTTTGACTCAACTGGAGCGAAAGGACCTCATAAGAGCAAATAAATAAAAGTGTCCTCTGTTAGATGCAGAAGAAAAATACACCTATATATAATTTATATACGGATATATATATATATTTATTTATTTATTTATTTATTAGAGACAA
Source organism: Forficula auricularia (assembly GCA_024734495.1). NCBI lineage: Eukaryota > Metazoa > Arthropoda > Insecta > Dermaptera > Forficulidae > Forficula > Forficula auricularia. The sequence goes on along the minus strand of JALMQS010000092.1, from coordinate 8,744,990 downwards.
TAGTGTCGAAGGCGGCCTTCATTTTCAGTCTTTTTTTATATTTTTTTTTTTGACTCCCTGGATCTTCGGGTGAGACTAGCATGTCTGATAGGTAGGATCGAAGAACAAGCTAATAAAGTAGGGTTACAAATCAACGAAGAAAAGACAAATTATCTAGTCTTAAGGCGAGACCCTTGTGTATAAAACCCAGACATGAACCCCTACAAGTAAGGAAAAATAGATACAAAACAAGTCACAGAATTTAAATACTTCGGCTCACTATTCTCTGACACTGGATCTGGGGACATGGAGATCTGCGACGCCTGCAGTCAGGAAATCAATGCTACTATGGATTGAGCCACTATTAAAATCGCCCAGTAGACCTTAAGATTCGTATTTATAAAACCCAATACAACTCGTCGTTCTTTATGGGTGTCAGACATGGAGCATTAAGGCGAAGGAATGTAATAGGCTTCTGGTGTTTGAACGGAAAGTTCTGAGTAAGATATTCGGACCCGTACTAGTACGGGAGAATGGAGAAGACGGTACAACAGAGAGCTTGAGCATCTATACGGAGAGGCTAGCTTCGTGGGAATAATGAAGAGCTGGCGACTCCAGTGGCTCGGTCATTTGGCACCGATGGATACCTCACGCTGGCCGAGGGTGGCATTCGATTTCAAACCAACTGGGAGAAGACCTCTGGGACGAACGAGGATGAGATGGATGGACGGAGTCAGGAACGATCTGCCTGCGATTGGATTGGAGTGGCAGAACTTAAGAGAGGAGACTAAAGATAGTTCCCTCTAGAGGCAAATTTGTTCAACATCGCGCGGTCCCTTGGGCCTATTTGCGTAAAGTAATGCTAAGGTAGTAACAGAGGGGGAGAATTGAATGCACGAGAAGAAATGAACGGAAATTAAACCATCAGGATCAAAATAATTTGGATAATAATTCCTTGAAATATCAAAAAATTGATCAAATATTTCTGTTTATTTTTTGATTATTAATTAATTAGTTAATTATATATTAATTTATGCACTTTCGTTGTAATTATAAAGGATTTCACTACCAAATCAAGATGTAAATACTTGAAACATATAATAAATGTCATAACATCAAAATATTATAAGTAAATTTTGACAAGAAGAGTTGATAGATCATGGCCGAAATCAAGTCTCAGCGAGAAGGGGGGGGGGGCAAGGTGTTAAAAACACCCCAGAAATGCAGAAGTAAAAACATCGACATTTTACAGGATATAATAAAACGTTCAATAAAATTTTAATAATAAAAAATAGTCTGATAAAAAAAAGCAATCTGGGCATCAGGAAGGTCGTATCTCTTACTCCTAAGAGTATAACCATACTCCCTAATTCCGGTAGCCCCCCCGTAAAAAAATTAACTGACACTCTCCGAAATTTTTTCTGGTTACGACTTTGTAAAAACTGAATAAGATACGAGTTCCCACAGAGTGTAGGGGCGGGGGGGGGGGGGAGTTAGATGCACGGTGGGTCATTGAAATTTCTGGGGAGGGGAGGCTGAAATTGTTGCAAAATTAGTATTTTATGATAAAAATAAAACGATCAAGTTTATAGCTTGAAAAAGAGGTAATAAAAATCTTCAATTCTTTAGAAGTGAATAAAATATAATGTACACGGGGGTGTGGGGGTTACTTTTCATGATACTTGAGGAGGATGAGTCATGAAGCTAGGGGGATGTAGGCACTCCTGTAAAATTTAAATAGTTAGGTATAATGAGCAAGTTGTTGTTTTTTAAGATGTTTTAATGTGCAGTGTGAAATGGAACATCTCCATTATCACAAATCAAAGTTTGAAAACGGTGATCTATTACCCAAGTATTTTAAAGAATCAGAGAAAAATAGTATATTTACCCAAGTAACTTTCGAAACTATAGTCTGAAACAAATAAATTATATATATTATATACATATTTATACTATTTGGTGTATGTATGTACAATTGTACATAGGTATATGTTTATTAGCATCAAAGAGAGGACAACCTCATTGATTTCTTTTATAAAAATAGTAGGTACTTAATTATGCCTACTTGAATAAGTTGATGAACTTATTATTGATCGAAACAATATTAGTTTTATGCTGGGCTTAATTTCTTTTTACTCATCGCAATAACTAGGAGTACTAAAGAATATGAATTAAGGTAAATTTTTCCAAGCGCTTTGGTTCTTTTTTTTCTAGAAATTAATCTTTGGTTAAGAGTGTATATCTGTATTTTTTCAACATTCTGTCTCTTTCTCAGAATCGACTTCTATTCTGTTATTTACATTTGGACACTGCAAAAAAGTAAGCTGTCGACAGGATTCTGTTCAGTGACCTACTTACTAATACAACAAGACGAATTTATCTAAATTCATTCAGATATTTGAGCCCATGAGAAATAATAGATCAATATGGTATTTCTAATTAAAATGAGTGATGATGAAGGTCAAGCCTTCGAAACAATAGTCTCAATCAAATGAATTATATATAGGTATGGAGTAGGTCCATGGATGCTGTGGATGCTGCACATCCCTAAAATTTCAAACTTTTCGAGTATTTTCATAAATATATAAAGTCGAATTCAAAATTTTAGGAGGATCTTTAAATTTTAAAATTATTATCCGTAATTTCAAATATTTCTATAAAAAACATTTTTTGATTTGAAAAGAATATTGATTCTCGGAAATAAAATTGTTGGATAGTTTGAATGAGCAATTAAAATGAATGGTTTTTCCGAAAAGGGTCCGGATAGAAGGTCTGGAGTCACTGCTTGGTATATCTTTCAGTTCAAGCATGTCAAAGACAAGTCCAGATAAGTTTTAGTCGGATAAAAATTCTTCTCACTGAGGAACTATTAAAATAGTATCTAATAATACAAAAAAGAAATAAATAAAGATGATTCGAGAATTTTTGGAATAATTCATTTCTAAGAACACTCAATAGATATAAGATAACTAAGAGTGTTATAGGCAAGACATAGCTTGCTTACCTATAGCAATAGCGCATTAGGAGAAATTTAGGATTTTCTTATAGGGCAGGCTGATTCATTGTGGAAGATGGTCGATTTCCATCTCAGGGACTGTGGAGTTTAAGTCATAAGATTTAATTTCTGACTCCTACACTCACTCACACAAAGCAGTATCCGTTTGGGGGCGAAGGTCGCAAAATATATTTAAAAAAATCTAATGTTGAATTGGAGAAATAACGAAAATGATGCCGTTTCGTAGAAATTTACAAAAAAGAGTGAAGAATAAAATAAAATTTAAAAAATAAAGGGTTCTTTTTTGGATAGCATCCTCTGTGGCTGAAAAGGACAACTTCATTGATTTTTTCTTTATGAATCAACAGCTCTGCTACTCTTGGAAAAACAAAATCTTTTCAATTAAATTATTTATAATATTTACTAAAGATTTCAAAGGGATAACTCAATCAAGTGTGGATTTAGTTATTCTAATGCCTAAACAAATGCAAAGAATCTATTTTATTTAACTACTTAGAAGTAATATTTCATTTAACCATAATTTATAAAAGCTATGTTAAGTCATATACGTATAGAAAGTCCCAACCAGTTTTTAACTACCTACCTGAATACATATAAAATTTTATGCTTTGCACATGTAAATGGGTTTGGTCGGTTTTGGTATTTTTATCATAATTATAAGGTTGTATTTTGATATCTACTTATATTACAATTTATAAATGTTTATACTTTTCAAAGTTAGGTATCATATGTGCATTCTAATACGACTTTCTGATCAAAAGAAAAAAACAAATGTATTTAAAAAAAAAAAAAAAAAAAAAAAAAAAAAAACTGAAGATGAAGGCAAAGGCTTTGAATATATAGTCTTAACGAAATAATAACCTATAACCTTATATTTAAATGGATATCAAGCAAATTAAATCAAATTTAATTGCTCTTATGTCATAATTTATTTCATACTAAATAAGTATAACCTTAAACAGATCTCGCTATTTCCAGGTTGTGCAAGGGTTCTTGTGATAGCGATTGCAAATATAATGTGATTCTGTGATTGTAACGATGTGTATTGTGTTAGTTTTCATAATAAATAAAAATTAAAAATTCAAATTTTGTGTTAATCTTTCAAAAATATATTTTAATCTAAAAACTATCAATATTTTAATTCTTTGATAATATTTTCTCGTAGGAAAGGAAATTCAAATACCGTGATTAAAATTCCACATTTCCATAATATTGATGCGAAATAATCCTATAAAAATGAAGATAAAGACTTCGAAATTATTTAATTAAAAATATTACTAATAGTCTCAAACAAATAAATTATAGTAATATATACCTATATATCTATATTGAAGGAGACAATAAAAGAGTGTGTCTTCTGCTGGAACTTTTATTGTATCCTTCAATATATAAAAATTCTGCTACCCTCGCCTCGGCACAAAAACATTCAATTTATATATCTATACATATATATATATTTGGTACACCTAAATCTATTGCATCAAGTAGAGGACAATCTCATTGGTTTCTCTTTATGAAATTATTATTCTCAAACAAATGATATTGAAGCAAATAAATTCCTAATCAAAAGTATTATAAATTAATGTTTATGGCTTCATAATAAAAAATGTTTCACCTTGAACCAACACCTATCTCATTAAAAGTTATCAATTTATAAATTTTAATTTATTTAATGGTAACAATTTCGATGATTTTTACTTCAGTTTAATAAAAAAAATTTGCATTTAAAATACTATGCTATTTTCGGTTAAATAGCTAGTGCCTGGAGCACCGAGCGATGCTTTGCTTTGAACTTTTTGCCTCTAAATAGCTTAAGTTACAAATTTCAAGGCTCTGCGACTTACCGAAGACAATATGTGAATGATTAAAATATTTATTTTACGACACTCCTAATTTACATCACCCTTCCTTTATTTCAATCGGATTAAAATCTATACACGACTAATAACACTTGACTCATGACACTTGATAAGTACACCAATTTTTAAAAAATGTTAATGCCGTTTTTGAGAAAATAAAAAAAAAAAAAAAAACGAAAAATCTTTCATGTAAATGTCTACTTACGGTGTTCCGATTTCAACCAAAAGCTTGCTGTACCCCTTCTATAGCCTATATCGAGCTTAAGTTTCGAATTTCGTAGCTCTGAGATTTATGTTTGCGAAACGCAGGGGGTACATTCTTACATACGTAAACACCAACTTCTGGAACTTCTATTTTATCCAAAATCTTTTTGTACTTCTTGTAGCCTCTAGATACCTTAAGTTTCAAATTTCAAGGCTCTGCGACTTTCTGAAGACGAGATATGAACGATTAAAATATTTATTTTGCGACATGACTAATTTACACCCCCTTCCTTTATTTCAATCGGATTAAAATTTATACACGACTAATAACTCATGAGGCTTGATAAGTATACCAATTTTTAGCGAAATCGTTACAGCAGTTTTTGAGAAACCCATTGGATATATTATATATTATATATACAAGAATTTCTCATTTAATAATATAAAATAAGATAAGACATGCAGTAACCAGTGAGGGGGGTTAGCCCGAAATGTTGATATAAATAAAACAAAACTCTGATAAAAAAGGCATCCGGGAGGTCATGTCTCTAACTCCTAGGAGAATAGCCATACTCCCCAATCGGTGGATAGCTAACACCCTGAAAATTAACTAACCCCTAACCCCCCCCCCGCCCCCGAAATTTTTTCTGTCTACGGCCTTGATATAAGATGTTCTAATATATCAGGTTCTCATATGCTCATTCAAGTCTCCGTTCTATTTTCCTTAGAGTAAACAAACAATTTTTATTTTAATGGGAATATGAGCTATTGGATATTAAAACGAATGCATTAACAAGTGTTGTCGATTTATTTCATCAGGTTGGTAGTATTTTTAATTTCGCGCAGATCTTTTGGTGTTTAAATGTGACTAGAGGTACGGAGAGCAGACGGATGGGCGGAGCCAAGACTTAAACCCTGACCAATAGGCTTCCGTGAGTCCCCCTCCAAACACAAAGCTACGCCCAATCAGCTACAGGGATGGCTATTAGCACAAATAATAATATTACGATGATATAATAAAGGGAACCGAATAATAACGTGAATAAATGCTTAGCTACTCAAGATCTGTATCATTAAATCTCATCTGGATGTCAGAGAGGTATTTTTAAACCCGTCTAAGTACATCAATCTTTAACTTATTTCGTTAATGAGTTATCTTGACCACAAAATTCCGGGCAAACACACAGAATATATAAGTAAATTATATTTAAAAATTATCGTCAATTTCTATTTTAATAATTCTAATATATTTTTTTTTATATACCTACCAATGTACTCTTATCAAAGCTGTTTATGGAATAATTCAATTTAAAAACTAATTCACTTGAAGGAGACAATAAAAGAGTGTGTCTTCTGCTGGAATTATAAATTTTATTTATTTATAACGAAACTATAGTCTCGTTATAAATAAATAAAATTTATAATTCCAGCAGAAGACACACTCTTTTATTGTCTCCTTCAATATATGAAAATTCTGCTACTCTCGGCAAAAAAAACTTTCAATTTAACTAATTCACTGCATTCTGACACTAATTCAATTTCAATTCTTTGAGTTAATATGTTTTTGAGTGTATGTAGGGTAAGGTCTATTTAAAATAATTTATAATCATTTATTAATATCCCCCTCCCCTCTCTTAATTTTGAGCCCATTATTAATTGAACACAGTGGCGTAGCCAGAAAATTTTCATGGGGGAGGGGGTCAAGCAAAATATTTAGTGGGAATTTTTTTTATTAAAACAAATAGATACTTCAGGGAATTAAAAAGAACATAATTCTTGATTAATTATATTTAATTACAGTTAGTTTGTCATAAGAAACGATTTCTCGCTGCAGTTACTCATACCATGTGTCCTGCTCTTGGGGAGTTCTGGACCCCCCCCCATCCCGTGGCTACGCCCCTGATTGTACATATCTTCTTTTAAATGTGAAATTCTTCTAGGGGTCAATATCAATTTCATCACATAGTGAGTGATTTTTATAAGGCCGTATAGGGATAAATTTTGTACAAATCGATCAAAGACTACTAGGACTTATAATAATAGATTTATTTTTTGAACCCCCCAATATTGGCCTCAGAAAAAATAATTAGATACTCTCCTTTTTATCATAGGCCCCTTTTAAGTAAATTCCATTTTTCTTGGGTATTTTTTAGTTTGGAAATTTTATAATTTTAATTTTTTAAGAATCCCTCCCTTATAATTTTTTGATTCAATTTCAAGTGAAATCTAAGCAGCTTTTAATCTTAATATAAAGAATCTAAGTATATGTGAAATTTCGTTTTGATATTCATGCTAGTTTTTGACCTAGAGCGTACACAAAATTTGGTGATGTACCTATACTAACTAACATACCTACTAACAACGTAACGTAGTTTTAAGAGACATTTTAACCAAAATCATTAATATTTCGTAAAATATAATTTTTTGCTGCTCATTCTTTTAGGCTTTTTTAAGACCGAAATGCCATGGTTTCGCCCAATTTTTTTTATCAAAATAGTTTCAGCCGTTTTAAAAATATTTCGAAATAACGATGCAAAAAACACTTTTTTTCATGCACAATTAAAGAGTAAAGTACTGTAAAAAGGTTTTTCTCAAATAAGTAATTAAATAGGATAGGTATAGGTACGGTTTGATTAAAATAAATTTACGTTTATGCTAGATATACATTTAAAATTATATAGGTAAATATTTTAATTATTATTTGAACCTATGTAAATATTTATATAGAAAATTAAATATAACACACGACACACCAAAAAGATGCAGCCCTTATGTATCTCGAATAAAGACCATTACATTACCGAAAAGAAGAAGTTAATAAAGTGAAATATTGGAGACGTACCTATAGGCGTTTGCTCCCCAAATTTTGAAGGTTTTGTGGTTATAAGTATCGAGAAAGACGCAGGTCGGGAGAGAGTTCCAGTTCCTTGAAATCACAGCGACAAACCGAATGAAGTATAGTCCGGCATTTTTCCAATTTAATGTGTTGGGAGTCGGAAAAATCGCGTGCTACACGCAAAGCAGGCTCTGGGGTAAATTATTGATTTTAACTCATCAGATTACATACCTTATCTATAATATAACTTCTTCGATGGGCTAGATCGTTCGATAGTTCGTTTCTGAATTCCATCTAGGGTGGTAAGAGAATACTTGTGGAGGACTCTCTCCACAACTGCATTTGAAACAGGGGAAGATTTGCGTCTTGTAGAGGGTGAAAATTTGCAGGGACGTGAAAAGTCGCCTGGACCTGAATAATAAGCCAATTTTCCTCTTTGCGGATTTCGCCACAGAAGAAATGTGTTCATTCCAAAAGAGGTCAGATACGACTGCGACCTCCACAATAAAGACAGCCTGTCACACATCTCCAGGGTATTTGAACCAGGAAGGATGTCAGGGAAATCTTTCATTTGAAGCCTAGAAATTAAACAATATTGAGTCTTTTTTGTATTACAGCTAAGTAAATTTTGAAAGTCCCATTTTTCTAAAGTGTTCAGATCGAGAATGATTGAAATAATGTTTGAATTATTCGGAAGTGAGAAGTGTAACAGTAAATGAGAAGTTTGGTTAATTAGATCGTTTGTGTATATTAGGAAGAACTTGGAGATAATTGAACCTTGAGGAACTCCGGCAGAAAGAAGTGGATGATGTTCTATCACTCACACAACCACAACTTTAATACTACGATTTGCGAGAAACGTTTTGAACCATTTGCAAATTGTTACTGTTAAGCAAATGACTGGCAGTTTGGCAAGATTTTTGTGCCAAACTTGCTCAAAAACTTGTGAAATATTCAGGGCTAGTCTGAGAGTTTCTTTCCCACAGTCTCTAGATTTTTGTTCCAGGTATGAGTTACATAAGATAAGATATCGCCTGTGGAACGGTACTGTCCAAATCCATATATTGTTTATCGTGAATTATTTTATTGTAAGTGTATAAATAACACTCGAATTTTAACTTTTGAAAAGTTTTTCTTATTAGTGAATAATTATCTGATTGTCACACACAAAAATAGTAGAAAATATTATGTGAAAATACCACATCACAATTTTTTTGGTAGGAACAGGTTGAAATTTTCAATTTTCTCCTCCTCTTCAAAATTCCAAAACTTACTCAAAGTTAAGATTTTTTTTGTTTCCTTTTTTTATTATTTTATGGGGTAATAAATAGATATAATTTTTATAAAATTCTAAATAAAATCATATAGAAGTATTTTTCAAGCCAAAATATTGACCCCACTGATATAAATTCATCATAATTATAATTCTTGATTTGTGAAAAATATAATGTGATACTCAAAAAAGAAATTTATTTTTGAATTTAGCAGTCAAAAATCTATAAGAATCACATAAAATTATTCAAACTTTTCATTGAACACCTGTGATATCTTAAATAAATAGGTATTGAGGAATATTGATTAATACTGAAATCGCGCCAGTTTTTGCATTTTAATCTTTAAGTGTACTTTAGACGTGTATCTATCTACTTGAGTAGATTTTTTAAATTTCTCAAAAATATAAAAATTCAGTTGAAAACAGGCTCTGGCCTTGAAAGCATGCGCGGATCCAGGGGGGAGGGGCGACTGCCGCCCCCCCCCCCAAAGCATTGGAGATCAACATTTTTTACATCTTTATTTAATTTTTTTTTTTTATAACATTAAATTTTAAAATTGAAAATAACAAAGTTCTATGTGGGGGGGGGGGGGTCGTCTCTGACCCCCCCCCCCCCGCTTGGACAATTCGATCGCGACACACTTCCGAGATCAAAAGTAGATCTTATATATCGGCGACCGCCCCCCCCCCCCCCCCCCCCCCAAATCAGAGGTCTGGATCCGCGCCCGCTTGAAAGCATAGTCAAAATTATTATATGCTTAAGCAAACAACATCAAAATGAGATTATTTAGCAAGATATCAAGAATAAAGGCTAAGTTGTCTTGGTTCATTTTAATCAAAATCTAATTAGCCATTAATCTCAATATACAAGTATATCGTTTTGAAATCACTCAGTACGCTCGTCTGGCAGTCTGTTGCCTACCAGGCAGGCTAATGTATTGAATTGACTATAATTATTTTATCTATCATGTTTCTGTGCTTGTGTGTGTCTACCTGAATTCCAATATCCACGATAAACCAAGATCAGAAAGTCGTAGAAAGTTCATTCTGGTTCGGAAATATATTTTATTTTTTTAGTGAGAAAATAATTAGTTTTTGGACCTTCTAGCTTTAGAACTTCTGGTTTAAAAAATAAAGAAATAAAAAATAAAATTTGATGGATCGTTATCGGCGTCTCTGTCTGAGAACATTGAAGTTATTCAACTACTTCTAAATAAAATTTCCCAAATTGGAATTAAAGCAGGTTAAATATCAATATAACCAAACAAAATTTATGAGTCTTTACAACGCCAGTCACACGAAAACGCCATCCTCTACATCGATCAACAAACAAATTGACCGAGTAAGATCCTTCTAGTACCTCGGTTGTATCACAAATGACCAGCCAAATCCGGATAACGAAATTAAGTCTGGAATTGAGTTTGCACGGTCCACTTTCAATAAAATAAGATCCTTCTTTGTCGATGACAACCTAAATTTTAAAATACGAGAGAGGTTGATCAAATGCTATATGTTTGGCCCATTTTTTATATGGTGTAGAGGGGCGGGACTCTCAAACTTAGCGCAATGAATCGCCATAGGCCTTTTTCGAGATGTGGATCGCCAAACGAATGCTCCGAATCCCCTAAGTCGATAGAGTCACCAACAGAGAGATCTTGAAAAGGTCTAACACACAACAGGAGCTCCTCAACACTAATAAGTGCCGGAAAATCTCTTATCTTGGTCACATCTTGAGAGGTAGCAAATGTCGAGGGCTTCAATTGATTCTCAAAGGAAAAATTGAGAGTCGTCGTGGACCCGGGAGAAAACAGCTGGTTAAGAATTTTAAGCGAATGGACAGGCATGCGAATCGTGCTATGAATAAAGTAACAAAAATCGAATTGTCATATGGGGATTTTTCTTTATCTATGGAAACTTATTGAGCTGAAATTTGGTTTTGAATTAATAAACTACACACACACACACTATTTTCTACGCATGCACAATGGAGGTTTACGAGTAAATTGCATGCAATTAAGAACTCATTACCATCCATATTACCTTACTTGATTTCAAGTGATTTGATGATGTATCATCAGTTGTTGAGAGTTATTTAGCCGCACCTGAGGGGTACGTTTCTGTGTGTCACCGCGAGGAGGTGATCTCTCTTATCCTTCCTGTGTTGAGGAATCTTAAAGCTAGGGTTCTGTTGATTAAGTCAACAGTAGTCTAATTATTAGTTAGTTATATATATTTTTTTTCTAGATCTACTTGTGTGTGTTCTTACCCCTATTGGTTAGAATTTCTACTTGCTCAGAGGAGCGATAGTGCTGCTGTGAATTATCTATTCTAGGTGTTAGTTCTATTCATGCTTGAAGAGACCGGGACTTTTGGGTCCCCGTCCCTTGTCGGGCTGACCATTAATAAGCTACAACTCTGTGCCAAGTTTCAACTTCCTCGTTCCAAATTTTTAGCTGTCGAAAAATCGCCAAATCGTTAAAATTTGCGGATTTCGTACCAAGTCAACTTTTTCTCCAATTTATATTGGCTTTTGAGTTTAAAACTCTTACTTAAAATTCGAGCGTACAAATAAACAGAAATAAAACAGTTCTTTGCTCCTGGTGGCCTTGAAAAATAAAGATCTGCAAAAATCTTGTTTTTTTACATAATTATACTACTAAAATTTAAATGATGGTATTTTATCATAAGTATATCAAAGATTTTTAGTTTTAGTAATTATTGAAATATTTTGTCTTCTGCTTAATATAAATTTAATTGAGATTATAATTTTGAACCTATTCCATCACCTTAATTTTCTGAAATAAATATATATGATTATTTTTTTTCGTGTCGATATCAACAAATCAGAAGGCTGAATTTAGCTAAGGTTATGATTTCGAATAAATACGAGTAACATCAGTCAAATAAATAGACTAACTTTTAATGGATTTTTAATTTTACCTAAAAATAATCTTAAAGAACACAATTATTCATATTTGTATATTATCGTCGGGTTGTATACATAAAAAATTCCTATACAATAACTAATCCTGTAGATATGACGTGTTATTTTTGGAACTAATCTCAAACTCTTTTGTTATTGTTTATTATAGGAGGATATCAAAAAATAAATCCGATAAAATTAATATTTATACAATATTAATCTTGATTACTCAAACATTAATTTTAATCGACATTGAATTTACTAAACAGTGAGAATAGAAATTGATTTCAATTTTTATAAAAATATGCAAGTCGTTCAGAATTATCTAAATAAATAAAATTAGTTACATTAAGAAGAAGACTTTTAATTTTTTCCTTATAATAAGAAAGCTTAGAAAATATTTTACTTTCACTTGAATAAAATAACACTATTAAACAAAAAATTACCCGTAGACCTAACAATGGATTCTAGTAGAGTTATATACGCTGATTATAATGGAATTTCCTGATTTTTTACAAAACGTCAAAATTTTGAGACATTATCGGTCGAAACGATGAAAAAGGGCATTTTGACCTATTTTTCGAGTCCCATTAAATATTAAACAGCAATATTTAAAATCAAAATATAACTTAAAAAACTAAAACTACGTGATTATAAATGACAATAAACATAGATAAAAACATAAGGTGTCTTAGTTTTTTAGTTATAACTCAAGTTCTAATTGAGCTAAAAAAGTGGTAATTTGAAAATCAACGAGGAAGCTGTTTTCTATTACGTCAACAAAATATTTTGATTTAAAATATTGCTGTTTAATATTTGATGGGACTCGAAAATAGGTCAAAATGGCCTTTTTCGTCGTTTTGACCGATAATATCTCAAAACTCTGACGTTGTAAAAAATCGGGAAATTGCATGATAATCAGCGTATAAAACTATACTGGAATCCATTGTTAGGTTTATGGGGAAATTTTTTTTTAATTTTTGTCGAGCAGTGTAATTAAAGCCTTCTATTTTCCATATTTTAAATTTTACTATTGACAAATGGAAGTTCCTTTATAGTTGAAGCTGAAGAAAAATTCGGGTAGGTATTCTGGCCTCCAGAGCCGAAAAAGTGTCCCTATCTGTCTGTCTAGTGTAGCGATAACTCAAAAATTGCAAATCTTAGAGAAATGTATAATACATATATTAGAAGTATTTTGTTGGAGACGGACTGGTATATCTTCATGGAGATTTGATGGAAAGGCAGCCCAAGGATAATGAAAAAAAATTCCAAATAAATAATTTATTGGAATGTTATTTTTAATGGTAGAGGTATCACTCGCATCCATAATAGTTAATTAAATTAAAGGAATAGCAAGTAATTGTCCAATTCCATGCTGTTCCTGTTTTAATTAATAATTATTTTCAATTTTTTAAAAATGGATGTTTAGGAGGATCTTGGCGTTGTAATCGTGTATATTTTTCCTGTATTTAACCCTTTAACTCCGGCTCTCGTCAATAAGAAAGTCTGCCTTGCATTCCGCCTAACGTCAATAGACTATTGATGTTTTTTAGTTAATTATTATAGTCCCTGGAGCACCGAGCGATGCTCGGTAACTTTTTACTACAGTTAAAAGCTACTATATTGTGACGAAACAGGCTTTGTTATTAATTAAATTGTATAATTGTAAGATTTTTTTATTTTTTTGAATGACAATTCAAAGTGACATATGATTTATTATTTGAATTTATATCGAAAAGTGAACTTGACGGACATCTATTGGGAAACAAGTACTAATTAAAATCTAAGTCTGATTGGTGTCTCCCTCCGCGGCTAATTGGGTAATTAGGTCACCCAGGTAGCCAGCAGTTTAGCGTGCCTTGAAGAATAAACTCTTCCTCTTTTGCCTACGACCTTGATCCGAAACGCACGTGGTTTACTGACCTAATCAAAACCCCATCTGTGATAGTTAAAAATCCAAGTATATCTTGAACAATCCAACGTTTTATCGTAATATCAAGTGTTCAGTGAAAACATCCTGTGATTCTATATCATGTGCGATTGATATTTTCAAGAAAATAGCTGTGATCTGGGAGTTATCCAAAATTCAAGACTGCCGGTCGCGTGGAAGTGCTGTTCAGTGGTTCCAGACGCGGTGATTCGAATAGATAAGTACTTGGTACATTCTTTGATGAATGAACTTAATTAACTATTAAATTATAATAGGCAGAGAGCACAATCTTGACCCTAAGGTACTAACTTACCATAAGTAAGCCTAGAGTCGGATTGAATAAAATAAACAATTTACCAGGTTCACTTCAATAATACATTTGAAATTAATTATTAAGTTGTAAATGATATGTTAATGAATAGCCTATAATTGGAGGTATAATTAAAGAAATTAATACAAGTATGTTGGTTTCCGGAAGTAGCTTTAAATAAAGATAAAAGTAAATATGAACACAATATATTAGTTTGAATGGGTATCGAGCCAAAACACAGAATTAATTTTATATATTTAATCAATAATTTAAATTCAGTAAATTTTCTATCAATTTCATTAATATAAATTTTCTTGAAATCCTAGAACAGAGTCAAAATGGCGTCCAACATTAATAATCTAGGGTATCTGATCTAATTAACCAGCGGATTGCTAAATAGTAATTATAAACTAGCGTCACTGATACCGCCCACTCTTGAACATTTGATTTCAGTGAAGTGCACGGTTCCCCTTAAAGAGGGATAAGGAAGCTCTCCTGTAATCAGCTGACTAGCTAGATTAGAAATATAGTCACAATCACGCATGGTACAGACGGATGACCCGGAAATCTGGAAGGAGCCAAAACAACATCTGTATCTAAGAGATATTCAAATTTTAAAAATAATTTAATTTATATTTTCCATAAAAAATATTAATAATAAAGTAACTTAATATTTAAATAACCTACCCTTATTAAAGGGGATAAATTAATTTCCCACATGTGTTTGGGGCGACAAGCCTATTTCAGCTAATTTTATTGATATAAAATTAATTATATAAAGAAAAAAAAATAAATAAAATAAAAATCATTTCTTTTAATATAATAAGTAAACATTAGAATCAAATTTCTCGGAACTTGAAAACAACAAATCAAGTCAGATGACCAATATATTTTATGTTTCTTTAGTTAAACAAACCAATAATAATTAATAATAATAAGCCAAATATATGAACCTGAATTGTTATAAATTAAATTAAAATATAAATAAACATAACAAGTAAATAATAAGTCTAATTAAAAGAAATAAGTCATTATAATTTATTAAATTTGATAAATATAAAACACTTGATAATATTTGTTTATAAACAAAAATAAGTAATTCGAATTTGTTGATATAAAAATTAGAAGTAAAATAAATAATCATTGTATTAAAATTGTCAAAACTTAATAGAAGAAATTTGAACTTTGAATTTTATTATTAATTTCAAACTAAGTTTTTTATTTAAGAAAAATTAAATACAACTCAATTATAACAAACAAATCAATTTATCGTAATTTCATCAAGATTAACCTTTTGTTTAATTTATTAATTTTCACGAAAAGAAATTAAATGCTATTAATTATAAACAAACAAAAGAAACCTTTTTAGTAATATCAATAAAACTAATTTCATAAATTTTAATTAACTCATTTGAATTTGGTTTTCTTGAAATAAACCAGAGTCCATTACAATTAAGCTTTTCTTTCAGCATCCGATCGCAGGTCATTTTGTCACTCTCATTCAGGCGAATTTTTTTAAATTTTGCGGTGTTTATCTTATCGCTTCTTTGCAACAACAACAACAACCGGATTATAGCTTAAGTCATTTCAGGCATAGTATCCTCACATCCAATAGGAAGTTTAACCAGCGAGTAGGTCAGGTCGGGAAACAACATCTTAGGCGATTAAAGTCGTAACACTTAGCGAAGCAGATCACCAATTTACCACCTTAAAATTCAGCATTGCGACTTTAATAAGATTAGCCCTTTTAGAGGACTAATCTTGTCTTTATATTTTTCGATACTCTCCCTGAGTTACATCTGCTCGTAAACTAATCAGTTGCTACAACTTGCTCAATATTGTCGAATAGTCAATATTGAGGGAGAGTGTGGCAATTGGTAAGTTAGAGCGCAAATCGGGCGAAACAAAACTTACTTATTTAAGTTTTGTCAGTCCAATTTGTCACATTATATATTAATATTATTTGTCGAAGATATTTATGTTAAACAGGCCAAATAAATAAATTTTAAAGAATTTAAGGAAACATACTTGCTTACTGTAGATTAAAGTACTTTAAAGTGTAATTTTACTAAAAACTTTATATAAGCTTTTTGGTGGACCTCAAGGTACTTAAATAGAATATTAAATTTGATCAAAATTTGTTAGGCCATTTTCAAGATATTTAGAAAAACTAAAAAATTACAGTAATAAAGTACTAATGTTTGTGAACCGATATGCACCACTTCATTTTGTCAAAATAATGGTAGGTTTTTAATTTCATCTAAATAGTTAGAACCGTTTTCGAGAACCCGATTATATATATATATATATATATAAATATATAAACAAGAATTGTTTACTTATTAATATAAGATATGGTGGTATTATTTTGTTTGGCGTTGTAATCGTGTTTAGTTTTACCCGTAGTTAAAGGGCTAAATCGGTAACTGTGAAAAGTATTATTTTTGATGTTGAATTTATTACAAGTTAGGTTGCGAAGATAGAGGGTCAGAACTCCCTTTAGGCCTGCTCAATCAATTCCACTGAGATGCACGCAACCCGACTGAGATTAGATAAGCTGTAAAAATACCCAAAAGCGGTCACCCACCTCACAATAAACTGCGCCACAAGTTTCTTAACTTCGCTAATCCTTGATTTTGAACCTTCCAAGGCCGTTGTCTTTTAATTTTCCATTTAACAATTTTATTTTTGTGTGGTATAAGTGAATGTCATGGGATGTAGACTATACCTCTACTATAGAATATTCTTAATACCCACTGAGAACTAACCATTCGTCAATGAAAGTAAATATAAAGAGTGAAATCCATATATCTATTCTGTTTCTCGGAACAACGGTTCCCAAGCAAATTTTCCGACTTCCACACGTCTCCAAAGAAAGTGAAGCGTGTCTCGAGTAAAATTCGAGGATAATGAAGGATTCTCGCTTCACATGTATTTCACACGTTCCAAATGAGGCTCATTTGTTGATAAACATATACAAGATAAATATTTAATCATCTTCACTTTTAATAGTTGTTTCACTTTTAATGGACCTGAAAGAAAAGTTTACCCTCGACTATTCTAATTGCTCGCCTCCTGAATGGGATACCTAAATGGAAGTCACGAAATGGCATTTTTTCCTTTCTAGACGTAGACATGAAATTATTATTATTTTTTTTTACTTTAATTTTTTTTTAAATCGTCAATTTTATATAGATAACTTCTTTGTTCGTAATTTCTTTTAGAGCGATCTTCAGAAAATTTCATTTTTAGGGTTCTGCTTAAAAGTAAAGCGGGACACTATTAGTCTCTCTCTCTCTCTGTGAGTTTTTTATCTTGAGACAGTCTTATAACTCAAAAACAGTGCATGAATTATATGAAAAAAAGTTTCAAATAAAAGTTTATTTATATGGAGGGGAAACTAAACTACGCTATTGTTTGTTTACCAATAACAAGCTTTCAAGGGTATTTGAAGGTCAAGTTCTGTTTTTTAAATAGAAACCTATATATTTGTTTACATATTATGAATCTACAAAAAAACTGAACAACTTTCATAAGAACTATTTTTTTATTTGATATCAAATAAACAAAATATTAAATCAATTAGATCTCAGAAAAAAACCCTAATAATTATTTTTAACAATTATTAAACTTAATTATCAAATAATAATGATCAAATATTTAATTATTAAATAAATAATTTAATAATAATCAATAATTTAATAATTTTTCGAAACTCTTCTGTGATATTCCAGAGTGTATCGCAAGTTTTCTGGATGACTTCAAGTTCTAATTTCGTTATTTTGGCCTTTTAAGTTTCTTCGTAGCCTTTACATTTCCTGATTTTTTTGAATAGATTTACAACACAATAAAATGAAGCTCTTGAGAGAGTATCCCTGTAAGGAAAATGCTCGGCATCATTTCAATGCACCCACAAGGCTTCTTCCACATTCACCGCATAAATTAAGACATTTTAATTCTGTCTTCAACAAAAAATGATCCATTTTTATTATGATAATACATTATAACTATCTATTGTATTGACACGAGAAATAAACTTTTTTTAACTCAAGAATTTTAAATATTTCAATTAAGTAGAAAATAACCTCTTAAATCTGTGTATAATGAAGTTTTAAGATCATTATAAACGCTTATTTTCATTGTTGTGACTTTTCGATTTAATAATTATTTATTTAATAATTAATTATCTAATCATTATTATTTAAAAATTAAGTTGAATAATTGTTAAAAATAATTATTAGTGTTTTATTTCTGAGATCTAATTGATTTAATATTTAGTTTATTTAATATCAAATAAAAAAATAGTCTAATGAAAGTTGTTCAGTTTTTTTTTTTTTTGTAAATTCAGAATATGTACAGAAATATATAGGTTTCTATTTAAAAAACAGAACTTGACCTTGAAATACCCTTGAAAGCTTGTTATTGGTAAACAAACAATAGCGTAGTTTAGTTTCACCCTCCATATAAATAAACTTTTATTTGAAACTTTTTTCATATAATTCATGCACTGTTTTTGAGTTATAAGACTGTCTCAAGATAAAAAAACTCACCCGGTATATAGAATCGTTTTCTCGAAAACGGCTATAACGATTTGGATGAAATTCACGGGTTAGGGGGTTTTGTATAGATAATTCGATCTGTCACGGCTAAATTGTTTTTGATGGGTTTTTTGTTAATTGAAATAATTATTCACAGGTGGTTGTTTGAATAAAAATTTATAATTACATTTTTTTCAATTTTCTTTTAATGAAATTAATTGGTTTTTTTTTATTTTAAGCCCCACTAATATTACAAATATTATTATATATTAGAATTTGCCAATTTAATTAATTAAAGGTATTTTTCTATAAAATAATTTATTTGAATATCAATTTCATTCTCTTAAAAAATCCGACAATTCGAAGGATCGTACCTCCTTCGTCAGGATTTAAAAGGGCCAACGAAAGAACCTCCGTGTATATTCATATTATTTTTAATTGCAATTACATTCAAAACTTTGTAGCCAGTGATACGTCTTGATGATGGCCATAGCTGATGTAAACGTTGGTAAAAATATAAATTAACTTTTATTTCAATTTTATTTTATTTTGCCTGCGATAAAAATCGACCTTTTTACTTGAATTTAAAATTAAAAATAATATTAATATATCGCTTTTAATTGAATCAAAAAATTACCGAGCATCCCTCGGTGTTCCAGTTACTATATATATTATTTTTCAAAATAAATACAAATTCTTTTACAAAACAATTTCAAATCGTTTATTACAAGTCCAAACGTTTCGAGAAAAAATTCTTTCTTTTTCAATGGAATTTGAAAAAATAGTAGCTTTAAAATATAAAAGAACTAACTAATTCCCTTTATTAAAAAAACAATTTTTCCAAATTCAGTTGATAAATAAAGAATTTCTGGGCTTGGATTCCTGATAAACGTTTTGAGATTTGTAACAGGAATAGCTGGGAATTGGAAACAAAATAAAAACACAAAGCTTTTATTAAATGGGCCAGAAATTGACGAAACGTCTAGCCCATTTAATAAAAACTCTGTGTTTTTAATTTTTATCCAATTCCCTGCTATTACTGTTACAAATTTATTATGGACACAAATGATACAACGTTTTGAGATTTGTATGTATTTTATACAAATAACAATCAATAAATTATTTCAATATATTTTTTCCTCAAATCATTAAATTTTAGACGAATTATTATTTTGGGAAGGGTGGAAATTTTTTTTGGAGTCAAAAATATATATATATTTTTACTTTACCTTAAAGGTCAAGTATTCTAATCGTGCATGAAAAAAAGTGTTTTTTTCCTTCTTTTATTCGAAATATCTCAAAAACGGCTGAAACTATTTTGGTTAAAAAAATTGAGCGAAACCATGGCATTTCGGTCTACAAAAAAGCCCTAATAAGTGAACATCGAAAAAATTATATTTTTTGAGAAAATAACTGTATTGTCAAAATGTCTGTTAGTCTGGTTGTTATTCTGTCTGTTATTCTTATTCTGTTAGTCTGTGCTTTACCAAATTTTTGTGGACGATCTAGTTCAAAAACTGGTGTGAATATCGAAACCAAATTTCACAGGTAGTTTTGGTCCGTTGAGATTAAGAGCTGATTAGATTTTGGTGCATATCGACCCAAAATTAAGGGGGGTGGAGGGGGTTAAAAATTAAAAATCTAGACCATTTGAGGAAACTCAACCAAATTTTGTATACATAATCAGTGGGCCCCAGAAGTCTAAAAATGCAAAAACTAACCGCCCTAAATGGGGGGAGGGGTCAAAAATTGAAAATCTTGGCCATTTACCAAACTCAACCAAATTTTGTATACATAATCAGTGGGCCCCAGAATTCTAAAAATACAAAAACTAACAGCCCAAAATGGGGGGGGGGTCAAAAGATGAAAATATAGGCTCTTGTACCAAACTCAACCAAATTTTGTATACATAATCAGTGGGCCCTCAGGAGTCTAAAAATTCAAAAATTAACCCTCTCCCCTACATGATTATACTAGTATATAAAATTTTATTATTATATAATTTTATTAAATATTAAATATAAGTGAGGGGCCATGGTAAAGTCAAGTGGATGGCCACATCAGAACACGTCAGCTTATTTTACTTTACCATACAGGGTATGGTCAAGTATTGTAATCCTGCATGAAAAGAGTGTTTTTTTTCTTTCTTTTTTTTGAAATATCTCAAAAACGGCTGAAACTATTTTGATTAAAAAAATTGAGCGAAACCATGGCATTTCGGTCTATAAAAAATCTCTAATAAGTGAACATCGAAAAAATTATATTTTTCGAGATAACAATTGTTTTGTCAAAATGTCTGTTAGTCTGTCAGGTTGTCCGTTAGTTAGTCTGTGTGTTACCAAATTTTTGTGGACGAGCTAGCTCAAAAACTAGTGGGAATATCGAAACCAAATTTCACACGTAGTTTTGGTCTATTGAGATTAAGAGCTGATTAGATTTTGGTGCACATCGACTGAAAATTAAGGGGAGTGGAGGGGGGGTTAAAAATTAAAAATCCAGGCCATTTGAGCAAACTCAACCAAATTTTGGATACATAATCAGTGGACCCCCAGAAGTCTAAAAATGCAAAAACTAACCGCCCAAAATGGGGGAGGGGGGGTCAAAAAATGAAAATCTTGGCCATTTACCAAACTCAACCAAATTTTGTATACATAATCAGTGGGCCCCCAGGAGTCTAAAAAAGCAAAAACTAACCCCCTCCCCTACATGATTAAAAATAATTTTATTAAATATTAAATATAAGTGAGGGGTCAAGTTGTATGGTAAAGTCAAGTGGATGGCCACATCAGAACACGTCAGCTTATTTTTCCAAATTATATTTTTTTGTGTACTTTTCAGAAAAGAATTTGGAATTTTTTTCTTTTATAATTCTATTCTAAAGAATTTTAAAAATTTAAATTGTCAAGATACCACGATCTAACCTTTGTTAGAAATTGTTAAATAGATAGAAGTTGGAGATAAAAAATTTTCAAAAGAATAAAAAAATATACTCAGTTTCACAAAAAATTATTTAAATTTTGAAACGATACTTAATAATTTTTTCTGAAAAGTATGTACACAAAAAACAAAAATTTTGAAAAAAATGGTCTAATCGGTCTATTTTTCAAGAAGTTTTGGACAAAAAAAGCGTTTTCTTGAACGGTTTGTCAAAAAAGTTGGAAAATTCACCTAAGTGCCTTTTGTAATGGTGCATGGAAAAAGTGTTTTTTTTTTGCTTCGTTTTTTTGAAATTTCTCAAAAACGGCTTAAACTATTTTGATTAAAAAAATTGAGCGAAACCATGCCATTTCGGACTACAAAAAATCCCTAACAAGTGAACATCGAAAAAATTATATTTTTCGGGATAATAACTGTTTTGTCAAAATATCTCTTAGTACGTTAGTTAATTGGTTAGTACGTGCGTGCGTTACCAAATTTTTGTGGACTCACTAGCTCAAAACTAGTGTGAATATCAAAACAAAATTTCACATGTAGTTTAGGTGCATCGAGATTTTGTTTAAAATTGAACCTAAAATTAATAGAGAGAGGGGGAATTAAAATTATAAGATTTTCAAACCGTTTTTGAGATATATCGAAAAAAACACTTTTTTCATGCACGATTACAATACTTGACCATACCCTGTATGGTAAAGTAAAAATCAGGGCAAGGAAAATGCAACTCAATTTAGTTTAAAAATGAAGAAAAAATTTGAGCTACACGACTTTTCTTTTGATTTCTTTAAAATCTCTAGTAAATAAATCTATTTATTTTATTTTATTAATATTGATTCTTTATTGATTCTTTAGGTACATGCTCTATTTGGGGTTAGGAACATACCTACTTTACATTACAAGTTTACATTTTACAATTACAGATAATTATTCCCTTAACCCAATATATTCACATTCCACTAATTCTATCGAATAGATTTCTAATTTGAAAATTTAATAAAATGTTGATTTAAATTTAAATAAGCTGACGTGTTCTGATGTGGCCATCCACTTGACTTTACTATACAACCTGGCCCCTAAAATTATTTATAATCATGTAGGGGGGGTTAGTTTTTCCATTTTTATACTTCTGGGGTCCCACTGCTTATGTATTCAAAATTTGGGTGAGTCTTTTTTTTTTTTTTTCAATGATATTGATGTGAGAAGGAGATACACCAGAAGGTGGATCCCCTAAAGGCCTGTATGGACTGGCTCCTCCATCGTGAAAAGAACAGAGTAGAAGGAAAAGAAGCCGGGATCACGAGCCAATCTCAGAAACTTAGATACAATTCAATATCCAATTTACTAAGGTTTTAGGGGCTTCGAGCAGTGGTAAATTCTCCGCGCGATAAATTCGGTTAAATTTATCTCCCACTTAATTTTTATTACCAGACCCTATACTTACAGAAAAAATGTCTGGGTATAGCCGTGGAATCGAACCCGAGACCTCCGGGTTGCCAGTCAGTTACTCTGACCATTACACCACGGAGGCGTCTGGTAAATGGCCAAGATTTTCATTTTTTGACCCCCCCCCCCCGCATTTTGGGCGGTTAGTTTTTACATTTTTAAACTTCTGGGGGTCCACTGATTATGTAAACAAAATTTGGTTGAGTTTGCTCTCAAATAGCCTAGATTTTATTTTAACCCCCCCCTCCACCCCCCACCCCACTTAATTTTAGGTCGATGTGCACCAAAATCTAATCAGCTCTTAATCTCAATGGATCAAAACTACGTGTGAAATTTGGTTTCGATATTCACACTAGTTTTTGAGCTAGCTCGTCCACAAAAATTTGGTAACGCACAGACAACCAGACAACCAGACAGACTAACAGACATTTTGACAAAACAATTATTATCTCGAAAAATATAATTTTTTCCATGTTCACATTTTCACATTTTTCAGAGCTTTTTTGTAGACCGAAATGCCATGGTTTCGCTCGATTTTTTTAATCAAAATAGTTTCAGCCGTTTTTTAAGAAAGAAGGAAAAAAAACACTTTTTTCATGCACGATTACAATACTTAACCATACCCTGTATGGTAAAGTAAAAGTAGAATGTCATGTGCTCTACACACTATTTTTAATATGAATTAAAAACAATTGTAATCCGAAACATTATAGTCTTTTAAAATTAATCCCCGTTTGGGAATTTATAAAAGTATATAGGTAAAATTAGAATCCACGATATTAATGTAGAAAATAGATGAAAGTGATTGCCTGGAGAAAGAAGGAGACAGCATGGCTAGGTAACCCGTCCAGCGTCCACTCGCGCTCACTTAACGGTAAAGACTGAGCCCAAGCGTAGCCTGGCCGCCCAGCCGATTATCATTTTCCACGAAATCTTTTCCAGTTGTTTGGCAAATTTATTTAATTTTATCAAAAGAGAAATTAGAAAAAGACGCCCGTTCATACTTTTATCAGTATAGGAAATATAGAAGAATTGTTTTCGAGGTTGTCGACCACTCTGTAAGGAAAATTAAAAAGTTAAAATATTATTTTAGTTAAAAATAATCTTAACACTGACACTCCATGATAAAAAAAAATTTTTTAGACCCTACAAAAAAATCGACACTTCCCAAAATAACCATTTAATTAAATTTTTTTTTTTTTTTTTTATTTATTTATAATTTATTTACAATCAACCATTTGAACAGGTTTTAAGTAAATTTGATAAAATTGATTAACAAACACACATACACAATACTTTGTCATTTATACACATGAAAGGAAGTCTTCCATCGAAGTCACTCTTAATTGAATTTATTAGTCCAGTTGTGCAGAATGGCGCGCTCCTCGGTGTCTAGAATATGATTTTTCTTAAGTCTCCTAGTTACTTGACTATTGTCCAGGAGATTGATGGCTGATATATTTGAATGGTTTTCGAGTTTTTTAATATGTTTGTTGTACGAGTCCAGGATTACCTTTCTAACAGAAGGGACAATAAGGTCACTATGCAGACTTTCGTTTGTGAAGTACCAAGGTGCATTCGCAATACCTCTTAATATTTTTGATTGTATTCTTTGGATTTTACTGATGTTGGACTCACTAGTAGTTCCCCAGGTTTGACAAGAATATGACCATATTGGTTTTAGAATTGATTTATATAATAGTACTTTAGTTTTTAAGGCAAGCTGTGAGTTTTTGCCTAGTAACCAGTACATCCTTTTGTATTTAATATTTATTTCTGTTTCTTTTTTTCTAAGTGGTTTTTCCATGTAAGTCTTTGGTCCAGATTCATTCCAAGATATTTGACTGAATTACTGTATGGAATTTGTTTAGAATTTAAGTACACTGGAGGACTTATGATTTTTCTATTTGTGAACGAAATATGAGTCGATTTTGCTTCATTAACTTGTATTCTCCATTTATGAAACCAATTTTGGGTGTTGTCGAGATATTCTTGAAGTTTATTTGATGCTGTTCCAGGATCAGAATTTGAGACCATTAAAGCAGTATCGTCTGCGTAGAGTTGCAATAAACAGATCATCATGATTAGGTATATCTGCAGTAAATATAGAATAAAGAAACGGTCCAAGACTACTCCCTTGAGGTACCCTAGATTTGATTGGATGATATTGTGAGAATTCGTTTTCAGTTCTTACTTGAAACCATCTATTTTCCAGGTAAGATTTTAGTATCCAATAGAGTTGGTCAGGAAATATTTTTTTTATTTTATAAAGGAGTCCCTCATGCCAAACTTTATCAAACGCCTGTTTGACGTCCAGAAATACACCCATACATACATTTTTTTCCTCTAGGGCCTTTTCAATGTTATTTGTTATTCTATGTATTTGCTCAGAGGTGGAATGTTGAGCACGAAATCCATATTGATGGTAAGGTATTATTTCATCAGTTTCAATGCATGATTTAATTCTTTTTAATAAAAGTTTTTCAAAGATTTTCGACGCATGAGGAAGGAGGCTAATAGGTCTGTAGGAAGAGACTTCTGATATATTTTTTCCAGGTTTAATTATCATTATTATGATTGCATGTTTCCATTGTATTGGAAAATATCTAACTCTTAGAATTGCATTAAATATTTCAGTGAGTAGTATTATTCCTTTTTAGGAAGTTTTTTTAATAATTCAACCGTGATTAAGTCATAACCGGGAGATTTTCTTTTGTTAGATTCATTTTTTAGTTGTATTTCTATATCCTTTGAGGAGAAAAAAGGTATTGGTGGGGATAATTGTAATGGGGAATCTAGGAAGTTTTCTATTTCAGAAGTTTTCCGAATTTGAGCATGTTTGGGGGAAAGGATTAAATGTTTGTTTCAGTTTGAGAATATTTCGGCTTTTTCAAGATTTGTTCTTGCCCAAGTGTTTGTATCTGTTTTTATAGGGGTGAGAATTGCTTCAGGTCTTTTTAGATATTTAGTTGCCTTCCATAGAGAATATTCATTGGCACCTTGCGGAAAGTTTCGAGAGGTAATCTTCTAATGTGTCGTTTTTAATTAAAATTTTAATAAAATTTTTGATTTTGAAAAAAATGAATATATAATAATGCATAAATTTCAAGACTGTATCTTTTATTTAGTTTACGAGTTACAATGCTTAGAACAGATGGACTGACAGACAGACATATATATATAGATATAAAGACATTGTTGTAATACGAATAGGGGTCTCCTTTTACATTTTAAACGGAACCCTAAAAATTGGAAGTCAAATTTATATCGTTGAAAATAGGAAGGTTCAACGTCTTTCCGTAGAAGCCATTCCAATACTAAAAGTAAAGAAAATTTTTGACAATTTTTAAAAACTTTTGAAAATTTAAAAAATAAAATACTAGGTAGGTTTCACATAAATAAAAGATCAGATGCTTGATTAGCACGACTCTATATATATTTCAGGGTATAAGCCTATCTTCAGGAGTTCACAAATAGGACACTAAATGCCTGAAGATGGGATTATACTCCGAAAATATATATAGAGTCGTGCTAAACAAGCATCTGATCTTTTATTTATGTGAAACCTACCTAGTATTTTTTATTTTAAATTTTAAAAAGTTTTTTAAAAACAATTTCAAAAATTTTCTTTAATTTATTTAAAATGTTTCACCAAGAACCCATAACATTCTCCCTTAACAAAATTTCAATACTACACTTATTCTATATATGTAAAAATAAAATGAATGAGATTTAATTCATTTTGACTAAAATAGGTTAATTTTATTAATTATTAAATAATAAATTTAATAAATAAAAAAAGTGATAAATTTAAAAATGAATAAATTTAAAAAAATAAATAAATTCTGTGGACGAAAACGAATTAGGAGACCCCATAATCAGGTCAGAATTCGACACAGCTCTGAAGGAACTAAAAATAATAGAGCACCCGGAATAGACAATATACAAGCTGAAATCCTAAAGAACTCTGGAGAAAAGGCACGTGACAAACTTTTGAACTAATTAGCAAAATCTATAAATTAGGAATCATCCTAAAAGATTTCCAAAAAAACAAAATAGTCACACTTCCCAAAAAAGACAGGCGCAGATAAATGTGAAAATTTCAGGACCACTAGCCTAACCTCACATGCCTCCAAAATCCTAACCAAAATAATCCAAAGAAGAATAGAACAAAGAGTTGAAGAAAATCTGGGGGAAGACCAGTTCGGCTTTAGAAGAAACAGAGGCACCCGAGAAGCAATTCTCTCTCTTAGACTAATAATAGAAAGGGCTTTTATCAGGGAAGAATCTGTCTACATCGGATTCATAGACCTAGAAAAATCATTCGATAACGTCAATTGGGAAATTATGTTTAAAATCTTAAAACAGGCGGGAATAAAATTCAGGGAGAGAAGACTAATCTACAATTTATATCAAAACCAGACGGCAATTATAAATGTTGGAGATGAGCAAAGAGAAGCCAAAATAAAAAAAGGTGTAAGACAAGGATGTGTGCTGTCACCCAGTGATTTTCAACTTATACATAGAAGAAGCGATTAAAGAATTCAAAGACAAAGTTGATACAGAAAGAAATAGGTGAATGGGAAGACCCAGATTAGAATATTTCAGCCAAATAATTGGGGATAGCGGGATGCCAGACATTTAGAGAGGTCAAACAGCTGGCGGGGGACAGAGTCGAGTGGAGACGGATTGTTGGATCAAACCAGACTTAGGACTGTATACTCATTGATGATGATGATGATGATGATGAATAAATTATAAAAAAAAACTTAATTTTTATTTTCTATGAATCAATCTCTGGGAAGGGGTGAGAAATCTTACGAAAAACGATTTCATCCCCATAGGAAAAATCTTAGAACTTTCCTCTGAATCAGCGGAAAAAACTTTCCAGCTCATCATTTACTGGTTAAAAATTCAAATCAAAATCTGGTCTATATATTCTAAGCCAAAATAAACTGGACACTAAATCATTTTCAAATAAAAGTTTTGAATAAAATAATTTTTTAAAGTAAACTTATGATGAAAATGTTCTACAAAATTATAAAATTATTTACTAATTTATTATTCTCAACGGCTAAATGCCTAATATACATTAATATAATACAATAATTATCAAGTATATCATTAAATTAATATAATAATAATAGAGTATATGTTAAATAACAATATAGTAATATAAAAATAATATAAGATAATAGTAATACAATGAAATATAATATAATAATAGAATAGTTACTTGTAGACTAGGGTCAACATTTTGAACAAAACAATAATTTTTTATAAATATTTATTTTTATTATTTTATAGTTATTTGATAAACAAAGCATCACCTTATCTCATTATGATTCATGATATTACCCCTTTCTTAATTTTGGGTCCATTATCAATTAATAATATCTCCTTTTAATTATGAGAATATTTTATTAGAAATATCAGCTTTCTTCCATTTTTGTTTGAAAATATTTTTATCGCCCCCCTTTTTTTGGTCACTATCAATATCACATAGTGAGTCATTTTCATAAGGTTATATAGGGTGCATATGCGAAATTTCGTACAAATCGATTCAAGGGTCTACAACTTGTATATTGATAATTTTATTTTTTTGAACCCCCAATTTCGGCCCCGAGAAAAAATAATAACGCTCTTTTTATTATAGGTTCATTTTATAGTATATTTCATTTATCATGTTTTTTTTTACTTTACCATACAGGGTATGGTCAAGTCATTGTAATCGTGCATGAAAAAAGTGTTTTTTTTCCTTCTTTTTTTCAAAATATCTAAAAAACGGGTGAAACTATTTCGATTAAAAAAATTGAGCGAAACCAAGTCATTTCGGTCTACAAAAAAGCTCTAATAAGTGAACATCGAAAAAATTATATTTTTCGAGATAATAATTGTTTTGTCAAAATGTCTGTTAGTTAGTTAGTTAGTTAGTTAGTCTGTGCGTTACCAAATTTGTGTACGAGCTAGCTCAAAAACTAGTGTAAATATCGAAACCAAATTTCACACGTAGTTTTGGTTCATTGAGATTAAGAGCTGATTAGATTTTGGTGCATATCGGCCCAAAATTAAGGGGAGTCGAGGGGTGGGGGGGGGGGGGGGGGGTTAAAAAATCAAAAACAAGGTCGTTTGAGAATCTTGGCCATTTACCAAACTAAACCACATTTTATATACATAATCAGTGGGTCCAAAGAGGTCTAAAAATGTAAAAACTAACCGCCCAAAATGAGAGGGGGGGGGGGGGCGGAGAGTCAAAAATAAAAATCTTTGCCATTTACCAAACTTAACCAAATTTTGTATACATAATCAGTGGGTCCCAAGAAGTCTAAAAATGTAAAAACTAACCGCCCGAAATGGGGGGGGCGGAGGGTCAAAATTTGAAAATCTTTGCCATTTACCAAACTTAACCAAATTTTGTATACATAGTGGGCCCCAGGAGTCTAAAAATGCAAAAACTAACCCCCCCCCCCTACATGATTATAAATAATTTTATTAAATATCAAATTTAAGTGAGGGGCCAGGTTGTATGGTAAAGTCAAGTGGATGGCCACATCAGAACACGTCAGGTTATTTTTTTTGAAAATCTTATAATTTTAATTTTTATCACCCCTTAATTTTGGGTTCGATTTCAACCAAAATCTAAACAGCTCTTAATCTCAATGCACCAAAACCTTCATGAGAAATTTCGTTTTGATATTCACACTAGTTTTTGAGCTAACTATCTTTTTATTATTCAAAGCCGATGTTTCGGAGGTTTATTCCCTCCTTCTTCAGGGTTTTGAAAAGTCAGTGAAGAAAAATATAATGCGGCAGTCCCCTCTGTCTCCTCCTACTCAGTGACAGTAACAATATTATACTGGATTTCATTCTCAGCAGAATTTAGTACATTTTTTCCCCACCCCTCTTTCTCGAAACTAATATCAGCTGCCCCCCCTCCCCTAGGTGAAATCCTGGGCACGCCCTTGAATAAAGAATATAGGAATATCAAAAAAATTATTTAAAGATTTTTTTTAATTCTTTCTAATTTGGCAGAAAAAAAACTTAAGGTAGTTGTTTCGCGACAATACTAGCAAAAAGTTAATGCTAGAGTAGTAGTGCTCGTTTGACAAATCTGGCAGCAGTGTAAGAGATTGAATATTTTTATATTAAAATGACAGATAAAATACATTTAAAAGTTAAAAAAATTTATATAAAAATCGTTTTGTTATTTTTTAACAAATGTAATCAACGCCTACATTACACCTTATGAAAATTATAATTTTGAAAAAATCTAGCCCATGCGAGCTTTATACATCTTTAGCTGGTTAAATAAATGCGCTGTTGCCAAATTGTTTTTAGTGAACATTTTTTTATAGGTTGTTAATTATTTATTCATTATTATCTCAGAAACTGTGTTGTAACTATGAAACAAAATTGTCTTAAAATATGTATTGGTTATTGTTTAATGTTGGTTTAGTTTTTTATAAAAATGGTAAGAAGGGTTTCTTAATTATAATTAAATTTGTATGTACATTTTCCGATATCCCGTATAGTGCAATGTATAAGAGTCTGAAAAACTCTATTTTTGAAATTTAATATCTCCGGAACTATATTGTTCAGAAATTTCGTTTTGCCACCAATCGATGCAGAAGTTTTTAAATAATAATCTGTCTAAATTTCAAAAAAATCCTAAGAAAACCCATTTGGCGGAACAACTACCGTAAGGCGATATCTCGGATGAAAATAAGAAATATTTAATTACATATTGTAGGAGTCACTGTTCCGTCGGGAATCGAACCTGATTGCCAGATTCGGTTGCCGGGCTCAATCTTCAAGAGAAAATTCCTTGAGTATATACTATATGTATTATATCGCTCATTTGATGCAATAGCGACAGAACTCAAAAACTGTGATTTTCCAGAAGGATCAATGCAAACTTTTGACATGTATTAACTTGCTACTGACCGTACGAAGGTAGCATAATCAATAGTCTTTTAATCGATGGCTGGAATGAATGATTCAATATGTCTTAAACTGTCTCCCTGTCTCCGCAGAATGGTTGAATTTTATTTTTTTGTCAAAAAACAAAAATGATTTTATTAGACGAGAAGACCCTGGAGGTTTTTACAATTAGTTTGGTGGCCCTCGAAAATATCTTTTAAGCATGTTTTATTGAAAGAATACAATATAAAAAGAAGTTATTTTCGAATGAATGTATCAAGTTATTACACGTGAAAAGTTTGAATTGATCTTCTTGGAAAATCACAGTTTTTGAGTTACGTCGGTGTTGCAGTAAATGAGCGATATCTACACTAAAGAAATTTCACTCAAGTGACTTAACGACATTAATAAAATTCTCTGTATGTCTGTATTGAAAATTCGAATATAAGCCTTATTTATTCACATATATATTAAGAAACGGTTAAGTGTCTCGAATTTCAAAAAAGTTCATTTTTTCGATGTCATAACTTTTGCAATTCAAGATGCAACTAGTACGACCAGGTCACGCCCCAAACACTAAATTTTAATTTGAAAGAATAAAACAAAAAAAACTAAAATTAAATAATTGTTGAAAGAGAAATAGATAAGTATGTTGAAAAAGTTTTGTCCCGAAGATTGAACCTTTCGTCAGGCAAGCGGATCTGGTACTCGGGTTCGGTCCTTCATCATGTCATTAAACTTAGCTAATTTTCATCCAGGACAGCGCCTGTTTTTTTCTGTTAAATTAAAATTTAATGCTTGCAGTGTGATTGTCTTGAATTTCAAAAGTTATACCATGGAAAAAGCGAGCTTTTTAGAGTTCAGACTAAAAAATAAAACG
Organism: Forficula auricularia; assembly: GCA_024734495.1. Taxonomy (NCBI): domain Eukaryota; kingdom Metazoa; phylum Arthropoda; class Insecta; order Dermaptera; family Forficulidae; genus Forficula; species Forficula auricularia. Next base: position 8,712,945 of record JALMQS010000092.1, on the reverse strand, counting down.
GGACCATACTAGTGTCGCAACAATTTCTGTGTGGCTGTCCGTCTGAAAGAGCAATTGTAGCTCGTAAAGTAAATTGAGACAAAAACTTGATAATTTAGAAGATTTACGTATTCATTTTCTTGAAAATCAAAAATCCTATTAAAATTTTAATCGAGTGTGATTATGTTGGAGAGGATCGAATTTTATGTGTGGTCAAAAATAAAAAAATAAAATTTTGATCATATAATGTGAGGTATATCTATCTATCTGTAAAGACCTCTTTACTGTAGTTCTTTCTCGACAATTCAAACAAAAAGTTTTAGCCTCGTAACCACTTTATACATATGAACGATGCTAAAATTTTAGGTTATATTTTTTTAACCTGACTGTACTTCACACACTTTTATATTCTCTTTATGAATGGATCGTTTCCAAGCCATTGATCTTATATCCCCTCACTAAAAATAATCGCCAAAATATGTTGTTTTTTTTTTATCAAAACTACGAGGTAAATAATTTCAATTTTTTTTGAAGTCACTCCAAATATATTATTCTAACAAATTTTAGTTTTTCATCAAGATGCTGAAAGTCCTTCAATGAAAAAAAAAATAATGATCATTTTTCCACCCTTTCTCAATCTACCATATGTAAAAAATTTCATTTTTAATTGCAATTATTTCATGTTCGGTGTGGTAAATCGTCTTCAAATTTTAACAGTGTGTTTATTATGATTTTAATGACTTATATTCCAAGTTTTGAAGACTTCTTGAATTTTCGAATTTGTGAAAGAACTACCTTAAGCAGAATTAGATTAAAAATGGCGATGTGAGGGAGCTGCAAAGTGGTCGGTTTGTGGTAAACTACTTATGTAGCAGCTCATTTTCAATGAAATGACTAAATTAAAATTATGAAAAAATTCCACAAATTCACTCATTCCTTCCTTATCAATGACAAATAAGAACAAATTTGATATCTCAAGTATTTTGGAAGATATAATTATTTTTCTGCTGAGAGCAGGCCTCTGGGAGAGTCAAAATTTGGGACTCATGGACCGATGGACCAGTTTATAAATTAGTTAAGGAAACCTCGGTATGCGAGTCTGACTCGCGCTTCTCTAGCTTATTTGAAATTCGAAACACTAAATTCTTTTCTTATTATTTTTAAATTATCATGTGCCCGATTTTTGCTAGTAAGAGTATTCGAATATATTTATTTACTTCGTGTATAAGAAGACACAGACATTGATTTATTCTTTATAAATAAATAATTTTGTTAAAGTTAGTTGAAGAGAATGTCTGCGTTTTTCCTTTAAGCGTCCTGAGAAAATCAATCAATACCATCAATAAGTGTCGATACTATTACTTACAAGGTCACAAGCATCGGCGCCACCAGGGGACAGGGGAGGGGCTTTGAGCCTGGAGCTGGAGACCTCGTGGAACTCACCACACTCCAAAACGATTCAGAAAAAACAAAAATCAACTTAATAAGAAATAAGAAAATAAACTGCAACGGATCGTTGTTAGACTTTATCCATAGTCTTTTGAAATATTAATATGCTTATTCATTTATTATTAATCAGATATCAGTGGCTATTTAAAGTCAATGTTGACTTAAAAATCAAAAATGGCCATCGATTCCCATTTAATCCTTGAGGAATAACAATTCTACATTACATTTGTGACGCTTCGATCATTATCCGTAGCTATTTTTGATTTTAAGTCGATTCCTCCATGTATTCAGCAATGGTTTAATAATAATAGAAACGTCAAAAATCGTATGTAGAATAGTTATTCCTCAAGTATTAGATGAGAATCGATGATTATTTTTTATTTTCAGTCGATTCCTCCAGAGCTTCAGCAAAGGTAACGGATACGATAACAACGCCGTTCTTATGGTTACTTATAAAATTTCCTCTCAAATTTTCGAATTTTACAGAGAGAAGCCTATCCATTCTTAAGCAAGGTTAAATGAGCTATATTAAACCGACCAAATAAATAAATTTTAAAGAATTTAAAAAATAGGTACTATCTTACTGTAGAGTAAAGTTTTAAAATGTAACTTTTCTAAAAACTTTGTTTAATCTTTTTTTGAGTTTCTCAAGGTACCTAAATAGGTTTGTCGGCCGATTGGTAGCAAAAACTAATCATCGCTTCATTTTGTTAAAGTAATGGTAGGTTTTCAATTTCACTTCATCGGTTGAACGGTGTGGAAAAAATCCTCAACGAAAACAAAAAAAGGGTAACATCCATCCATCCATCCATCCATCCTTCCATCCCCACGGACTTGATGAAAAAATAAAACATTTTTGCTCTGGGCAAGATCCCATGTGATTTGACAAAACCGTCGGGTCCTAAAATTCAACCTGATTGAATACTAAAACTTGTGATTTTTGTTGAAACCATGGGTTCCGTAGTTTTTAACTGAGGACCCTTCGAAGTCGCGCTTTTGGCGCGAGACCGATTACAAATCTTTATCCATGCTTCGCTATTGATAAAATAAAAATCATTGATGATACACTCAAATACAAAAATCAGTCATTAAATAATTTTTTAAATAAAATGTATTAAAACAATTACAGGTCTGCGATGAAAAAGTGTTACAAAGCAAGAATTAATGACAGTAAAAGTATATACATCCCTCCCTATTTTGGACTATAAAATTACTTCTATGTGTTTTGTTTGTATTTTTATTTTTATTTTTTTTATTTATATATAGGCTTATAGGCGCATTGAATAAGAAATAAATTGACACGTTCTGATATGGCCATCGACTTGACTTTACCATACAACCTGGCCCCTCTCTTATATTTAATATTTAATAAAATTATTTATAATCATGTAGGGGGCGGTTAGTTTTTGCATTATTAGACTTCTGAGGGCCCACGGATTATGTATACAAAATTTGGTTGAGTTTAGTACAAGGGCCTAGATTTTCATTTTTGACCCTACAACACTCCCCCTCCCCCCATTTTGGGTGGTTAGTTTTTGAATTTTCAGACTTCTCGAGGCCCACGGATTATGTATACAAAATTTGGTTGAGTTTGCTCAAATAGCCTAGATTTTTAATTGCTAACCCCCCCTCCACCCCCCCCTTAATCTTGGGTCGATATGCACCAAAATCTAATCAGCTCTTAATCTTAATGCACCAAAACTACGTTTAAAATTTGGTTTTGATATTTACACTAGTTTATGAGCTAGCTCGTCCACAAAAATTTGGTAACGCACGTACCTACTAACAGATTAACAGACCAACTAACAGACATTTTGACAAAACAATTATTATCTCAAAAAATATAATTTTTTCGATATTCACTTATTAGAACTTTTTTGTAGATCGAAATGGTTTCGCGCAATTTTTATAACCAAAATAGTTTCAGCCGTTTTTGAGATATTTCGAAAAAAGAAGCAAAAAAACACTTTTTTCATGCAACAATTTTTAGACTTCTGGAGGCCCACGGATTATGTAAACAAAATTTGGTTGAGTTTGCTCAAATGGCCTAGATTTTTAATTAATAATTAATAATTTAATTTTTAAAGAAATACCAGAATATTTTAAATTTTGAGTAAGTAATTGGAATTTGAAAAGAATGAAAACATGAGAAAAAATTTAAAATTTAAACCTGTATCAAAAAATTGGGATGTTATAGAACTTTTTTAGCACGATTATCTACTCCAGGAGTGTCCATCCTTTTGGCTTACACGGTCCATATTTGAAGAAAAAAAATTTTTCTCGGACCGAAGATAAAATATTATATTATAATTCTATTGATATTTCTTATTCAAAAAAGATAGTTAATAATGTAGAAATAAGAACTTTATTATTTTTTTAGCTCATTGTGAGCTTCTAATTTTACTTTTCGTAAATTTTATACTTGAAAATAGCTTCTTGTATAAATACATACCTAAATACTTACAAAAAGTGATATTATGTATTAGTATTTGTTTATATTGTTTCCTTGCTAGATAATTAATATAAAATTCTCATAAAGAGACGACATTCAATTTTTCTGTTCGAATTTTTATCCCAACAACCATTTAATTTACAAAAAAACATGCACTTAGCCATTGTATTTATTACTTGTTAAATTATTATACTAGTAATTCTTAGAGACAATAACGACGAAAAATTTCCCTTATATATTCAGTCGAATATAAACATTTTAAATTTCATATATAATTTATTATTATTTGCATAAATTTTGAATGAATTTTAGTTATTCAAATTAAACAAGAATTTTTTGTTATATTTTTGTAAAATCCATACCATAAGTGAAATTATAATTGCGATATATGAAAAAGATGAAGGATTTGACTTTCCAGAAAATACAAAAATCAAATACTTAATCTAAATGTTAGTATTAGTAGGACGAGCACCTACCTGAAAAAACAAGAAAAAAACATGACATTAATAAAATAATATAATCCATTTAAAGTATTTTTTTTATAAAAATATTCGCAATATAATTTTATTTAATATATTATCTATTTTAGTTGATCTTTTTAGAAAATTTTGAAAAAATTAATATGAAAAATTTATAGTATTTCTTAGTTATTTAATTATAAGAGTATTAAGTAGATATTTTACCTTAACAGCCAACGTCTCGTGTCTTGAGTTGGAATACTGTGACGCAACAGGAAAACACTGTCGCTCACGCACTAGCATAAATATACTCGCGATTCGATTCGAGATGGAAAGGGTATGGAGTTTAAGGGAAAATGGATAAAAGATGAAAAAAGATAAAGGCGATATTAGATTTCCCAGGAAATCAAAAAATCAAATCGGAAAAGGTCCTAAATTAATGACTTTATTGCCTGCCCTTTAACAAATTAAAAATTTGAATTGACATTTAATTGAAATGAAGAAAAAATTTATTTAATATCAAATTTTTGAAAAATCTTTTAAATTTAAAAATTATTAAAATATAAAATTTAAGATTTTAGTATATTTATTTCAATTAAATCTAAATGTTAGTATTAGTCAGGCGAGCACCTACCTGAAAAAAGAAAAAATGATATTAGTAAAATTATATAGTGAATATAAAGTTATTTTTTATAGAAATATTCGTATAAAATTATGTTTAATTTAGTGAAAAAATCAAAAAAATGTAAAAAAAACATTTTTTCATCCACGATTACAATACTTGACCATACCCTGTATGGTAAAGTAAAAATATTCTGTCTTCGGTTGTCACAGCTTGAGTCAGTCATAGGAGAGGGATAATTGAACGGAATTTCACACAATATTTCAGTCTATAGTATTAGAAGATCGTTTCACATATTCAATTACAATATATTTAAATACACAATCATATAGTATAATAAATATATAAATAAAATAATTTAAATGTACAATTTTATTATATACAAAGAGCACTGGTCCTGGCAATATGGCCTCGCGCTATGTTTCGAAGCCTCAGAGAGGACAGCGAAGTAATTATTATATTATTATTATTATTAATAATACTAATATGTATGTATATTGAATAAATAATCATATTAATTAATAAGTAGGTTATAATGAAAGGCAGTCCATGAATTATTTAAATTTTATTAAATTTCCGACGTTTCATAGACTTTTTCTCTCCTTCTTCAGGGTATTGAAAAGTTATTGATGGGTGAACGGTTCCCATTTGTCTCTCCTCTCTGTGATAGCAACAATATAACAATATTTTCCAACATTATACCATAAGTGTATTTAGTTATCTCTCTGAAAGGAGAGACAAATGGGAACCGAGTTATACTCACCCATCAATAACTATTCAATACCCTGAAAAAGGAGAGAAAAAGTCTGCGAAACGTCGGAAATTGAATAAAATTTAATTTATGGACTGCCTTTCATTATAACCTACTTATTTCGCTTACCAGTCAATCTTTCTAAGAAAATATATAAAATTAAGTATTATTTAATAATTAAAAGCATTTTTACATAAAAATAATTTAAAATTGTTAATTTAGTAGATATAATTAACTATTTTGATTGTTTTATATGAATATACTATTATTCATAGAAAATAATTTTCAAAGGCGCCAATGATTGATAATATACAACTGTCTCTGAAATCTCAATTTTAATACTTTATTTCTATAATAAAAAATTACTGATTTGTAGGTAGAGCCACTAAATATCTCGCTATATAACGAATCAAATTGAAAAGTATTTTTCTCCCTTCTCACCTGCCGCTAGAGAGGCACTTAGTTCAAACCATTGGAAATGATGCTCCTGTTCTTTCGATAAATCTTTTGCCTGCCTTGGATCACAAGCAGGGCCGCCCAAGGGGGGGGTCAAAAGGTGCAAATAACCGGACTTTTTGAAGGCCCGGGGCGGGAGGTTGATTTTTTTTTACTACAGTAAACTATTGGTTATCTGCGAGACTCATAGGAAAAATAAGTAAATAAATAGACTATTATTGACCTATCAACAAATAAAATAATGTTTTTTTTTTTATTTATTTAATGTCACCGGGAACAAAGCCCATTTAGACAGCACATAAGTAGAGTGTTAGTAGGGTTAGTGAGGGAGCCGAGTTTTCAGCCGGTAGAAATTTTATTTGCCAGCCAGGATCGAACCCCGGACCTCCACTCCAACATCGTCATAATCGATCGATGCCGAAGTGAGGCCAGTGTGTTAGCTGACTGAGCTACCCGACTCCCCAAAATAATGTTTACCTTTTAATAAAAAAAATTGTATTTAATAACATTTTATTTAGACATGATAGCAAAATAAGTTTCGTATTGTATATTAAGAGTTTTGAAATTGTAATTACATTACAAGTTGAGTCTGCGAGAGTCTCTCATGTACTGGTACTCCTGGTTCAATGGAATTTTTTAGCAACTGAAGAAGGGGCTAGTTTTTAAATATTTAGTGGTCCAACATAAAAATCTGTAATTTGTTATTAAAGAAATGTATTAATAAGTGAGCTTTTAAAGAAAGTTTTGTCGATCTTTGACCGCATGAGCAAAAATACGATGTTGCACCCTTGAAAAATGTCCCATGAATATCTATATATATATATATATATATATATATATATATATATATATATATATATATATAAAATGAAGGTTTTGCTTGTATGTTGGTCCAAATCACGCCAAATTTTGGTTGCACGCGTTTCAAGCAAAGTCATGAACGAAAATATCCTCAACAAAATTCCGGTCTGTATGTCTGTTTGTATGTTTCGGTGGTTTCCGCGGAAATTCTGCTCTCGATCACGTAAAAACGGCTGAAGGGTTTATAATGAAATTTCATATTTGGATCAGATGTCTTCTAACATACGTTTATTGCTATATAACGTTTTGATAGTTTGACCCCAAAAGGGGGTTTGGGGGGCGCACTGATGGAAATTATCAAATAACTAAAGTATTAACTCTACGGCAGATTTTGTTATGAGCAAAGTTTTAGTGGATGTGATTTCTGACAACTTTTGTTTAAAAAAATTCCCCAAAAAACAACCAAAGGGGAGTGTAAAAATATAAATTATTGCCCTTGGAGCAAACTCAACCAAATTTTGTATACATAATCTGTGGGCCTCTAGGGAGCTATAAATGAAAAAAACTAACCACCCAAAATGGGGGGGGAGCAAAAAAATGAAAATTCTTGCTCTTGGACCAAACTCAACCAAATTTTGTACACATAGTCTCTGGGCCATTAGAAGGCTAGAAATGCAAAAACTGGGTGCGGGGATGGAGGTGAAGGTGTAGTGGAATGGGGAGTAGAATGCATATTGGGGTGCAGGGTGGGGGTTAGAGTGGGGGTTGAGAAGGCGTAGTTTCCTGACTAGCAAAAGGGCCGCCGAAGGCGGGCCTTGCATCTTGTATTCAAATAAAACAATCAAAATATTTACATATATCATATAAATCAATGTTTTTAAATCCATTTTAATTAAACTTGTCTAATCGATTTTAATTATTTAATAAAATAATTATTTAACAGCTTTGCACTGACCTCTGACGCTTTACGTGGAGCGAGGCTGTTGATGGTATAATCGTATATTATATTTAAATTATTTTATTTATTTATTATATTATATAATCGTACATTTAAATGTATTAAATTTTAATATGTTAAAAGATATTTCAATAGTGAATGGACTTGATGAATCCATAATAAATAATGTGTCCCTAATGTCAAGAGACGTCCCAATCAACGTCTCGATAAAACAAATCGAAATAATGATAAATCAGAAAGAAAGTGATATTATTTTATCAATTTCATCTATCTGAAGGTTCACAGTATGTCCATAATATAAGAAAATAGAATTTTGATTAAGAATTTTGTAGTTTAAATGAGATTTTATTAAAAAGATTCAATTTCTTGAAAAATGAACTAGAAATGCGAAAAAGTTTTATTTTTTTCTCATTACATATACAATTAAATCTATTGAAATTTCATGCCTCTCATCTAATTCCATTGATATAAACCAAGAAAATCCTTATAATATTATATAGAATAATATATAGATATTCAAATTTATTTACCTTTATTAGACGGCAGACGTTGGCTTGAGTCGATCTCAACCTCATTTGAAGCGAGAAATGAAAAATGAAAGAATTCCGTTAAATGATTAGATTGGGGAGGCGGCGAACATTCTAGGAAAAGATTTCGATAAGAATTGATTCAAAACTCCCAAATGCGAATTTATACATCATCAAATAAAAAATGATGCTTTTATTAAAATATACATCTTGAAATAAATAACTCGGTAGCTCAGTAGGAGGAAGTATTGAATTTTTTCGATCTGAACATCTGAGAACAGAAGGTCGTAGAAATTTATTTCTTGTGCCCAAAGGTTTATATTTCAAAGACGATGAACCGATTAGTTTTTGAGTTTTGTAGATTCAGTTTGAAATGTTATAAATAATTTTACTATATGCTAGAAGAACTGCGTCCCTTAAGAAATCGAATCTATAAGTGACCAAAAAAGCTATCGAGGTCAATGAGGATTCTTCGAGATGAACCCATCCAACACATATTTAAACAGCCACTAAATTTCACTCTGCAGTGAGTGGCCAAATTATTATATTCAAATGATTTTTATCAAGTAAATTTATTTTATTCAAACTTTTAAAAAATCTAGTAGTAATCTAGTCTTTTGGACTGGCCTCGGGAACTCGCCAGACCTCATCGAACCTGGTCGAAAATGTATGGGCGGCCCTAAAAAAAGAAAGAGTATAGCCGGGTTTGTATTTATTATTTATTTATTTATTTATTATTTATTATTATTAAACGGACTAAAGTCCTTTTACACTATATATTTACAATATGTTTTTTTTTAAATATAAATTCAAGTGTGTAATACATATAAAGAATATATGAAGACCATAAAGATTATATGTATATACAATAATCTTAAATATAAATCCAAGAATATGTAATGAACATAAACATCATATATCTGCACATATACATACACATCACCATATATACATATATATACAATAATTTTAAATATAACTCTAAAATATATACTGAGCACATAAAGAATATATAAAATATCCATGTATATATACATACGTATGGGAAATCTGCTCCCTCGACTATGTCGATTTGCACTTGGGCGATCGATTTGAGATTAAATAAAAATAATTCATCTAAATTTTTTAGCTCTTAGCTTAGCTTTTTCAAATGATTTTCGAGATTTTCACAAAAACCTCTTTTTTCGATTTTTTTTTTTCAATAGTAAAATTCAAAATTAATGAATGGTGATTTTTTTTCAATTCTTAGGAGTAAAAGGGATAAAAAAAACTTTTTCATTATGAATCTCAGGTGGAAAGCCGATTTTTAAGAACAGAAATAAAACTATAATCATTTTTTTTTACCGTGTTATTTAAAAGTGTCCACCGCCAAACTTTGTCAGAAAATGTCTTCTATACTCATTTACAATCAGGAATTTTTCCATTTTTTTTTTTTTTTTGAAGTGGTGGAACATTATGAAAATACACGTTCTGATGTGGCCATCCCCTTGACTTTACCATACAACCTGGCCTTTCACTTATATTTAAAATTTAATAAAATTATTTATAATCATGTAGGGGAGGGGGTTAGTTTTTGAATTTTTACACTTCTGGGGGCCCACTGATTATGTATACAAAATTTGGTTGAGTTTGCTAAAGTCCAAGATTTTCATTTTTTTGACCCCATCCTCCTCCCAATTTTGGGCAGTTAGTTTTTGCATTTTTAGACTTCTGGGGTCCACTGATTATGTATACAAAATTTGGTTGAGTTTGCTCAAATGGGCTAGATTTTTAATTTTTAACCCCCCCCCCCTCCACCGCCCTTAATTTTGAGTCGATATGCACCAAAATCTAATTACCTCTTAATCTCACTGGACCAAAACTACGTGTGAAATTTGGTTTTAATATTCATACTAGTTTTTGAGCTAGCTCGTCCATAAAAATTTGGTAACGCACAGAGTAACAGAATAACAACCTAACAGACATTTTGACAAAACAGTTATTATCCTCGAAAAATATAATTTTTTCGATGTTCACTTATTAGGGCTTTTTTGTAGACCGAAATACCATGGTTTCGCCCAATTTTTTAATCGAAATAGTTTCAGCCGTTTTTGAGATATTTCGAGAAAAAAAGAAGCAAAAAAAACCACTTTTTTCATGCACGATTACAATACTTGACTACACAAAATGTGATTACTCGAAAGGGAGGATTCACTAAATATGGAAATTGTATTTTGGGGAGTCGGCTTGGCAGTGCTGGCTACGGCGCTGGCTCCGTTTCAGCATCATTGATGACGATGTTCAAGCGGAAGGCCCGGGTTCGAGCCTGGCTAGCATATAAAATTTCTTCTCCCTCACTAACACTACTAACACTACTAACACTCTACTGATGTACTGTCTAAATGGGCTTTGTTCCCGATCACAATAAACAAATAAATAAATAAATAAAAAGAAATTGTATTTTATTCATGAATTTGTAGGGACTCCGCTACCTAAAAATTATGGAACGTATGCAGAGAGTGTAGCGGGTCTTTAAAAAGTTTTCATTTTCCTACAATTAATTAGTTAATTTTAATATTGATTTTTCATTAAATTGGGGTAAGTGGAAGTCATATGGTATGTTGAAGTCAGGCTAGAATATTTTTGTTATTGTTTCCCGATGCTGGGGAGGAGCGACATTTGAAAGCCAGCGGCAGGTTTTTTTAATCCACCTATGGTTGGAAAATCTACATCTTCTTGTATTTATATATAATTGCCTAAGAGAGAAGGAGATTTGTATGTGTGAGTGGAAGTGTGGGTAGAATTTGAATAAGGAAATCAATTAATTTGATTCCTAGGGGAACACGATTAGGTAATGAACGATTGAATAAGCTAATACTGAAGGATTGATCGAAACGGCGTTTTTTTGGGAGATCGAAATGTCTAACTGATAATTTCTCAGGCGCGCATTTGTTATTTTTTGTTTTGTTTTCGTTCTACACTTAATAGATTATTGCGTGAATATGTTTCTAGAATTCTTTGGAAAATATGGAAATCGCTTAAAGACATTTATAATCAAGCTGTAAAACTGTTTTTAAAGACAAGATTTAGCTACCTGCTGTCAATTATAGCCTAGTCGTTAGACAATAAAGCCCAATAAATGGATAATTACAAAGAGAGCTAAAAACTATAGGGTTTCGCTGCGTGTGCAGCTGCAGAGCTTGAATAATCAGCTTGCATTCAGATGGGTGATTTTCTGTCCCGAAAACAAAAAAGCGCTGCTTTTGGGCAATGTGGGAGACTGTCTCTGATGGGGACAAACTAAAAGTGGTGGGGAAAGGGCGCCTGAGGGAATCGGTGCGTGTTAACCATAATAGCGTGTATTCCACACAATTATCTCGATCACTAAATTGCCGACTGATCCTCGAAAATCGATCCACTAAATAAAAAGTAGCTGGCGGACGAGAGTGCATACCATTCTCGATGTCTCCTTTTCCAGCTCTTCGGTGGCCGTGGGCGGCAACAGGTGGCTCTCCGATTTAAATTGCAAATTCAACATCTCGATTCAGCTACTCGTTTTACTCATTTCGTGATATCTTTTAGGCAAACCATTGGTGGTGGTTTTCGAAATTTTTCATATTTATATTTGATTATCATCCTTTGGTACGATTAGCACGTTTCTGAATCAACAACAATATTATCTTTTTACACTAATAGGGTATTATTCTTCTTTTAAGGTACCATACTCGATTATGGCACTGGAGAATCTGCCCATAGTAACGTCTTGAGGAATGATACAATAAATAGGTAGTGATGATAGAAATCTAATTGAAAAGATTTTGTTTTGCTGAGAGTAGTAGTGTTGTTGATTCATAAAGAGAAATCAATGAGGTTGTCCCCTGCTTGATGGAAATAATCATATACCTACATATACCATATATTAAATTGAAAGTTTTGTGCGGAGGGTAGCAGAATTTTTATATATTGAAGGAGACAATAAAAGAGTGTGGCTTCTGCTAGAATTATAAATTTTATTTATAACGAGACTATAGTTTCGAGGGCTTTGCCCTCTTCATCAGTTTATTACAATTGGATTCACAGGAATTAATGTATGAATGGAAAGTCTTTCCCTTCCCACTTTTCATTCATACTTTAATTCCTGTGAATCAATTGTTATAGTCTGAAGAAGAGGGCAAAGCCCTCGAAACTATAGTCTCGTTATAAATAAAATTTATAATTCCAGCACTCTTATTGTCTCCTTCAATATACCATATATGTTGCAGTAAAAACTCGTTTTTTAGTAAGAACGTGTTCTTACTAGTTAAAACGCGTTTCACTGAATACCTTTGTGGCAACTAGAGTTTACTGATGTTGATTGAGTTTGATTCAAAGGTCTAGAATAATTATTTTTGACCTTCCACCTCATTTTGGGTGTTTTTTCAACATTTTTTAAACCAAAATATCAAAAATTACATCCTCTACAACTTGAAGATTCTAGACCTTTGAACTAAACTCAACCAACATCAGTAAACTCTAGCTGCCATAAAGTTATTCAGGGAAACGCGTTTTAACTAATAACAAATAAAATTCATAAAAGAGATCATAATTTCTAATTAAAAAGACTGATGATGAAGGTCAAACCTTCGAAAATATAGACTCAAACAAATAAATTATGTGTATAATGTATATATATATATATACATATGTTTATTTGCATCAAGCATAGAAGAGCCTCATTGATTTCTTTTTCTTTATGAACGAAATCACTCTTGGTCTTGCATTTTGAAAGAGTCGTTTTTGGGTTTCAACTTTTTCTTGGGGAGGGGGCAGACCATTTTTAAATATCGTCGCTGATCTTACAAAACCTCGTAAGTCCGATTTTTGGTCAAATGCGTATTATTATACGTTTATACCAACCAACTTTTCACGGCGCTTCTGTCTATTGAACCTTATTATTCTATTCCAATTTAATTTCGCGCTACGGACAAATAAAAAATATTGCGTTGTATTTGTTTGTATTCGTATTTAAAATGGTTTTTCTTATTTTCTGACAAACAATGAATTTAGGAGCTACGAGGTTTTGTAAGATCAGCGACGATATGACGAATTTAAAACATTAAATTAATAAAAAATTAATATCATAAAAATTATATATACCAATGTTGGGTGGGCCTTAAATACTCTATTGTAAACAATCATTTTTATAAGCATAGAAATTCTACAACAAATTTTTGTAAAATTTTCGAAATGAAAACATTATTTGGTTTAGCCATGCTTGAAAGTTGATTTATGTCTTCATTTTCATAGGATACCTTCTAATTACCATAGTCATAAATCCCTTTCAGTTCTAAATAAATTTAAGAAACTCCTTCACAATTCATGATTTCGTTGCACTTGGTCTGTATAGGAACTCCTCCAATGGCAGAATTTTTTATTTTATTCATATCTCAAACAATCGCTCATAACTTAACTTACAACATCAACTCTTGTTTGTATTTCTAATGATCGTTCTAAATCTTACTTTTATTTATTTATTTATTTATTTGAAGCTTTGCTTCTTAAAGCGCGCTGGGCATGGCCTAAATGGGAAAAAAGCGACCCCGTAAGATTCCCACTGCGCATGATTCTGGGCTGCTGGTAGGGGAAGTGAGAGAGGGCGGGTGAAGGGTCAGGCCAGGTCAAACGAGAGAGAGCACAATAACAAAGGGCTTTCAATTTTAACTTTCAACTGCCAGAGTATTAAATGTCACAAAAATGATTTCACAGATACAGTTATTAGAAATATTAATGTACTACTACTAACTGAGACGTGGATGGGTAATGATGAACATTATGATGTACCTAATTTCGACTGCATTGTTCAATACAAACGAAGTGATGTTCGAGCAAGTGGAGTAGCAATTTACAAAAATTTAAATGATAAAACAAATATTATTACTCCGAATATTGAAACAACCATGTCGAATACTAATGATATAAACGTTAGACGGACAATTATTGGAGATATCTGTGCATGTATGTGCAAAATGGACAAAACGTTGAAATAGTCATTGTAGTCATTTATATTTCACCGAATTCTAAATTGGAAGACATAGAATTTTTCATTAATCGTGCACTTCTAGAATATTCTAAAGAGGGTTCTCTTTCACTTGGTAAAAATTTCCATCAGCTTCCACTAATTTTGGCTGGCGATTTCAATGTTAACTTTGCAGATCCAAAATCAGATCGCTTAAGATTATTTCTATTGAATAAATTTGATTTAAAATTAAGCAATGACCCAGCAGCATCTACAACTAAATATGGAACCACCAGTGATGCAGTTTTTTCAAGATATTCACAAAATATTGAATCACAAATTTACGTGTCTTATTTCAGTTATCACAAACCTATAGTTTCTATGATACAAACACAATAGATCTCAATTCTTTACATATTTTTCAATACATAATCTGTAAATTTTTTTATAATTTATTTATAAATTTATTATTTGAAAAAAATTATGTTTCCGACATCTTCTTATTTCATTATTATAATTGATTTTTTTTTTATTCAAAATTTTTTATTTTTATTATTTTATTATTTGTAATCAATGGACAATGCATATCAAAGACGAAGAAGCAAAGCTTCTACCGACAGTCCC
Source organism: Forficula auricularia (assembly GCA_024734495.1). Taxonomy (NCBI): domain Eukaryota; kingdom Metazoa; phylum Arthropoda; class Insecta; order Dermaptera; family Forficulidae; genus Forficula; species Forficula auricularia. The sequence goes on along the minus strand of JALMQS010000092.1, from coordinate 8,697,894 downwards.
ACGACTGTATTTATTACAACTTGAGCATTTACTACTAATTTGTCCAACTTCTAGATTCAGTGTACGATATTACGCCACGAGAAAGGAATCACATCCAGGCTTTTCATTGTCACAAGAGGAATCAGTCAATCAAAGCTTAAGATCGGTCGTCCACTGGAAGGGACAACTCGCTAGGGAAATAAAGCGCGACAATGAGCCACTCTATTATCTATTTACTAAATACTACTCTACTCATCCATTTGGTAATTGTCTCGCTTCATCTCCTTAGCGCGTTGTCACTTCCAGTTGACGACTGGGGTAAAAGATATTCCTCATGTCGTCACAGTAACTCTCTGCGTCTATGTCATTTTAGTATGATTTAACTCAGGGGTTTCCAACCTTTTTTCTTACACTAGCCAAATTTGAAGAAAAAAAATTGTCCCGGACCGCGGATAAAATATAATAATTCTAATGATATGTACTTGTTATTCAAAAAAGATAGTTAATAATGTAGAAATAAGAACTTTATTATTTTTTTAGTTCATTTATTTTTCGTAAATTTTATACTTAAAAATATCTTCTCGTATATGTAAATGCGTTCCTACATACTTACAAAAAGTGATATTATGTATTAATATTTGTTTATATATTTTCCTGGCTAGATAATTAATATAAAATTCGAATAAAGAGTCAATATTCAATTTTTCTTTCAGATCGGTATCTAATTATTGTCGTTCTAGAACATTCAATCAGAAAGTTTGCAAGTAGAAAATTTATTTCTAATGAAAATGGAGTCGAAAATAAACTAAAATGATGATTATTTTTTCGGAAATCTTTAAATATAGTTCCAGTTTCAATTAGCACTTTTATTTTTCGAAAACTTCACACTAGATTTTCAGATTTCTTAATTTAGAGAAAAAAAATTACCAGGCAAAATTGTTGTGTGTTTTCCAGTATCTACATATAAATCTCAATGTTTTAATGGAATTTTATGACTTTATATTGGGACACGGGTTGGACAGTCCTGGTTTAAATCGAATGGAATTAAAGAAGGATATGAGGAATGATAATTTATTTTTTAAAAGGGCCACGGATATATTAATCCCTGACTATCCATTATCTATTGACATGTAAGAACGTGCAAATATCTAAAAGACAAGTCCTGACAAGTTTTAGTCACGGGTAGAAATTATCAATTAATTATGATTGTTCTAGAAAACCCCAATTCCTTGTCTCCTTGTACTAGAATGATAACTATAGACTTGGTTAGTGTCGTAGCATATAAATTACTGAAATAATAAATATTTTAGAAAATGAAAATATGAGAAGAAGAATTTTTAAATATTCGAAACTTCATTATTTTTTTTTTATCTCATATAATTGAGCTTATAATTTTGCTTTTAGTGAATTTTATTCTTGAAAAAAGCTTAACATATTCTACAAATGTACATTCATATTTCGAAAAGGGAATAAATATATCTCTACATATAAATCTCAATGTTTTAAGGAAGTTTATGATTTTATGTTGGGTCACACTCATATTGCAGTACTGGGCCGCATGCGGCCCGCGAGGCACGGGTTGGACACCCCTCATGTAACCTATTCACTTTTCAACCTCATAAAATCAAAGTATTTTCCATGAGATTAAGTGATTCAAATAGGAAATGTGGAAAATTATTTTCTTATTTTTTGAATTTGTTAACGTTCAAAAGTTTCCTAAATTTTAAATTAAAGCAATACGAAACACAACTACACGAGACTCAAATAAGGCACCGTACGAAAATACTCTTGTTGTTTCCGTAAAAACTATAATTCTTTTTTAGAAATGAATGTAAATTTTGATATTATTTCATTCCGCTATTTCCCGCTTGATTTTTTTTTTAATGAGAATTTCGTGACCCCGAAAAATTTGCTCGCGACCCATAGCTTGAGACGAGGGGTGATCAGCGATTGTAAGTAGGTGTACACCTCTTTGGAAGTATTTTGGAAGTACTTGGAAATATTTGGAAGTACTTGGAAATATTTGAAAGTACTTGGAATATTTGGAAGTACTTGGAATATTTGGAAGTATTTGGAAATATTTAAAAGTACTTGGAAATATTTGGAATTACTTGGAAATATTTGGAATACTTGGAAATATTTGGAAGTACTTGGAAATATTTGGAAGTACAAGTGGAAGTAGGTATACAGCATATTAGGTCGCGGTTCACCCCTCGGCTTGGGACCTCTGAGACGAACTAATCTGACATATTATATGTATTAGGCGTAAAAAAATTTGACTCAAAGATTTAATCCCGATCATTAAAAAATTTCGCGATAAATATATGTTAAACCAGTTCATCTCTGGAGTCAAGCCAATGGCTTCTAAAATACAATAAAAATTATCCCTAAGACCTCGGATTCAGTAAGTGACAATCTCTTGTCTTTTCATTAACACTATGCAGTCCGCATAAATTTACTGGTGACTTTCAAATGGAGCCGGCGTTTTTTTCGTAAAAACCACGCCAGGAGCCGGCACAAACCTGAAGTCAAAATGCCAAAAAATAATTTTTAAGAAAAAATAAAAATCGACTTCAAAAAATTAAATGCAACAAATAAAAATACACTAAAAAGGTATAAAATAATTATAATCTTATTTAGTTACAACTAAACGACGAAATATTAACATGAAATTACTTTTTGAAGTCGGTGACAAACAAACTATACCTATGAGCGAGCGTACCCGCCAAACGTACTAAGTAAGATCCGTCGAGTGCGATTCATAAAAGGTATATGTTTGGCACCAACTTCAAAAAGTAATTTCATGTTAATATTTCGTGGTTTAGTTGTAACTAAATAAGATAATAATTATTTTATACCTTTTAGTGTATTTTATTTGTTGCATTTAATTTTTTGAAGTCGGTTTTTATTTTTTCTTAAAAATTATTTTTATTTTCTCTTTTTAGTGATGTTATTAATAGTGATCATATCATCAGAACTTGACCAAATTAATAGGACACCATCCCTAAGACACCCCCTTTCGGATAAAAAAAGAACCATCGAAATCGGTTCATAAACAAAGAGGTTAGGTCTAAACAAACCTAATAAAAAAGGTCTAATACCTATGAAAAAAAATCGAAAAAAATGGGACCAATCGGAAGCTAGACTGGACCCAATGCAAAAAAAATTTTCAAAATCGGTTGACAATTGGCGGAGATATGAGGTAACATAGGCACAAAAAAAAAAAAAAAAAATTCAGTCGAATAGAGAACCTCCTCCTTTTTTGAAGTCGGTTAAAAATCGGGCTTTGACATAGCTGCTCCGTTGTAAAGGATGTAGTTTCTGACTTTTGTTTAAAAAAATTCCCCCAAAACCCCCCAGAATGGGGGGAACAAAATGAAAATTCTAGCCCTTTGGACCAAACTCAACCAAATTTTATATACATATTCTGTGAACCACCAAAAGGTTAGAAATGCAAAAATTAACCACCCAAAATGGGGGGGGTTCAAAAATGAAAATTCTAGCCCTTGGGACCAAACTCAGCTAAATTTTGTATACATATTCTGTGGGCCTCTAGAGATCGATAAATGCAAAAACTATTCCCCGAGTTTCAAGTTTTTATCTCAATTTTAACCTTTACCGAACAGCGATGTAAGTTTCCCATCCAAATAATATGCGTTTTTGGCATTGAACGATACATTTTTTATTCCGGCCAAAGTAATGATTCAAAAAACTTGAAACTCTGTACACAGTATCCTCATAATATTAGCTATCATTTAGAATTTTTTAAAATTTTTTAGCTATTATAATTTTGGAGCTACTACTAGATAAAATATTGCTTAATAGACTCTAAAATTTTAATAGCTAGAAATATGTAAAAATTCTGAATGACAGCTAGTATTATAAGGATAAAGTCTATAGAATTTCAAATTTTTTGAACCATATTACTCTGCTCGGAATAAAAATTGATCGTTCAATGCCCAAAAAAACCATGTTATTGGATGGGAAACTTTCATCGCTGTTCGGTAAAGGTTAAAATTGAGATAGATACTTGAAACTTGGGGAATATATTTTTTTATTTATTTCGAACCATATGAGTTTCTCAGGGCACCATAATTCGAAAATACCCAAATTAAGTGACACCCTAATATACATATATATAAACTACAGTGGAAATCGGAAGCATTGGAGGACAGGACTCATTTGGTATTACCAATTTCCACATCAAAATTTATTACTACACCTGCACTTTTAAATGAAATTTTTTTAAAAGAACTTTATTTCAAATACAATAATAAACTAAATAATTAAAGGAGACAATAAATGATTGTGTCACGTGCTCGAAAAATATTTTTTAAATTTATTTATTACGAGACTATAGTTTCGTTATAAATAAATTAAAAAATTATTTTTCCAAGCACATTACACACTCATTTATTGTCTCCTTTAATTTATGAAAATTCTGCTTCTCTCGGCAAAAAGAAACTTTCAATTTAATTTAAACTTAGCTGCAATGCCCGCCCTCAGAGGCCCTCTTGCTAGCCAGGGAGCTACGCCACCCTTGTACCCCACCCCCGAACGCCACCCACGTCCCGCCCCTAGACCCCAACCACCCTAAACCCAACCCAACACCCGGGCCCCACACCACCACCCAAACACTACACCCCGCCCCCCGCAACCCACCCCCTGGACACCCACAACCCCTACCCATGCACCCGCGCCCCACAGCACCACCCCGTACCACCCCCTCAACGCCTTTGGACATCCACCCAGTTTCACACTCCCCACTATGCCCCCTGAACACTCACCCTTGTACCACACCCCCGCTATGCCCCTGGACTCCCAAACCCCCCATTCCACCTACCCCGCAACAACACCCCGTACCCCACCAGTGCACCCCACCCCCACTCGCCCCCCCAGTTTTTCATATTTCTAGCTCTCTCGATGCCCACAGATTATGTATACAAAATTTGGTTGAGTTTGGTCCAAGAGCAAGAATTTTCATTTTTTAACCCTCCCCCCATTTTGAGTGGTTAGTTTTTGCATTTATAGCTCTCTAGAGGCCCACAGATTATGTATACAAAATTTGGGTGAGTTTGCTCCAAGGGTAAGAATGAACATTTTTTACCCCCCCCCTTTTTTTTGGGGTGGTTTTTTGGAGGAATTGTTTTAAACAAAAGTTGTCAGAAATCACACCCCCTTCAACTTTGCTCATTACAAAATTTTCCGTAAAGTTAATAGTTATTTGAGTTATTTGATCATTTCCATTAGTGCGCCCCCCTCCAAACCCCCTTTTGGGGTCAAAATATCAAAACGTTATATAGCAATAAACGTAAGTTAGAAGTCATCTGATCCAAATATGAAATTTCATAATAATCCTTTGGACCGTTTTTACGTGATAAGTGTGGTTTGAGCATGACACCACATGTGGTGCCATCGGACTTCAGAGCATGGCTTGAGTATGACACCAACGTGGTGCCCATCGGACTCCAACGTTTGGCTTGCTCGATGACACCACATTGGTGCCATCGGACTCCAAGGTGTTAAGAAATTTTGCTTAATGGGAAGTAAAAGAGCGTTAGACGAAAGCAAAAAGAAATTAAATTTAGAATTGTTAATTCGAAATAAAAATTATTATGTTCCTCCTCAATTAGCTTAAAAATAGGAAAAATTGCTGTGGAAACATAATGTATGGGTGTGAAATCTGGACGATTGGAGAATCAGAAAGAAGGAGACTTTGAAATATCGTGCTACAACTAGAAGAGAATATTGGAGACTAAAAGGTGGATATAATCCAGTCAAATTGTGCTCAAATGGGCTTCTATGGGGAAAGTTTTGCGGTAGTTCTGATTTTTTTGAATACATATGTTTTTTAGGATGCTGAATCCAAATCTGAGGTTTCCCACCAAAATTTCGTGACGCACATTGAAAATGCAAAAAATGGTGAACATTTTTTGGCGGTTTTTCGCTTATAACTCGGAACTATCAACTTTTCGTAAATAATTTTAATTTCCAAAATGAAAGTACATAAAATTTCCTAAAAATTTCACCATTTAGTTTTTTTCTCCGATGGACCGTTTGGACTCAAGCGCTAGTTGAAAATTGGCGTATTTCGGCTGTCTCCGCAAAAACCCATCTCAGCCAGGACCCTCTAAACGACAACGGGTCATATAATTTTTGCTCATATAATAATGTAATATATAATAATATAATATCTATTGTAATATAATATAATAAGATGTGAATAATTTTTGAAAAATTTTCGTTGGAATTTCAACTTTTTTGTACCTGAATTTGTACAATTTCGGACTAAATTAAATAACATTATGTAATTTTAGAAAAAAATACCTGTACATTTACATATACGATCTAAATAAGGTATGTGCAGAGAACTGGAAGGAATGGAAGGAATTTACTAATTGACAGCCTTTAATAATAAATTAAAAGTTTTGGAGTAGAAAAGGTGGGCTTTTGCGGAGACAGCCAAAATACGACAATTTTCAACTAGCGCTTGAGTCCAAACGGTTCATCGGAGAAAAAAACCAAATATTAAAATTTGTAGGAAAGTTTAAGAACTTTCATTTTGCAAATTAAATTATTTACGAAAAGTTGATAGTTTCCGAGTTATAAGCTAAAAACCGCCAAAAAAGTAAAATTTTCACATTTTTTTTTGATTTTCTACAATGTTGCGTCACGAAATTTTGGTGGCAAACATCAGATTTGTATTCAGCGCCCCAAAAAATATATATATGCAAAAAATCAGAACTACCCAAAAACTTTCCTGATAAAAACACAATTTGACCGGGCAAAGTGGCCATGGCGGGGAAAGTGGTTATAGGGGCTTAAGGATCCTCTGAGGCTGCCCTATCGCACGTGGAACGCCCGAACTTGTGCTATTAGTCACTTTGAGAAGACTGATCTAATTAACGTGTCGTCTCTCGAAGTTATTACAATTTTTGCGGTTTTTGACCATCCTGATATGAGAGAAGTGTTCAGTTTGTGTATTTCTTACTATGAGACCAAATCACTTACAGTTTTTCAAGGAAATTTTTTTGAAAGGGTAGTACTTGACTACTAAATCCTGCTTTGGCGATCGCTTAGTCCCATCAGGTCGTTAAGGAAGAACACCTATTGTGTAATGGCGTCAATCCGGCCAAAGTGGCCAACAGCTTTCCAACTTCTTCAATAGCGTATTATAAAGAGTTATTTTTTTTCCAATTTATTTTGGCAAATGTGAACTTTTCTAACTTTTCTATAAATAAAATACATTATTTTCTAAACTAAATTCAAACGCCTTCCAAATTGATCACAAACCCAAAGGTTGAAAATTATTTTTTCTTCAACTCGTGGGGCAACACAACGAGGCAACGTCGGAAGACAATTATAAATTAAATTATATTACATGTTCTCTAATTTAATTTAATTATTTTCTAAGTTTAAACCGTTTTTTATCACTTATTACTTTATCCAAAGCGAAGCATGGGGAAAGTATTGTAATCGGTCTCGCGGCAAGCGCGACTTCAAAGGGTCCTCAGTTAAAGACTACGCAACCCATGGTCTCAATTAAGGTCACAAATTGTAGTATTCAATTAGATTGAATTTTAGAGCTGCAAGCTGATTACGTGACGGTTTTGCCAAAAATTACCTGGGATCTCGTCGAGAGGCCAAAAAGTGCCATTTTTTTGGAAGTGCGTGGGGATGTATGTATGTATGTTATCGTTTTTTCGTCCACGATTTTTTCCACACCTTTGCACCGATTGAAATGAAATTGAAAACCTACCATTATTTTAACAAAATGAAGCGCTGATTAGTTTTTGGTACATATCGGCCCACAAACATTAGTATTATACAACATTATTTATTTCAGTACTTTTTTAGTTTTTTCTAAATATCTTTAAAATGACTTAACCAATTTTGATGAAATTTAATATCCTAATTAAGTACCTTGGGGACGGCAAAAAAAGGTTAAATAAAGTTTTTAGTAAAATTATATTTTAAAGTACTTTACTCTAAAGTAAGATTTTTAAATTCTTTAAAATTTATTCATTTGATCTGTTTAATTTAGGACTCATTTAACCTAACTAACTGGTTCTTTTCTTATCCGTTACCCTTGCTGAAGACATAGAGGAATCGACTTAAAACCAAAAATAGCGATTTATTCTCATCTAGTACTTGAGGAATAACCATTCTATATTGGATTTTTGACGTTTCGGTTTTTATTGGTAACCATTGCTGAAGACATAGAGAAATCGACTTAAAATCAAAAATAGCGATTGAATCTAATCTAGTACTTGAGGAATAACCATTCTATATTGGATTTTTGACGTTTCGGTTTTTATTGGTAACCATTGCTGAAGACATAGAGGAATCGACATAAAATCAAAAATAGCGATTGAATCTAATCTAGTACTTGAGGAATAACCATTCTATATTGGATTTTTGACGTTTCGGTTTTTATTGGTAACCATTGCTGAAGACATAGAGGAATCGACATAAAATCAAAAATAGCGATTGATTCTCATCTAGTACCTACTTGAGGAATAACCATTCTATATTGGATTTTTGACTTTTCGGTTATTATTAGTAACCATTGCTGAAGACATGGAGGAATCGGCTTAAAATAAAAAATAACGAGTTGTTTGCCATAAAAGAATTTAGTCTTTTTGATTTTAAGTCGATGCTTCCACGTTTTCAGTAGAGGTTGCCATTAATAGTCAAAACATCAAAAATGGAATGCAATAAGGTTATTCCTCTAGTATTAGATAAGAATTGATCGTTATTCTTGATTTTAAGCCGATTCCTCCAAGTCTTCAGCAATGGTTACCAATAATAATCGAAGCTTTCTTTTCCTTCTACTCTGTTCTTTTCACGATGGAGGGGCCAGCCCATACAGGCCTTTAGGGGATCCACCTTCTGGTGTATCTCCTTCTCACATCTATAAAAAAAAAGCGTCAAAAATCTAATGTAGAATTGTTATTCCTCGAGTATTAAATGAGAATCGATCATTATTTTTGAATTAAAGTCAACATGAACTGCAAATTGCAAGTGATATCTGATTAATAATAAAGGAATAAACATATTATTTTTTTATTGTTAAGGATAAATAATTAATATATCCAGTACACACCAAGCCAGCAAAACATATTAATATTTCAAATGAATTTGGATGAAGTTTAGCAACGATCCGTTGCAGTTTATTTTTTACTTAGAAGTTAAGTGTCAAATTTCCATGTCCATGTCGGGTAAAGTGGCCATTTGAATAATTTTTTCAGGTACTTAACTTATTCCTAAGGTGATTGAAAATTTATTTTAGGTACAAGGATAGTTGAAGTATAGGTATAAACACTAATTTTGATATCTATACGTCGATTGCAAGTCAGTTTAAAAAATCACCAAACCTAGCTAAGCTAATTGGTCACTTTGCTCGGCTCTCCCCTATCTAGAAAGTCAATTTTAGGGGATAATTCACATTTAATCTCTCTTATTCGCCAAAATATTGAGTTAATAGGAAAAAAAATAAATATATATTTTGCAAAAAAATTTATTCCTCTACAAAAAAGGTCCTTTGAGTAAAATCTCTCTGATTAATGGTTTACAAGATATAAGGGTTTATTTCAATATAAACAAATTGACGCTTTTAAATAATTATTTATTGGGGATGTTTAACTTTTTGGCAGGCATTTGAGGACAGACATTCGTTGTTATTGAGTGATTTTATTTTATTTAGAACAAATAAGTTTTTCAAAATATTTAATGAATTATATTATTTCATATGGTTTATTTATTGCTCGGCATTAAATAAGGCTTCTTTAGTACCTGTATGGGATTTGGGATATGAACAACGGTCAGTCAATAAAAATCTCACGGAGAAACTTACTGCAAATATATAGTATACTAGCTGCATGGCCCGCCTTCGGCTGCCCTCTTGCTATCCAGGGGGCATGACCCCCTGTACTCCCACGCCCCCCCCCACCCATCCCGCTAACCTCTCCCATTTCTACGTCTCTACAGGCTCACAGATCATGTATACAAAATTTGGTTGAGTTTGGTCCAAGGGCAAGAATTTACATTTTTTCCCTCCTCCCCTTTTTGGGTGGTTTTGGGGGGATTTTTTTTAACAAAAGCTGTCAGAAATCACATCCCCTACAACTTTGCTCATTGTAAAATTTGCCGTAGAGTTAATAGTTTAGGAGTTATTTGATAATTTTCATTCGTGCGCTCCTCCAAACCTCTTTTTGGGGTCAAAATATCAAAACGTTATGAAGCTATAAACGTAAGTTAGAAGACATCTGATCCAAATATGAAATTTCATAATAATCCCCTAAGCCGTTTTTACGTGAATCGTGAGCCCACGGAAACAGACAGACAGACAGGAATTTTGTTGAGGGTGTTTTCATTCATAATTTTGCTTGAAACGTGTGCAACCAAAATTTAGCGTTGATTTGGACCAATGTACAGACAAAACATTAATTGTATATATATAAATAATCGATAAAAAACATTTGTGTCCTGTCTATTGTTGTGAACATTCCTTCAACAGCTAAAAGGGGTAGCTACTCTTATCTCTTTAGAAGGTGGTTTCATGTCCCTACCAATGGAATTTCTAATCATTAAGTATGAAAATGGCCAAATGGCTTGATTGATTTTTGTGATAAACCGTTCACCCCCTAAAAGGTGACTACCCTTTTAATTTAGCATTTCATAAAAGGATATTTTTAGCAGATACTAGGTTAATTCTAATTTCCAAATCACCAATTATGAATATGCCTTGAATAACTTTTGTGATCAACCCTTCGTCCCCTAAAAGGGCTGACTATCCTTAATTTAATTGAATATAATAAGATAAGATATTGACAATGCATTTGGTCAATCGAAATTGTTTGTAGGCATTTAAAAAGAAGATAATTCTAAATTAAATATTTTATATATTGAATAAATTCTGCAGATAAAAGACAACCAACAAATAGATATGTTATTATAATTATATATTATCAACTAAAATAGCAAATATTACATTTATTCTTTTTTATTATTAATGTCCATCGATTAAATTAATAAGTTGTTGTAGGGAAATAAGGACAATAGCTTATGCAAGTATTTTTATTTTATGCTAAAGTTTCGTCAACTTTGTTGACTTCCTTAGGGCTCAAACAAATTAATTTCTTTGCATATTTGTCATTTTATAAATATTCATTCTTAGCAAACACATATAGGCACAGATTGAAAATATTTCCTATTCAAATCTCATTTGACTACAGAGCTGCAAAAATGAACGAGCAAGAGATTAAAGAATAAATGAAAGTGAAATTCCAAATTCATATAGACATTAGGTATTAGCTTAAGATCCCGGGTTCGAATCCCTGCTGATCCTTTTGTCTATAATAAAAAATATTTTCTTCGTTCCCTAATTTAATTAAATTTATTAAATTTATTTGGTTTTGTTCAAACTGATAGAGATATTTTAAATATAAAAAATAAATGCTACCTGTAGTCTTCTTAAGTACACTTGACTAAAGTTTTAAAAATATTTAATTCACTTTAATATGACGAAATGAAAAAGGCCTCAAATTGGCCTTTATAGTTGATTTTGTGAGCTTGGCGGCGTTCAAAACTAATATATGAAAAAATTCAAAGTTATCATTCACTCTTTATCAACGTCAAATAAGAACAAATATTCTGGAGTATATAAAGTACGGAACCCTCGCTATCATACTTGATAAGTTCACCAATTTTTAGCGAAATCGTTAGATCCGTTTTCGAGAAACCGATTCTATATAATACAAGAATTGATAGTTTAATATAATAAGATTAAGATGATCATTTCGAGCATATTTTAAGACAATTCCAAACCACTAGGCAAAATATATGGCGTAAATTAATTTTTGTTATCAATCCTATCATCCCCTAACGACCCTTAAATTAACATTTCATATAAAGGGATGTTTTCTTCCAGATTCTAGGGTGTTTCCAAATACCTAAGCATAAATAGGACGTAAATTAATTTTTGTGATTACCCCTTCACATTCTAAATGGGTGACTACCCTTAATTTACCATTTTACTTATTGAAATGCATTATTGCAGGATCTAGGACAAATGTACCACCCTATGCATTGAATGATTTTGGTGATAACTCATTCACCTCCTAAAAGGGGTAGTTAGCCTTAATTCAACATTACTTATAAAGCTATCTCCTGTCTGTTTGTTCCTGTGGATTCAGATACTTTGCTTGTCTCCCGGCCGTGCCTAGTATTGAGTAAATAGTAAAAAAAAGATAAATCTAATTTTTATCAGTACCTACCCTTCATTATTATTGAAATTTTTTCTCTTTTAAGTAATGAATAGTTATTTAAGCTTCAAAGAAGGGAGCCGAAATATTTTTGTTTAGAAAACCATATTCATTTTCGAACCACATGATTTATAATTTTAGTAAATGAAATACATCGGAGAAGTGCGAGTCGGGCACGCATACCGAGGAGTTCCGTACATCTGGGGACACAGCAGTGCCCCAGCCAAGTTCGATTCGAGCGCGGATGTGTGCACTGCCAGACTACCCTTTACAGCAGCGGTTGCCAAAGTGGTGGTCCGCGGACCACTAGTGGTCCGCGAGAAAATTTCGCTGGTCCGCAGAAAAATGTAGAATATACTTACTCATCATGTTAAGTTATGTTATGCATTTCTTTAGTAATGCAAAAGGTAATGAGAACGATAATAATAACATTAATAATACTTCACCTAACCGTGAACTGATCAATAAATCAGACCCTCCACAGTCTTCATCAGGCACCATTATGAAACACGTTGGAACGGGAGGTGGAGAGAAGAAAAAACACAAAGTATCAAGAAAATATCATTCCTACTACTTAAAATTTGGATTCATTGAAGAACCTGACAGTGAGCTGGATCCACGGCCTCTCTGTGTTGTATGTTCTGAAAGCCTATCTAACGATGCATTAAAACCTTCAAAACTTGAAAGACACTTGAATTCAAAACACCCGGATTTAGCAAAAAACCAGCTAGAATATTTTAAAAGAATGCATGAAAATATGCAAAAGCAAGTTATTGCTTTAAGAAAAATGACCATGGAAGATAAATCATTACTAAAGGCTTCCTATCTCATAGCAAATCAGATCACGAAATGCAAAAAGCCGTACACGATTGGAGAAGAATTAATTAAGCCATGCATGTTAAAAGCCTGTGAACAGATTTTGGGAATGCAGGCTGTTCAGAAATTGAAAGTAATTCCTATGTCTAATAATGCTATCAAGCGCAGAATCGAAGATATGGCCGAAGACATTGAAAATCAGATAATAAAAATGGTGAAAAATTCTTCATTTTATTCACTCCAACTTGACGAATCTACGGACATTACAAACAAAGCACTTCTTCTTTGTTTTGTGAGGGTTGAGTGTGAAGGAGAGTTACATGAAGAACTACTTTGTTCGCTTAATTTGCCGGGTAGAACAACCAGCTCTGAGATTTTTGAAGCACTTAATAGTTATTTCCGGGAACATGAAATTGATTGTAAAAAATGTATTGGGATCTGCACAGATGGTGCCGCAAATATGACTGGACATCTTTCAGGAATTGTTGTAAAGGTGAAGAATGTTGGTCACCCAGACATTTTATCTACACACTGCATTATACATCGAGAACAACTTGCAGCGAAAAAAATGTCCCCAGAACTACACGAAGTATTATCAAATGTCATTGAAATTATAAAGGAAATTCGACACAAAGCACTCAATTCTCGAATATTTGAGGCACTTTGCGAAGAAATGGGTTCCGAGTATACTCATCTTCTTCGTCATGCTGAGGTGAGATGGCTGTCGAGGGGCAAAATATTGACCCGACTATTCGCCTTGCGGGAAGAAGTCAAATTATTTTTCCAGCAGCAAAATAATCCGAAATTGCAAAAATGCTTGTCCGACAATGAATGGCTAGCAAAGCTTGCATACCTGGCAGATATTTTTTCCCTGTTAAATGAACTAAACATATCTTTGCAAGGACAACTTAAGGACGTGTTCACACTACGAAGTAAAATGGATGCGTTTCAAAAGAAAATATTACTGTGGCAAACGCGGTTGGTTGAAGACGATCTGCAAATGTTTTCTAATTTTGATGAATACATGAAGGAGAATGATGTTAACCAGCAAGTGGTAACCCTAGTTAAAAAGCACTTGGAATCACTTACAGAATCTTTTGCTCGTTATTACCCAAAGAATGAAGATCCCAGACATGGTAATATGTGGATAATAGATCCGTTTGCAGCGAACATTCAGGATAGTAAGTTAAGCATGCATCTAAAAGAAAGCCTCATCGACCTATCGTCCGACGAAACTCTCAAATTTAAATTTCATTCATCCTTATCAAGACCTCAGTTTTGGCTTTCCATAAAAAGTGAATACCCTTTGCTTAGTGAACAGGCGATGAAAATTCTGATTCAATTCTCCACAACTTATTTATGTGAAAAGGCCTTTTCATCTGTCACAGTCATCAAAACACGGTACCGATCTCGGCTTGAAATAAATGCAGTTCTCCGTCTTGCAGTAACAACATTGGATCCAAATATCCATAATCTTATTTCAAGTAAGCAGGAACATCCATCACACTAGGAATGTATAACGCTAAAAGTTTGATATATTTAAACCATCTTTTAATTGTTTTGTTTGTACAATTTTTGTTTATTTTGTTTATTTTATTATGGTTTATTAATAAAGCTTTCATAACTTGGTTACTATTAATAGTTTCATTTTATTAACTAGGTACATTTTATGTGTTCTTTGATCACAATTTTTTTTTATAAATATATTTAACAGTTAAAAAATCCTATTAGTGGTCCGCGCGGATTTAAATTATGAATTAACTGGTCCGTGAGGTCAAAAAGTTTGGCGACCGCTGCTTTACAGGAAACAACTCAGGCCATTTTGACGCCTCTGTAACTTCGTAATGGAAACCTCTACATCCAGAATACTGGTCCGTAAGCTTAACTAAATTACAAAATTTCATATTTCTACTGTTTATACCATCCAAGTTACAAGAAGCCAAAGATAGGCTTTTTCGTCACTCACTCACTCACTCACTGACTGACTCACTCATCAAAATTCTAGAGTACTTCTGCTAACCCTAGAATGCTGAAATTTGGCAGGCAGGTAGAGTTTGGGGTACAATTAATGGGAAAAATCAAAAAATCGAAACTTTCCCTTCTTCAGGACCTAAAATGACGGGGTGAAAGTTATAGTCTTAATTAACATATACTAAAAATTTAATGAACCTAGAATGCTGAAATTTGACATACTGGTAAAGCTTGACACATTAATAAAAGACGAAATTGAAAAATCGAAACTTTTCCTTCTTCAGGGCCCGAAATGATGGGGTGAAAGTTATAGTCTTAATTAACATAAACTAAAAATTTAATGAACCTAGAATGCTGAAATTTGACATACTGGTAAAGCTTGACACATTAATAAAGGACGAAATTGAAAAATGGAAACTTTTCCTTCTTCAGGGCCCGAAATGAAGGGGTTAAATTTATGGGATAAATCCAACTTACAAAAAGAAGTGAAATCTCAACAAAAACACTTGTGTAAAAAAAGACCCAAGTTCGATTAATAAAATCCGTTTGCCAAAAAAAGTAGTGAAATCTAATGTGCTGCCAAGTTCAACATCATCAATTTATTAAATGAGTCGAGAATATATTAGTAACTTCAATTAAAACGCATGTTTTTCATTTCACATGTCCCTCTATATTTTTATTGATTTCACATTTTTAGTTGAAATTATTTTCATAAAACTTGGCTTTTACGCATTATTATGTATGTCACGAATTATAGTTACCATATCATGGGATCTTAATAATAAGAAGTGGTGGAAGCCCTATCAAACAATAATAATAATTTAATGCGTAAAAAGCCAAGTTTTAGGAAAATAATTTCAACTAAAAATGTGAAATCAATAAAAAAATATAGAGGGATTTCACATTTTAGTTGAAATTATTTTCCTAAAACTTGGCTTTTACGCATTAAATTATTATTATTATTGTTTGATAGGGCCTCCACCACTCCCTCTTATTAAGATCCCATGATATGGTAACTAGTAATTCGTGACATACATAATAATGCGTAAAAGCCAAGTTTTAGGAAAATAATTTCACAGAGGCACCCTAGTAGCACAATGTTTCAAACTATATAGTAACTATAGATTCTCGAAAACTATATAGGCACTATATAGTTACTATATAGTTTGAAACATTGTGCTACTAGGCCAGTCATTCGATAGTGTATAAATAGTGTGCTAATAGGGTAGCGTTTTACTTTTGAACGGAACCCTAAAATAAGTAAAAACATTACATTATATAATTTTGAAAGAAGGGCATAATTAAATTCATTATGGATGTATTAAAAATAATAGATAAAATTTAGTCATAAATTTTTATTGTTGTTAATTTCAAAATTAATTGCTAAAAATATATCGGTCATTATTCTTAAAGAATGTTATTTACCCTTTTTATAACCTTAGATAAAAAGAATATTCATTATCGACTTTCATCTTTTTTTCCAAAGCGCTATAAAATATTAATTAAAAGTAAAATTGATTTTCAAATGAGTTGTTGCAATTGGATAAAAAAAGCTGATATAATTATGCAAATATTTACTGAGTATTTTTGAATGGCTACGATTTATGTTGGAAAAAAATATTTTCATTTATTAACAAAGTTAAAATCTTGATTAGTTCGAAACAAACATTCTATATTAATTATTATTAATTAACGATATTAATATTTTTTTCTAAGATTTAATCACAGATTCTATGTATTATTGGATATAGAAAATTTATTTGCATCAAGCAGAGGTCAACCTCATTGATTTCTCTTTATGAATCAACAACTCTGCTACTCTCGGCAAAAAAATCTTTTCAATTATTTCAGAATCCCAAAAATTTGATTTTCTGATGATTTGATACTTACCGGTCGAATTTTTACGGATAAGTTTTAAACTTTTTCCTTACTAAGTCGTGTCCAGTCGACTTTAGAAATTTAAGGTAATACTATATGCAGGGAAGAAATTTGAACATAGACAAAAGGTTTAAAAAAAAATATACTGAATTCTGAAAAAATGAATAAACACATTAAGGTAGTTAGTTCTTTCACAAATGCAAAAATTCAAGAAGTCTTCGAAACTTGGAATATAATTCATTTAAAGCATAATAAACACACTGTTAAAATTTGAAGACGATTTACCACACCAAACATGAAATAATTGCAATTAAAAATGAATTTTTTTACATATGGTAGATTGGGAAAGGGTGGGAAAATGATCATTATTTTTTTTTTCATTGAAGGACTTTCACCATCTTGATGAAAAACTAATATTTGTTAGAATAATATATTCGGAGTAACTTAAAAAAATTGAAATTATTTACCTCGTAGTTTTGATAAAAAATAAAAAAACAAAACATATTTGGGCGATTATTTTTAGTGGAGGGGATATAAGATCAATGGCTTGGAAACGATCCATTCATAAAGAGAATATAGTAGTGTAAAAAGTACAGTCACGTTAAAAAAACATAACCTAAAATTTTAGTACCGTTCATATTTATAGAGTGGTTACGAGGCTAAAACTTTTTGTGTGGATTGTCGCGAAAGAACCTCCTTAAGAGCATTTATTAAAAATTAAAATTTTCTTCTTTTTCAGAATAGTCACAGGTGAAAAATTGAGAAATAGTTTATATCATAAAAATTTGAAAAAGAAAAAAATATGAATGTATACTGGAATGATGAAAAGGACTAAATTTCAAGGGTTTGAAAATGCAATGGGGATGAAGATGGAAAGATAGTGGAGAGGACTGGGACAAATCAAGAGAAAATGAAGGAAAAAGTAAAAACTTTTTTTTAAGAATTGGTACCCTCACCAGTTAGAGCGGGCCTATTAAGGAATGAAAAATTTATTTTTTATTTCAATTATGTTAAGAAAAATGATATTTTCTGCATTTTCGAACACAGTTGTAAAGTTAGAGTTCAAAATCTAATCTGTAATGGAACTATACTCATTTTGGGACCAGAACGAACTTTCTTCTACTTTCCGTACTTGAGTTATCGTGGATATCGGACAGACACACAGACAGAAAAAATGGTGGAGGCTTTGCCTGCCACCCGAGCGTATTGAGTAATGAACCAAAAACTCAAGAAAACTTGTTTGTAGCAATGAGGTCGTAGCTAAAAGAAATGGTTTATTATAAGCAGATTCTCAGGTAGTCTCCAGTAGCTGCAAGTGTGGGGGCTAATTGAGCCATTTGAGCCATGGTGATCGCATTAATAATCTGTTTGAAACTCTCCTAAACTGTCTTTGCATTTCAGTTGCTTATCCAAACTTACTGTAACATTAAGGTAGTTGTTTCGCGACAATACTAGCAAAGTTAATGCTAGAGTATATATTACAGAGAATAAGGATTCATAATTCATAAGCCCAAAACTTTTTGCTGTTTATGTACCACTATTAGCTTATCCCCAGGTCGTTTGACAAATCTGGCAACATTGTCCGAGCTTGAATAGTTTTATCATAGAAATGACAGAAAAATACATTATAAAGGTTGATTTATTAAACAAAAAGTTCTTAATAAGTGATTGAAAGCTGATGCGGCAATGGCTGAAGCAAAAAAACGTGAAAAAAAATTACTAAAGTTAAGTTTCCACTTTAGGTTAAATAAATGCGTTGTTGCCAGCTTGTTTTTAGGTGTAAATTTTTTCAATTATACATTTTTCATTATCATCTCAGAAACTAGTGTTGTAACTATGAACTAAAATGTTCTTAAAAATGTATTAGTTAATTGTTTAATGTTGGTTTAGTTTTTTATAACAATGGTAAGAAGAGTTTTCTAATTATAATTAAACAAAATCAAACCGATTTGGCTCAAAATTTAGATAAACCATCCCCAGCACTAAGCAAACATATGGTGTGAATATGGTTTCGGATACGTTCAGTGGTTTAGGCGTGGGTCGATCGCGTACATACACACTAAGGATTTTATATATATAGATATGTATGTAAACTTTCCGATATCCCGTATAGTGCAATGTATAAGAGTCTGAAAAACTCTATCTTTGGAATTTAATATCTCTGGAACTATATTGTTCATCAATTTCGTTTTGCCACCAATCAATGCAGAAGTATTTAAATAATAATCTATCTAAATTTCAAAAAAATCCTAAGAAAACCCATAGGGTAAAACAACTAACTTAAGGGAAAATTCTTTTGGTTCAAAGCTTACTCTAGTTCAACCCGTTATTTCAAATGGGTTACAAATGAAAGAGAGAAAATTTTACGAGTTATAAGTTGTTAAAGTGTATAGGTATACCTACATTTTTTTTGTGACAGCCATTACTGTTATCAATATTATAATTGAATTTCAACAAGATTGACAATAAAGTAAAGAAAAATGTTTTAGAAACTTTTTAAAATTTAAAATACTAGGTAGGTTTCACATAAATATGAAACATTTTAAATAAAGTAAAGAAAATTTGAAAAATTTCTAGAAACTTTTTAAAAATTTAAAAATATAAAATATTAGGTAGGTTTCACATAAATAGTATTTTATATTTTAAATTTGAAAAAGTTTCTAAAAAATTTTTTACTTTATTTAAAATGTTTCACCAAGAACCCACACCAGTCTCCTTAACAAAGATTGGCAATACCATTTACAAAAGATTTTTAATTTGATTGAATTAATATAAGTTCTTATGAGATGCAGTTTTTAATTACTCTTATAAGATACTTGTAATAAACATTTAATTTTTATTTTTGGAAAATGTTTGCTGTCACTCATAAACTCTGTATTAAATTCAACCAAAATATAAAATCTATCATGAAAACAGTACAGTCAATCTTGGTGAAATTTAAATATATTTTTGATGATACCAATTGCTAACTTATATATTTTTTTCGAAAGACAAATTTCAAATTTTTGATCATCAACATTTTACTTTAAAATTGAGTGGACATCGATGAGGCAGTCCAAAAAAAGAAGATAATTTAATTTACACTATCTTTTTATTCATAAAACCGACTTTTCGGAGTCTATACCCTCCTTCGATATCCATTCAATTTCACTTATCAGTCCGTCTCCAAAAATTACTCGAATTTTACTTTAAATTGTCGGTTGCAACTTAAAAGGATACCGAACACTGAAGTTTAGAACGCTTGCTATATCCTCTTCTTAAGTTATCTTCTTGTTGAATTTCCTTTCTTAACCGACTTCAAAATAGGAGGAGGTTCTCAATTCGACTGAATTTTTTTTTTTTGTGTCTATGTTACCTGATATCTTCGCCAATTGTGAACCGATTTTGATGTCTAGTTTCCGATTGGTAAAAATATAAATTTCATTGGTATTGGACCTTTTTTGTTATGTTTGTTCAGCCATAACTTATTTGTTTACGAACTGATTTTAATGATTCTTTCTGCGTTTGGACCAGTATAGCTCCAAGATAGTCAAGATATCTAACTATTTATTTATTTATTTATTTTATTTATGTTCAGCGAGAACTTTTTGCCACGTGGACCGATTTCGATGATTCTTTTTTTATTGGAAAGGTACCTTAGGGGTGGTCGCATATTAATTTGGTCAAGTTCTGATGATATGATCAATGACGAAATAAAGGAAATCTCCAATTCTTATGAGCGAATAAGCGAAATTATAATAAATAAAATCTTTTATAAAAATCTTAAAACATTCATTTAAAACCCGCAAACGTTTCGAGAGAATTTCCGTATTTATGAATTGAATTTTATTATTATTTTCTGATTCTTTCGCCCGACGCTTTCTCTTACGAGATGCATGCAAGGTATTATATTAAGTCACTATTAATAACATCACTAAAAAGAGAAAAGTAAAAATAATTTTTATAAAAAAAAATTAAACCGATTTCAAAAAAATTAAATACAACAAATAAAATAATAAGAACTCAAAAATCATATAAAATGCACTAAAAGGTATAAAATAATTATCTAATTTAGTTACAACTAAAAGACGAAATATTAACATGAAATCACTTTTTGAAGTCGGTGCCAAACAAACTATATAAGCGAGCGTACCCGTCAAACGTACCAAGTAAGATCCGTCGAGTTTGATTCATAAAATGTGTATTTTTGGCACCGACTTCAAAAAGTGATTTCATGTTAATATTTGGTCGTTTAGTTGTAACTAAATTAGATAATTATTTTATACCTTTTAGTGCATTTTATTTGATTTTTGAGTTCTTATTATTTTATTTGTTGCATTTAATTTTTTTGAACTCAGTTTTTTTTTTTTATAAAAATTATTTTACAATACCTGTCTATTTAACTTTTTAAACCATCGATTAATAGTTTTCTTAAGAGAGAACTTGTTAACATTCCCTTGGACATGCTTGGTTGCATTATTCACAACATCAGCCTTTTCTTACACAGTAATTAATCAAATTAAGATTTAATGGAAAGGCAGCTCAAGGATAATGAAAAAAAAAATTCTGAATAAAATAATTTTTTGGATCCTGATTTTTATTCCCTTAAAATTCGAGATTTTGGAGGATTTTCCCTTCTTCAGATTTAAAAGGATTAACGAAGGAAGCTTGTAACCACCTCCTTCTTGCCTCCTTTAACTCTGCTTAGTTGTTGTTATAGTTTGCCATTAACACAACAGAAATTCTGTCGTCGATTTTTAAAGAGATTGAAAATGACATTCCAATAAATTATTTTATTCGAAATTTGTACTTTTCATTATTCTTGGGCTGCCTTTCCATCGATTCTCCATTGAGTTTTAACACTCCGCCTCCAAAAGAAAATATTTCTAATGTAATTAAAAAATTTTACAATAAATGAAAATGTACATCCGAGGGGTGAACCGCGACGTTATATGATGTACACCTAGCTCCACTTGTACTTCCAAATATTTCCAAGTACTTCCAAATATTTCCAAGCACTTCCAAATATTTCAAGCACTTCCAAATATTTTCAAGTACTTCCAACATGTTTCCAAGTGATTGCAAATATTTCCAAATATTTCCAAGTACTTCCAAAATACTTTCAAAGAGGTGTACACCTACTTCCAATAGCGGATTACCCCTCGTGTACATCCATCTCAGACTTTTTTCTTGATCAGTTTTTAAGGTAAAACTGATGATTGGACTACACATGGTAAATTAGAAAATCAATTAAAACTTTTTATTTATAAACCACAAATGGTAGTCAAATTGATAATTTTGAAAAAAAAAGAAAAATTGATTAAGATAATAATTATTTTTAAAAGATTTTTTTTTGGAATTTTAAAAATCCATTAAATCATAAGTAAATAGCGAATGAGATAGAGATTTAGATAATTAAAATTAATTTCAAAATTATTGAAGCATTAAAAAAATAAATATACATATTTGTCCTTTTATAATAAATACAATTATTTATATAGTTATATATAATATATTTATTGATTGATTTATTTTTAAATAAATTATGATAATAATTAAAATTATATACAAAATAAATAGAATTTTATTTAAATATTTTTATAAATAATATATATCGTGGATATAACCGTAAAATAGCCTTGATTTTTGCCCGCTTTAAGATAAGTGCACCTTTCGATTTGTATTCTTGCTCTTCCTCGCTTACAACCTCATTAATGGAAAACGTTTTTTTTCTCACACTTTTAAAACCTCTTCGAAATTGAATTTGAGACAAATCGAACAAATGCATTTCTCAATCGTTTATCCCTATGAATTCTTGAGTTGAAATTTCCTCCTGTTTCCATCATTCTTGAATCCTACAACCTTCAATCCTTCAAGATCCGCCTCCATATATATATACGAGTGATTTAGATTCAACCCCCTTAAAAGCTAACGTTCATTCAACCCTCTTTTAAGGTGTAAGCTTGCATCCATATCATTAAAATAAAGAATTATCCCCTATTTGCCTGACTTAAAACCATATAATATCTACCTCTTCTAAAAATTGAAATCTGCCATGAAAATATGAGTACAGTGAAACCCCTCAAATCCGAACCCCGGAAATCCGAAATCCCGGGAAATCCGAACGAGTTTTTTTTGACAAATTCAAGTTTGGGTAGGTGTTTTCTCGAACTCGAGACTAGGCCAAAGCTTCTTCCAAGTACTCCGCAGTAAGTTCACACTTGTATTTTGCCACGATTCTGCAACCCAGTAAATAACGTCTTTTATTGTAACTTTCTTCAGCTTCTCAAGGATAGAAAGAGACCCTTTTTCTTCAATAAGATATCCAAACCACCAGCTTTCAGCTAATCCGAACAAATTGAAATCCGAACAGGCTACAGCCCCAATTAGTTCGGATTTGAGGGGTTTCACTGTATTTTCAGACAATTCTGATATATATTTATTTTAGAAAGCGATACAGATATGTTGTTTTAATTTTAATTGCTCTCCAATTCTAATGATTTTAATGTCCAAAAAGCTGATGTTATCATTTGCTTCTTTTTCATATGTGAAAAAAAGATTGTTATCGAAACCATTGAGAGCTCTCATGCAGCAGTTCACTTTGTTTTTCTTGATAATAGCCAGACTATATCATCGACATACTGCATAAAAAGCTTCAATTTCATTGGCTTGATTATCTCCTTCAAGATCCACTTCCATATATACCAGTGATTTAGATTCAACCCACTTTCTTTTAAGGTGTAAGCTTGCATCCTCATCATTAAAATAAAGAATTATCCCCTATTTGACTGAGTTAAAACCATGTAATTTCTACCTCTTCTAAAAATTGAAATCTGCCGTGAAAATAGGAGTATTTTCAGACAATTCTGATATACATATATTTCTTTTAGAAAGCGATCCAGATATGTTGTTGTTTTAATTTTTGTTTTTGTTTTTGTTTATAAATCAATCTAGAGAATTATCATTGAAATTATATAAGAATTTTTACTTTATTTCTTTTATAGATAAATACACGAAATTTAAGTTAGACTTTGTCGCAGTTATATCCACGCATGAATATATAAATATATATATATATATATGTATATTGAGGGAGAGTTTTCAAAATGCATTTATCATCAAAGGAATTCAACATTGTTACAAGCAATAAATGGTGATTCCTGGAATAAGTTTTTCAATAAGGTCTTGTTCGGAATGATGATTCAGGGCGTGTCCAGCTTTGTTTTTCAAAAGGTAAAATCTGAAAAATCATATTAATTTACGAAATTAGATACTAGAAAAAAATAATCAAATTAAAATTAGCTATCAGATACAAAAATATAGGTGCAAGAAATTAATTTTAATTTAATCAAATATCTTGAGTTTTTCAAAGAGTATAAATTCCGATTGTAATGAAGGGATATTTCGGATATGCTAAGTCGTAGAGCTTCGGGCTTTGGAACATAAGATATCTATGGCTAGAAGATGTATCCCTGCTTTTGGTTGAAATCATAGAACCGAGACTACCTATTAGTCTAAGCGCCTTTTGGCTTTTGAATGGTTTTCTCAAAACTTTCTTGGATGAAACACAAATTGAAGTGATTTGGAAGAAAAGAAAATAAGCTGACGTGTTCTGATGTGGCCATCCACTTGACTTTACCATACAACCTGGCAACTCACTTATATTTAATATTTAATAAAATTATTTATAATCATGTAGGGGAGGAGGGTTAGTTTTTGCATTTTTAGACTCCTGGGGGCCCACTGATTATGTATACAAAATTTGGTTGAGTTTGGTACAAGAGCCTATATTTTCATTTTTTGACCCTAAACCCCCCCCTTTGTGTGGTTAGTTTTTGCATTTTTAGACTTTTGTGGTCCCACTGATTATGTATATAAAATTGGGTTGAGTTTGGTAAATGGCTAAGATTTTCATTTTTTGACCCTATACCCCTCCCCCCCTCATTTTGGGCGGTTAGTTTTTGCATTTTTAGACTTCTGTGGTCCCACTGATTATGTATACAAAATTTGGTTGAGTTTGCTCAAATGGCCTAGATTTTTAATTTTTAACCCCCTCTCCACCCCCCTTAATTTTGGGTCGATATGAACCAAAATCTAATCAGCTCTTAATCTCAATGAACTAAAACTATGCGTGAAATTTGGTTTTGATATTCACACTAGATTTTGAGCTAGCTCGTACACAAAAATTTGGTAACGCACAGACTAACTAACAGACATTTTGACAAATCAATTATTATCTCGAAAAAATATAATTTTTTCGATGTTCACTTATTAGGGCTTTTTTGTAGAGCGAAATGCCATGGTTTCGTTCAATTTTTTTAATCAAAATAGTTTCAGCCGTTTTTGAGATATTTCGAAAACAAGAAGGAAAAAAACACTTTTTTCACGCACGATTACATTACTTGACCAAACCCTGTATGGTAAAGTAAAAATTAGTATTACGATTTCAAATAAGGAAAAAATTAATTTGAAAGTGGTGTGGTCGCCAAACCAGTTGATTTTATATGAGTATCCCGAAAATTATATTTGAAAGTTCAAACATTTCTAAAATAATTATTTATTGACAGTTTTCTTTTCTCTTATTTTAAGATAAACTAAATTGAGATATAAAATTTATGAATTTTATTAATTAAAAATTAAATTTGAATAGTTACCTTAGTACATCTTTCATTTGTAGCCATTTTTCCCAAACAATTGCAAAATACTCGCATTCGATACACTGTCATTTGACCAAGAGAAACTCGTGGTAATGGAATATCCTCTCCATCAAAGACGCCTGATTCAAGACAATCGCTAAATGATGAACCGCCATTTGTATCTAAAATAAGAGAGAATTTTATTCATACATTTCCCAATCAATCAGTTCAGTCAAAGATAGAAAATTATATTTCCATCATCCCTGGGTCGCAATCACAACAGAACCTAGTCTAAACACTATTATAAATTAAATTTAGAATAAAGAAAAATTTTAGTATACGAATATACAAAACGGTTGATGTTGTGGTTGGTAAAATTTCTTTTTACATACTTAAAAAGAAACCAGAATTGTTTTGAACCACTAGGACAAGCTGCTAGCTGGTAGGCTTTTTTTCTGAATGAAGGAATTCATCACATTATTAATTGTTTTTACTCCTAAAGTTTAAATGAAAATATAATTTTTTTTAAAAACTGTGAATAAAGAAATCTCCCACTGACAATTCAGATTGTCTTGTGGATTTTGGGAAAAGGAAGAATTGATAAAAAATGTATAAAGTCCTAAAAAAATCACAGAAAAATGAATTCAAGTAGTCCAAAAGATTCTCCAATCAGCTTTAGGACTGAACAAATTCTAACAGTGACCTATTATCTTTTGAACTCCTATGTTGCCTGGTTCTGGGGTTAGCCAAGACTCCTCAGTGAAAGTTCTTGCCAAATCATCTAGTTTAAGAAAAATCTATGACTTAAAAAAAAACAGATTGCAATATCTTAGCGATTCAATTTCAATTTTAAGTTTCTTTCTGTGAATAAACGGTGATATCTTTGAAAAAACGCCATTTTAATTTTTTTAAATAGAAAATTACTTAAATGAAATTTGTATACAGTATTCTATCAACACAAATCATATCAGCTTTTGAGAAAAATTTTACATTCATAAAAATGAGAAAATAAGCAAATAAATTCAAAGAACAATGAAATTATAATTTAAGTTGATAATTACCATAAGAATTCGAGCCCAAGTCAGGAGGAAATTTCAAATTTATACAATAGTGAACACGGTCAACAACTGCAGCATAATCAGAAGGTGTAGGAAGCCAATGAGTTGCAAAAATAATGTCAATAGCTTGAGAGTTTCCTTTTAAATTAAAAGGCGGCACAACAGTACCTACAATTTGAAAAAGAATTTAGTTAAAATTTGTATTTGTTATTATTATATAAATATTTCTTTATTTCTTTATTGTTTTAATATAGGTAATGCCAAGGCCTTGGCATTTCAAATGCAACAGTTCCTGTATTATATTATTATATAATACATTTACTCTTTTTATTCCTAATGGGTTTTAATTTTAATATAATGCCAAGAGCTTGGGATGCTTGTCAAGTTGAATGCACCGGTTTCAGTGCGATTACCGAAGTAGAGCAACAGTTCTTAGATGGGTATTCATCTAGAGTAGGGGTCGGCAAACTGCGGCTCGCGAGACATTTGAGGCTCTTTGAATACTTTCACGTGACTCTGAAGTAAAATTGTACATGAAAATAAAACTATCATAGTTTTATTTATAAAAAATTTTGAAGAATTTGCATTTACTGATCTCAGTATCTTCGAGTCTACATATTTATAAGAGCAATCATTTTCTAAGATAAATTTCATTAAATTTAAAATAAGGACACAATTTTGATGCCTACTTGGAATCGTACAACTATTTGCAAACTAGACATTGGGCAACTTTTTAATACAATTTATGCTCATTGCTCATACTGATTGATCCATTGAGAGCAATATTTACTGCGATTTGTTCTTCATTTAATAAAGATATAATTAATATTACAACTTTTGTTAATATTACTTTAAATATTATTTTTTTGTAAAAAAAATACTAATGGATTTCGAATAATTTCAATTGTTGTGAGGACAGGTTTTGCTCTTGCGTCTCAAAAGTTTGCTGACCCCTGGTCTATAGACACTGTCTATTTTTAGTTTATGTTTATACAAAGCCTTCTTGAACACATTTATGTTGCCTACATCTCACAGAAAATGATTGGGGAGATCAAAAATGAATACGACCCTCCACTAGACACTCAACATTTATAAATAACTTTTAAGGAGTTAGGTGTTGGTTCTAGGTGAGACATTTTGATATAATAATAAAACTTGAGCAAGATGCGAGGTAGCTTTCATAAAAAAGAAATAAAACAAATTTGAGTTTTGAATTCGATATATTTCGGGGGTGAGCCCATCATCAGGAGTCAAAGAAAACTTTTATTTCTTTTTTGTGAAACCTACCTCGCATCTTGCTCAATTTCGCTTTGTAAAAATATCTTTGAATTTCTTAAAGATTAATTTAATTAACTCAAGTTTTATTATTATATCAACATTTATACTTCATAAGAGTGTAGGGTATTCCCAGTGAATGCAGAAGCTGTCTAATTAATTTAATTAATTAATTTAATCTCCAATTTACTCTAATGCCAAGACCCCACTAAAAGGTGCAAGCTTGCAATCGAGGAATGCAATTAGTATGTAGTGAAGGCAATTATTAAATAAGCCCTATACTCCCAGTCAACTTCTTATACTGTATAAGGCTCAAATTCGTCCCTGTCTCGAATATGGCTCTCATCTGTGGAGGGGTGCATCCAAGCATTCTCTTGCTACACTGGGTGCAATTCAGAAGCGAGCAATTAAACTAATAGGAGACCCGGCTCTAACCAACTCACTCGACTTCCTGGCTCACCGAAGAACCGTTTCTGCCCTTTCCCTGTACTACAGATACTATCACGGTGTCTGTTCAGTCGAGCTGAAATCAATTATCCCCCCTAATGCCCTCTTTACGAGAAACAGGCGGTTTTCTAACGCTCAGCACCCCTTCGCTGTCAAATTGGATAAAAGTCGAACAAGCGCTTCCGCCAACTCTTTTATCCCTATGACCTCCAGAGACTGGAACTCGCTCCCTGCCACCATCTTTCCCGCGACTTATAACCTTCAGCTATTTAAGACCCGTATCCACAGATACCTTCGACCCCCGCCCAACCCATAAAATTCTTTCTTCTTCTTTTCACGATGGAGGGGCCAACCCAGGCCTTTAGGGGTTGCGCCTTTTTGGTGTAACTCCTTCTCTCATCATTATCATAAAAAAAAAAAGCCAACCGCTTTAGTCATGTAAAAGGCTTTATATCTCGAAAGTTAAACAACATAAAGCACGAACAGTTGTTTGATTCGTTACTGGCTAGCAAAATGTTGGCTTATTAACGTCGCCCCAATCTTTAGCCGGATTGCTTACATTTCTCTAGAATGGATTGACCCGACCTAAAGGGGATTACTAATAGTTCCAGCTTCAAAAATAAATGCAACTTACTTAAAGGTATTTTGTATTAAGGGTACAGTCAGATTTAAAGTTGTCAGAATATAGACCGATTGAAAAAAATTAAAATTAAATTTCTATATCTCTAAACATTTCAAAAGTATATTTTAATCATACCAAGATTCGCGTGTTTTTCAACTGGAGTAGCAGGTCGATTCTTCACTGATAAGATACTTCTTCCAGGCCAAGGTAAGCCTAGATTTTTAGGTATATAATTTTGATATTCGATGGGTCGATTCGGTGGTTTTCCATGTTTCCGGACATCTGGTGCACCAGACATATGCAATCCCGGTTTCCAATATTCTCCTTCAACTCCAACTGGAGCGGGTGGAAGCTGGTCACATAAACCCATTCTATAAGTAAATGAATTTGAAATCTTAAAATATTAAATGATATATGGTAGAGCTTGGGACATTACTAATTGTGGAAATTGAAAAACAGAATCTTTCTCTTCTTCAGGGCCTTAAATGAAAATGTAAAAATTTAAATAATTATTATTAAATAATATTCTCAATTTTATCCCAACTTAAAATTCTAACAAGTGATTAATTTATATTTTTTGGAAAATTTTCAGAAACTTAAAAGGTGTCAGTTTTAATAAATTAATATTAATTGGCTGATCTACATCAAAGAACTTTTTCATCTTCTGAAATATTATTGTACGCTATTACGTATTACAATATTGAATATTTATTTTCTTTTTTTAAAAATTACAAATTTTGATTTAAAAGAGGATATATAGTGATTTATGAGCACAGCATAAATATTTCAAATAATCCAAATGGATTGGCAATTGGATTTTAAATTTGTATTGAGGAGGAATGTATGTTTAGTGGTGGTTCGTGACAGATGACAATAGCATTTAAATTTTACGCCATATGACTTTGTGCTCTCTCACCTATTATAACCAGATCAAGATATAGCCACTAATCTATTGTCATTACCGCTCTATTATCATTATCAGTACAGTACATACATTTGGCCTCATTAGCATTTGATGTCTTTATTGTTACCCAGCTATCATCATTTCGTAATTGAAATTTCCTAAGAGCTCAATTTTTCTATTTAAATTCTTAATTTTTTTAAGAATCTTTGAATATGTGAAATAATCAAGTAGGCTTTGCCTTTTTCCAACAAAAGAAAGTTTGTTTTGTTTATTATTAGTAAAAAATGTCTCGTGGAAAGGTTGTTGATGAAAAAATTTGCTCTATTATTATAAATTTATTTAAAAAAGGAAAATCAAACACGGAAATTGGCGATCTAGTTAATTTATCAAAGTTGACTGTCAGAAATATTATTCGAGTTTATAAAACAACGGGTACAATAGCTACAAAACCTCGGTATGCGTCGAAATCCAAAATATGAGATGCTGATAGACGGGCATTGAAGAAGATTATTAGAAAAAACAGGTGTTCGAACTATGGTGAATTATCTGTTCTTTGGGGCGAAGTGTTTCAAGATCCACCTGCCATAGAGAAGCCCTTAAGTTAGGTTTTAAAACTTATAAGGTAATTTTATTGCAACTTATTACAAATTTTTTTTTTGTAATTTTACTAATTTTTTTTAGGCGAAAGAAAAGCCACTCTTGACATTAAAACAAAAGAAAAACCGGCTTAAATGGGCTAAAAGTCGCATTAATTCGACGAGTGATGAATGGAATAGTGTCCATTGGAGTGATGAGTCTCGTTTTGAAGTTTGTGTTGGGTACAATCGAATCAGAGTTATTCGTCAGAAAAATGAAGCTTTCAATTCAGATTGTTTTAAAAAGAAAGTAAAATTTCCTGCATCAGTTATGGTATGGGGTTTAATGTTTGCTAGAGGTGTTGGAAAACTTCATTTCATTGATGGAATTATAAACACCAATAAATATTTAGAGATTTTAAAAAAATCGTTATTTCCATCAATGGCAGATGTATTGCAGAATAATAATCATTTTGTGTTCCAACAAGAAGGGGCAGCCTGCCATACATCAAGAAAATCTTTAAAATGGGTTTCTGATCATAATGTTCCACTTTTGGAGTGGGTGACAAACAGTCCCGACTTGTCATCAATACAAACTGTTTGGCACACAATAAAAAAGCTATTACGAATACAACCAGCTAGAAACATAGTCGAATTAAAACACAAACTTCAAAATATTTTATATACTTTCACTCAAGATGAGTGTCAAAACTTAATAAGTTCGTTGCCAAAATTCAAGCTGTAATTAAAAATAAAGGCGACGTCACACAGTGGTAAAGGTTTATTTTGTATGTTTTCCTTGTTTTTAACAATTAAAAAATAATTTTAAATTAAATGTTACAATAAAATGTTTTAAATTGTTTAAAATGTTGTTCCAAATGATAATAAAAATAAATATTTAAATTAAATTTACCGTGAATTGGCATAATTTTATTTAAAAAGAAAAAATATTGGTGGGCCAATTGAGATGGGACGGGGCTCGTATACACAATCAGTTGTATTAATAAATTCTAAAGCGGAATTTACAAGTTTGCCAAGAGAAACCATTTATCCTATATTATTATATATTTTTTCTTTAAGTTATTTGTATGTAAATACAACACCTTTTTTATATTGTATTTATTTTAAATTTGTTAATCTCACTATATACATTTTCACCATTTTTAATTAAAAATTCTTTGCAACCAAATCCTTTGTGATTATTTGGTAAACCATCTTTCCACACACACACTTTGAATCAGTAATGTGCTACATTCCACTGGGTTTTGATATATTCCCGTCGAAGTCTCATTCGTTTTCCTTAGGTCATAACGCCCCTTAGAGCTTCCGAAACACCTGTCTTAAATATTACTTTTATTGAAATGTTAATGAATTTCGATGAGAGCTATTCACACAAAACATACAATTTTAAATAAGACAATGACTTTAGAGGTAAATTTGAAAATATATCGAAGGATTATAGAACAAAAAAATATTTCTTTGAATTAATATCTGAATTGAATTGGCCATTAAATGAGTCATAGTTGTATCCATTGGAATGGGTGTAGGGGATATGATAAAAAGGAACCATAAGAATTATCGTGAACTCATAAATAAAGATTAAAAAAGAAATATTATTTGGATATCGTAAAAGAGCTTCAACTTAAATCCTCCATTTAATCACCAGCTCCAATGAACAACATTAGTTCCACCCCCCCCCCCTATTACTAATCTTCTTTTTCCCCATGAAAAACCTTCTATTTATTAATATTTAGATTTCGCCATGATGACAAACGATGATAAAAGCAATCATCGAAACAATGATTGAATAAATGATTAACATATGTGATAATTGTTTCTCCAACAATCAATTTTAAATAGGAAAATGCGCTGTTTCGAACGGCCATTTATTCAGTCCTGTGTGATTTTTACCCTGTCTACCATAGGTAGCTGGCTGGCTCAGTTTCGATCTGATGGACACACAAATGATGGACGCCGGCTCTCTGGTCGAAAATGAATGCTTGTCAATTTATCACCCAAGAGCTTGCTATTCATAATTCTCAGAGCCCTGGACGGACGTCTGATGCACTAAACATAAATTACAATTGACGTAGCACTTTTACCTGGTGGAAAATTTAAAAAAAAGTTTGAATTTACTACCAATCTGTTCTTTATTAACAAAATCTTATAAATAATGGAAATCTTTGATAATAAAAATTATATATAGTTATAATACAAAAAAAAACGCACACATGATTATCTATCTATCTATAGATATCTTGTATACTTATTATAATCGGTTTGCGCGTCGGATGCCGACTGGATTTGTTTAATTTTAACATACAGTAATAGTTCATGACAAATAAAATTTATTAAAATTAGGAAATTTATATTTTTTTTTATGTGGCTGATTACAATACTAAACACAAATTTCTCCCGTAAGCCTAACAATGGATTCCAGTAGAGTTATATAAAATTATAAAATTGATAATGTGGCGTCACAATATAGGGGGCTCAATGAAAATGTGACAGAATGTGACACAGGGGGGAGGGGTCTTAAAATCTTTAAATTGGTGTGACGTAATTTGTGGGCGGCCCTTAACTACTCAGCACGAATTTCTTTGAACCTGTCTATGGATTAGGGGTGGCATGTTTATTTTGTAACTAGTTTCCCCACTCCCTCCATAGAAATGTCCTGGAAAAAACTGTTCACTGAGGTGGTTTCTCGTTGCCTTTCCCAGTATGTGACGAGGAACTTTTAATTTATTCTCAGAGAAGAAAATTTTCCGACCTCTAAGGTATTAGAGTGATAATCGATCCGCCTATCTGCCTGTCTAGCTGATACCCTATTGAAGCAGAAGCACTATTTATAAATATAGTAAATTTTCATATTATAAATGTTTAAGTACACATTTTGCCGTTGGGGTTCGATTTTTGGAAGTACATTTCCATTAGAGGAAGCTAAATAAATGATAAATTTAATCTTCTTTATCGAAATTTGTTTCGTCGAATTTCTTTAAGACCGTACTAGGTACGTAGAAGCCTTGAAAATTTAATTGGGTTTTATCACTAGTGAATGTTTAATTTCAACAAGGATACACGAACACCTATAGAATTCTCTTTCAAATCGGGAGCGAAATCTATTGACGCATGTATTATAAATATTTTATACAATCCACTTTATATTTTATGTTTGCGTTAAAAGAGAATCAACATTACAATAAGAGCATTGGAGAGTGTATAGTCTTGAGCTGGGAAAAGCGAAAAATACAGAGAGGAGTACCAGAGTGTAGCTAATAATAAACTGATGTGGTCATCCACATGACTTTACCATACACCTGCCCCCTCTCTTATATTTGAAGCGTTCAAAAGCAGAATGGACCAACCCACAAATATCATTTTCGCTGATAAACCTCTATAATCAAGTAGGTTTTTAATAAAAATAAATAGTTAGAGTCGTCCAAACTTAGTTTTTAAACGTCTTTCTAGATTATATAAGCACAGGTAACATTTTTAGCCTCGAAACTTTACCTCTATTTTGCTGGATTTCTCATTAAAAAAACAAAAGTGGGATGATCCATTCTGCTTTTGAACGTCTTATTTAATATTATTATTTAATAAAATAATTTATAATCATTTACAAAAGAATTCCCCCTCGTCGGTCCGAATTTTGAACTCTTTAGCAATTTATGACTTATTCTTATAAATGAGAAATATCAGCTTTCTATGATTTTTATTTGGAAATTTTTTTATTTTAAATTATTTTTGAACCCCTCCCCCACCCACGATTCTGGCTCCCCAAAAAATAATGGTTCTCTTTTTTTTTATTATAGGTCTCTCTTTATAGTAAGATCCATTTTTCTCTTGTTTTTTTTTTAATTTGTAAATTTTATAATTTTAGTTTTTTAAGAGCCCCCCCCCTCTATTCCATAATTTTTGGTTCGATTTGAACCAAAATCTAATCAACTCTTAATCTCAAAATAAAGAATCTAAATGTGAAATTGATTGATGTTCACACTAGTTTTTGAGCTAGAGCGTACACAAAATTTGGTAACGTACTACGAAACAAACATTTTGATAAATTAATTAATATCTCGAAAAATACAATTTTTTAGATGTTCATTCAATAGAGGTTTTTTGTAGAGCAAAACGCTCTGGTATCGCTCAATTTGTTTTTAATCAAAATAGTTTCAGCCGTTTTTGAGATATTTCAACAAACGAATTACAAAAACAAACATAGGTAAAAATAAAAATAGTAATTGGACCTGGAACAGGTATAGAACTACAAAAAACAACAAAAAAACAACAACAATTAACACTTGAGTTTTAAAAATACTGAAGATTTAGCGTGGCATATGTTTCAAAAACAATCATATTCAGATCTAATTCTAATAAAAATTTAATGAATTATAAAATAAGTATAAGAGAAAGAAAATAAATATAAAATTCTAGGTAGGTTTTATACGGGCCCATTTTTAAATTTTTAAATTATTTAAAAGTTTTTTTAATTTTACCTACTTTATTTAAATATAAATTTTTATAATTTTTCTAACTGATATGACAAAGAATAATTGACCTATCAATGAGAATTGTTTTGACCGCGACAATTCTAATTGATAGGTCAATTATTCTTTGTCATATCAGTTAGAAAAATTATAAAAATTTATTTAATATCATTATTTCAAGTTAGAAATATATAAGTTCAAATATTATTTTCACTCAATATTTGACAAAAAGTCCCTACAGTTGATTCGTGATTGAATCAAATGTAGAAAACATTCGGTTTATTTAAATATGTTTCATCAAGAACCTACACCATTCTCCCTTAACAAAATCAAATTCAGGATTTTTGTACGGTATTGTCTCAACGTAATAATAAAATTTTTCAAAAAATTAAGTTGTTTCTTAAATTTTTTTTGGGTGGGGGAAGGGGAATTTTATTTTTATCGTTCTATTCTTGATCGGAACGTGTACTACGAAAGAAACTTTAATATTATAATTTATTTGTCAAAAACTAAATAAATAATTGAAAAAATGTTTCTTTTACCGTATTTCAGAATTAATATAATTATTTTTACTTTCACATTTATATTCTATAGAATATAATGGGAGAGTATTGCGATGGCCAGTCTGGGTCCTGACTAATTGAGAGCTTGTATCTCAGAGATGAATAAAGTTAATTTAATTTTGTAACTTCTAGGTGGAAGGGATCGTTGCCCTTAATAGCCCCGAATTTAGGACATAAAAGAGGAAATTGTGGTCCCAAGAGGCCAAAAAGTGGTCCGAAATCCATTGGTCAGTGAATATTTATGTACCCACCCCTGCGTTTCGCAACCATAAATCTCAGAGCTACGAAATTCGAAACTTAAGCTAGAAGGAGTAGAGCAAGCTTTTGGTTGAAATCAGAAAACCGGAAGTGGACATTTATATAAAAGATTTTTGTTTTGTTTTTTTATTTTCTCAAAAATGAAATAAAGGGAGGGGTAAATTAGTAGTGTCGCGATGACTTCAAATAAATGAAAATGTGAAAGTCGTGTGGTCAACACACCAGTTGATTTTCTTACAAGGCGTTTTTTTCTGATTTACTTATTTTATTTTTTTAATACGCGAAGTACATACTCAAGTTCAGAAAATACTTTATTCAACAATAATTGTCTTATTGATGTAAAGAGAAAATACATGTTTGTATAAATCTATTCTATTGGCTAATATGATATATAAAGAGAAATAATATGTCATGGGATTGTGAGAGAGAGTGTTTTGGGACACATTAATCTGGCTAATCAGACTAAAGCCCTATTAGCTCGGCAACTTATCTGAATCCGATAACATTGAAGAGGAAAATAATAATTGTCCAATGGAAAAGTATTAAATATGATTCAAATAAAGACGAAGAGAGAGAATTAGACACTATGGCATAATATAATAAATGGAGATTAAATACAAGATAACGGGGGTATTAAATTTTCACATAAGAGTGAATAGGAACTGAGGAAAGATGGATATTATTCTATGGGGATATACGAGATGGCAAATCACTGTATTTCTGTTTATTGGAGAGGCTCGCTGTTGGGCAAATCTCTCAAGGGAAAAGGTCCGAACACAGCAACGAATGCTCGTTAAAATAACAAAAGTTTGTCATCATATCCTTAAATCGACTGAAAAACATATTCCGTAACTCTCCCCCTTTCCACTAGCTTATATTTAATTAGTAATCTTAATGGAAAGCTTCCTCCTGTCCTATAATAATACTACCCTTGAGGGAAATAGCCAATGCGTATCTGGAGAAGATAGAGAACGCCCGCCGTGAATAATATAAGAGAGGGGCCTGGTATATGGTAAAGTCATGTGGATGGCCACATTAGCTTATTTTTGGATACTTTCTTTTCTATTTTTTTTTCTTTTAATTATCCTAAAATTCTAGCATTTTTCCTTTATTTGAATTTATTTAAGTTTAAAAGCTTGCACAAACACAAAATGAAAATGAATGCTATGATAAACCATTTCTACCTCTGCCTGAGTAGATTAATTCTAACTTGAGGTGACGCACTTTAGGAAGGGGGGGGGGATTCGGACAAGGGTAGAAATCCTTTAACGAGAAGTGACCAGTGGCCCTCCCCACCACCCGAACAAGATATTTGCATATAAAACTAGCACCGGGGCAAATGAATGAAGGGCTGCTAATACTGATGTAGTATAAGTGGAAATTCTGCAGTCTACATCATATAGGAGACTAGCTAATGAATTAGAAAAAAAATCAAGTCTAATCCAAAAATAAATTCAAAGGTTTTAGTAAAAATGTCAATCATAAATTACTAACACATCTAAGGAAAATGTATTAAATTACAAATTAATTTCTTTAATTAAAAAAAATACGGTATGGTAGAATATGTCACACAGTTTTAGGAATTAAACTATACAGTTGTGTTGGATTGATTTTTTCACGTATAAGAATTATAAAATATAAATAAATAATAGAACTAATTAAAATCGTCGAAATGTAGTCTGAATTTGAACTTGATTTATGAGGTTGGTACGCCTGTATTTAGGCAACAATTTGCACGCCGAAGAATGAAAGCTGCGTAAGAGCTAGGCGAGTCCAGTCGTTGATGGAATGTCGCACCATGGCATGTAAGCCATCAAATACCTAGGTTTGAAAGGATAATTATTAGATAAGCTTTAAATAGAATAGAGAATTGAAAAGGTAGAGTTTAACAGAAACTCCCGATTTGCTGCCTCAGTTCCATTTTATTAATGTGATTTTGCTTTTAATTTTATCCATTGGGAAGCATTGTGACTAAAAGTTGACTTTTTATGAATCATATGGCTTACTTGACCCCGCAGGTGTTTATGTTTCAAATTTCAAGTTAATCGGTTAAAGCGTTTACTCTGAAGGTCGGTGAACATAGAGATATAGAATCCCAAAACTATTATTGTAATTTAAAATACATAGGATAATATGCCACACAGTTTTAGGAATTAAACTATACAGTTGTGTTGGATTGATTTTATTATTATTATTATTATTATGTCTTTCGCATAGAGGTTTCAAATGCTGAGGAGTCCCGTTTTTCCTATCATAATAACTTGAAGCGAATTTGAAATTAAAAATAGTAAAAAAATTAATTATTTTTCACTCATCAATTCCTGTGAATCAATTGTAATAGACTGATGAACAGAGCAAAGCCCTCGAAACTATACTCTCAGTAGACTCATTCTTTTTTTTGGCTTTTCGGCCTTTCTTGACATCTTCAGGGTTCGATTACCCCTAAAAACGACTCGATTTGGCAAGTAAGAATTTGACTTTCGGGGTGCGTGCAGATCACATACAGTATGGGATATGTTATTTGGGTTCTGAAATCATATTTCCAAAATGGTCAGTAGCTCCCGGTCTTTAAAGATTCCAGACTATTCATGATTCGTAAGTTTATGGTCCTAGCCTTCTTTCCATAAACAAGAATAAATGTAACACTTCACGAACCGAAACCGCGACTCAAAACTCAGTCCCCGGTCAGACAAGAGGTTTCTCATCTTGAGGAATTGCCGTAATCGTGGTCTAATTTCCAGGTCCGGATTCAAGTTGTCTGATATCCAGGACCCCAGGTATTTAAATTTCTCTACCTGTTCTTCCCGAGAGGTGAACCGCGATTGGAATTAAGTGTCCACCGTCTTTGGAATTATGTGGAATCATTTTGGAATTCATTAGATAATGCCCTTT
Organism: Forficula auricularia; assembly: GCA_024734495.1. Classification (NCBI taxonomy): domain Eukaryota; kingdom Metazoa; phylum Arthropoda; class Insecta; order Dermaptera; family Forficulidae; genus Forficula; species Forficula auricularia. Next base: position 8,659,291 of record JALMQS010000092.1, on the reverse strand, counting down.
CATCTATTGTCTTCTACTTGGAAATGAAAGTGGAATGGAAGTAGGTGTACAAAATATTTGATCGCGGTTCACCCCTCGGTTCTTCCCTTAACCTCTATGTTGACCTTGGCATTATGTTTTCTACTTATGACCATAACTTTTGTCTTAGATATATTTATTTTCAATCTCAAGGTAACTCCTGTTGTTGTTATTTCCTCCATTAATTTTTGGAGATCTTTTTCCGTGTCAGTAGCTTTTTTTCTTAACTTTAAAAATTTAATAAAATTACATTTGATCATTTGATAAAATAAAGTGTACAATAATGAAGAGCATTGAGAGAACAAATTCGAAAGGAGATTGTCAATGAGTAAATAGTAATTTATTTAAGATTTATCCGAGGGCTATAGGTTGTTGCTTAAATTATCATGACGGCCCTGAAGATTCTTGATTAAAACGATTTGTTGTTGTTTTTTGTTTCCTTTATTTCCAGTTAATTCCTAGAGTTGTAAATTTCTCTTTCTCCAAATTCACTTAAAAGTATCTGAAAGGCGAGTGGGAAATAGAAATAAGATTTTCGCCGTGAACCCGATCCCATGTCTGTCCCATCTATGTACAAATGTACATATATATATATATAGAGTCAGGCAATTAAAGGGTGAATTAATTCCTATTTCCGCCCGCTTGCAGCTGTCTCGACTTTAATTTAACCAAAGGAAAAACTCCTGTTCCCGCTCTCTGTGTGTGTGTGGAAATTAATTCCAATGCATTCTATATCCACAGCCTCTGTTTTTCATGCACACATCTATGTTTTATAGGATTATCTTTTCCGGATAAATCTTTTTACTACAAATTAATTTATGAACATTTCATATTAAATAAGTTTTAATTATTAAACGGTCAATATTTTTTATATATATAATCAAAATATGACTATATTATCTAATAATATTCAACAAATAAAATAACATATTATTTGAGATAAAAATTTAAATTTAAAAAATATAAATTACATAGCATTTAATTTCCATGACACTTTTGCGGATTCGGATCATATCCTGTCCGGAAAATGCTGGATATCTATAAATCTAAGAGTTTTAACAAAAAAGTGGTCTAAGCAAACGTTCAAGTAAACAAAATTTCATAGAAAATGAGATATGAATCAATGGTTTTCATTTAATGAAGGAAAAAATGCGATTTTTTGAAAAAAATTGCAGTTTTTTTTTATTCCAAATTTCAACCTCATTACGGCACGGATTACCATTATCCAATTAACATGAAACTTTGTTTAAATTGTAGCAAATTTAATATAGTTCCCCCAATTAATGTAAGCTGAACCACTTTTTGGATCCTCTATATACTGGGCTATGCGGAAATGTGTGCTTATTATATGTAGAGCACGACGTCTCCAACTTTTCGAATCGCAATATCTCAGTAATGGTGATTCTTAAAAAAAAAACTAAAAAACAATTTTTGTAGACAATTGCATGATCTACAAATTTTGTCTTTCCTATTTTTACGATAACATTTACTGTATACGAGAAAAATGCGAAAAACCGATATTTTTTACCTTTGACTGTGGATAAATTTTTTTGCAAAAGTCGGGAGGATGGGGATTTTTGATATTTCATTTGTAATAGTGTATTTAGGAAGTCAAGAGTATTTTAATACCATGTTCCAAAAAATATAATATTAAATTTGAAAAATAATGAAAAATTCTATGAAAATGAAATTACAGAGTGGATACTCAGTCTTGAAAAAGCTTACACTTTTCCTTCAATTTAATTTATTTTTACCTAGGCATAAACTTTTCCAAAATACTTTAGTTAATGTCTACTGCTTGATATATCTATACTTTTGAAATATAAGAAAGATTATAATGGATTTGAATTAGCCCTGCTGAAAAAAGGAAACCCTATCCATAATTCCCGGATACTCATAGCTTACTTCTGAAACCTATTTCTCTTTATTCTTTTAGAGTTATTGCAATAAAATTAAATGTTAGATGTCACTGTGGGGTCTGACTTCTCTGTTTGAGCATACATACGTACACATAGACCAATGGATTTTTGGCCTCTTTTTGACCTCTAAGCACCTCAATATCCGGTTTTATGTCCTAAATCCACTTTCAAACTATTAAGGACATCGATTCCTTTCACGTAGAAGCTACATAATGAAATTAACTTTGTTCATCTCTGAGATAGAAACTCTCAAAGTGTCAGGACCCAGGCAGGCTATTGCAATAATTCACATTACTCTATTCTAAAGAAAATAAATGTGAAAGTAAAAATTCACCGAATCTACAGTTAGCCTACCAAGTCTTAAAAAAGTTTCACTTTTCCCTGTAATTTACAATTCTCAATACAAGAGAAAAACAGTCGAAATATAATATATGTAAATATACACAAATTATTATTTTAAAAATTACTTCGTACTATTTAATAAATAATATTGTTATTTTCTTTTCGATATTATACGTATTATTTCTATATACAAGATAAACATGAAAATGTCACAGAGAGAACAATTTCCATTGAATTATTTGTTTTAAAGTGCTGGAGAATTCCAGTTCACTTTTATTCCATCGAATCGAGAGCTTGTCATCACGAATGATTAGTCTTTATATTTTTGATGGATAAACTGACTAAGTGCTATCAATAAAAAAAGTTTCAAGTTAGAAAAATATCGCCAGAGTCAAGTTAGAAACATATCCATTGGGATAATACGATATATATTCATATAGAAATAAATGAGAGAATAAAAGTGAAAAAAATATGGGCGCCTGTACTTATGAACGTGAGTTAGAAGTTATACTTCTTTGGCGTGACTAAAAATAAAATTTATTATTATCTATACTTGCACGACGACCGACACCGACGGGATTTATACTTTACCACACAGGGTATGGTAAAGTATTGTAATCGTGCATGAAAAAAGTGTTTTTTTTCCTTCTTTTTTATGAAATATCTCAAAAATGGCTAAAACTATTTTGATTAAAAAAATTGAGCAAAACCATGTCATTTCGCTCTACAAAAAAGTCCTGATAAGTGAACATCGAAAAAATTATATTTTTCGAGATAATAATTGTTTTATCAAAATGTCTGTTAGTCCGTTAGTTTGTTAGTTAGTCTGTGCGTTAACAAATTTTTGTGGACGAGCTAGCTCTAAATCTAGTGTGAATATCAAAACCAATTTTCAGACGTAGTTTTGGTTCATTGAGATTAAGAGCTGATTAGATTTTGGTGTATATCGACCCAAAATTAATTAAGGGGGGGTCATTTGATCAAACTCAACCAAATTTTGATCTATCTCTATACCTACTAATACTTTTCTTTAAAAAAAATATAGGCTTATGTTTATTTTTGTTTTTTTGCAAAATAATTTAATTTCTAAACATTATTTGTTATTAGACTTATATAAGAATGTTATATATAAAATATAGGGTATAAATTAAGGGTTGTTGTACCTCTGTGTGGTGGTAGAGTATCGTGGATGTTGCCTCAAACATTTCTCGACACCAACTAAAGCAACCAGAATGAATGGAAAGAAAGAATCCCGTTTCTTGATAAGATTATCTTTATCTATAGCCGGGCAAAATTCGCAGAAATATTTCTATATACGAAATCCATTAAAAAAATTCTCAAATGCTTTTTACTTTATCCAATGCGAAGCATGGGAGAAAGTATTGGAATCGCTCTCGCGGCAAGCGCGATTTCAAAGGGTCCTCAGGTAAAGACTACGGAACCCATAGACTCAATTAAGGTCACAAATTGAAGTATTCAATGAGATTGAATTTTAGCACGTGACGGTTTTGCCAAAAATTACATGGGGTCTCGTCGAGAGGCCAAAAAGTGCCATTTTTTTGGAAGTGCGTGGGGATGGATGGATGTATGTATGTGTGTTATCGTTTTTTTCGTCCACGATTTTTTCCACACCTTTGCGCTGATTGAAATGAAATTGAAAACCTACCATTAGTTTAACAAAATGAAGCGCTGATTAGTTTTTGGTACATATCGGTCCACAAACATTAGTACTTTATTTCAGTACTTTTTTGTTTTTTCTAAATATCTTGAAAATGACTTAACCAATTTTGATGAAATGTAATATCCTAATTAAGTACCTTGGGGACCACAAAAAAGGTTAAATAAAGTTTTTAGTAAAATCATATTTTAAAGTACTTTACTCTATAGTAAAATATAACTTTTTTTTAATTTTAAATTCTTTAAAATTTATTCATTTGATCGTTTTAATATAGCTCATTTAACCTAACTTAAGTAAGAATGGTTAGGCCTCTCGCTGTGAAATGGTAAAAATTTGGGAGGAAATTTTATAAGTAACCATAGCAACCGCGTTGTTTTATTATCCGTTACCATTGCTTACGACATGGAGGAATAGACTTAAAATCAAAAATAGCTATTGATTCTCATCTAGTACTTGAGGAATAACCATTCTATATCGGATTTTTGACATTTCGGTTTTTATTGGTAACCATTGCTGAAGACATAGAGGAATCGAGTTAAAATCAAAAATAGCGATTGATTCTCATCTAGTACTTGAGGAATAACCATTCACCAAGCTTGAGTTGTTTGCCATAAAAGAATTTAGTCTTTTTGATTTTAAGTCGATTCTTCCACGTTTTCAGTAGAGGTTGCCATTAATAGTCAAAACATCAAAAATGGAATGCAATAAGGTTATTCCTCTAGTATTAGATAAGAATCGATCGTTATTTTTGATTTTAAGTCGATTCCTCCATGTCTTCAGCAATGGTTACCAATAATAACCGAAATGTCAAAAATCCAATGTAGAATTGTTATTACTCGACTGTTAAATGAGAATCGATCATTATTTTTGAATTAAAGTCAACATGAACTGCAAATTGCAAGTGATATCTGATTTGTATAAAGGAATAAACATATTAATATTTCAAATGAATTTGGATAAAGTTTAGCAACGATCCGTTGCAGTTTATTTAATGATGAAGATCAATTATTTATTTGAAACGATTGTTTTTTGCCGAAAGTAACAAAGTGGTTGATTCATGAAGAGAAATCAAAGAGGGTGTCCTCTGCTTGATGAAAAATATCTAGATATCAAAGAAGAAATTATTTATTGATTGTATATAAAATATTAAAAAAATCTGACGTGTTTTGAGAATTTTTATAATCAAAATAGTTTCAGTTTTTGAGATATTTCGAAAAAAAGAAGGAAAAATAACACTTTTTTCATGCTTGCTAAAATTTAGAAATCAACTCTTTGTTTGAAAATTTTCCATTGAACTCCCGAAACGTTCGGTTGAAAATAAACATATTCTAGATTGTATTGTTAAAGATTTGTATTTTTTAATTTTTTCATATCTAAATATATACGTATATAAAATTAAGGTTTTGTGTCTACATAGGTCCAAACTGCCTCAAATTTTAGATGCAAATTTCAAGCTTGTGGACCAAACTACCAAAATTTGTACACACAAGCTGTGGACCCCTAAGGAACAAGAAACTCAACAAAATGGGTGGAGGTCCACAAATTTTAAATCTCCACCCGTGGGGTTCGGAGGGTGATGAGAGTTAGGGGAAGAGGACTGAGTCCAGAGGACATGTATAGGCTTGACGGAGTGAATTATGATCGGAGGTAGGTATAGGGGGGAGGATAGTGTTGGTGGGATGACGGGGACTAGAGGAGGCTAGGAAGAGAACCGCCTCGCCGCAAAACTGTACATATCTTACACTTGGTGTCTATAGTTTCCCTTATTATTTTATTACTTTCATAGAGCATTCCTTCAAATTTATAATCTTTTTGATGTTTATTTTTATTTTTTACTGCAAAAAATTCATTTACCCATTTTTACTTCCATTTCTTTGAATATTTCAACGTATTATACTGCATATTTCAGCATTTTCAAATACATGTTTTATAGCATATTTTACTGCATACAAATTCGGTCTCTAGTAATGAGGAATCGATTTAAGAATAAGCCCACAAATCAAAAGGTCAAAGTGTTGATTGAACATTTTTGAGCTATTATTTTGTCTTTAATTTAACTTTTCTAATAATGTACTACAACATTTCCATTTGTTAAACAACAATCAACAACTGTGATCTTATCAAGTTCTCTCATCATCATTGCGAAACAGCGAGTAATCATTGAATGACGTTGTACGCCCTACGGGCTTTTTTTAGATTTAAGCTTAAAAAAATTTTAATCTTCTTTTATTTAAGTATAAAAAAAGTGAAAGAGAATTATACTCTAATTACTCTAAATATTATGAGTAAGTCAAACAAACGGTAACCTATAAAGATTTCTCCCCTTCTGGGTGTTTGAAATTATTCTTTTCAAAATATAATAATAATAATAATAATAATAAGTAGAACATATTTTCTCATCTCTTAATTAAGGTACGCGCAAAAAATAATAATTAAAAACTTTTTATTAACTTTTGTTCTTGTTGCTAGATGAAAAGCAAAAGCTTAGAGGAATTTTTTATATAGGTATATATAAATTAAGAAACACTGGTCAATGCAGACATGCCATTAAAAATAACTACTCGTAAAATTCATTTAATTAATATGATATTCCAGGAAGGCCCCAAGTTGAAATATAATTTTAAAAATTAATCCCTACTATCACTTTTAATTTCGAATTCGCTTAAAGTTATTATGATAGAATAAACGGGATCTACCTCAGCATTTGGAACCTCAATTGTATTTCAAACGGATCAATATAATAGTTTTGAGATTCTATATCTCTATGTTCACCGGCCTTCAGATTAAAAGGCTTAACTGATTGACTTGAAATTGGAAACATATACTCCTGAGGAGACAAGTAACCGGTGTGATTCATAGAAAGTGAACTTTTAGTCCCAGGATGAACTTTAGAACTTATTTTAATATTCTTATTCCAAGTTCTAATAAGAAAAGTCTAATTGAATTTTTTCTACAAATTTAAATTTAATCTATTCTCAAACGCCTCCCAATCGATCACAAACCCAAGGGTCGAAAATAAGCCTAAGCTAAGGCTCTTATAAAGGCGTCGCAGCGCACATGCGAAGATCCCGGGTTCGAATCCCCGCTGATCTTTTTGTCTATAATATAAAAATCTTTTCTTCGTTCCCTAATTTAATTTAATTAATAAATGTCTTTCGACGAGGCCTCGTTGGGATTGCGCCCTGGGGCAAAGAGAAAAAATTATTTTCGACCCTTGGGCTTATGATCGATTGGGAGGCGTTTGAGAATAGTTTATAAAATAGTCAGGCCGCTACAGAGCTGATAAAAATGAACGAGGAAGAGATTAAAGAAATTCCATAATTCATATAGACATTAGGTATTAGCTTGGGTTCAGGGATCAGTGGCCGAGAGGAGAAGAGCTAAGTTTCTTATAAAGGCGTCGCAGCGCTCATGCGAAGATCCCGGGTGATCGTTTTGTGTTTCTTTGGCTATAAAATTAAAGAATAAATTGAAAGTTACTTTTTTGACGAGAGTAGCAGAATTTGTATAAATTAAAGGAGACAAAAAAGAGTGTGTGTTCTGCTGGAATAATAAATTTTTAAATTTATTTATAACGAAACTATAGTTTCGAGGGATTTGCTCTCTTCATCAGTCTATTACAATTGATATGTACCAAAAACTAATCAGCGCTTCATTTTGTTAAAATGATGGTAGGTTTTCAATTTCATTTCAATCGGTGCAAAGGTGTGGAAAAAATCGTGGACGAAAAAAACGATAACATCCATCCATCCATCCATCCATCCATCCATCCATCCATCCATCCATCCATCCGTACGCACTTCCATAAAAAATGGCACTTTTTGGCCTCTCGACGAGATTCCAGGTAACTTTTGGCAAAACCGGCACATGATAAAATTCAATCTCATTGAATACTTCAATTTGTGACCTTAATTGAGTCCATGGGTTCCGTAGTCTTTACCTGAGGACCCGTTGAAGTCGCGCTTGCCGCGCGACCGATTGCAATACTTTCTCCCATGCTTCGCATTGGATAAAGTAAAAATATATAATAAGTATCGTAAATTGGCTTATGGCTAGCAAGGCCGAAAAGCCAAAAAAAATTCTTATACGCTCAATAAAATTAAATTATTTAAAATAGTCTAAATGAAAAAATAATTCAAATTCAAGTGCGATTTCGGGCAAAAACTACAAAATTCAATTATCTATTCAATCGTGGTTCTAAAAGATAAAAGAATTCACTATTGGCTGATAAAATGAACTGCAAAATTATTATTCTTTACGCTGACCAATAGGTGAAGTTCTCCAGGCCCACTTCAGTGTATCAGCCAATTTCGGAAAAGAACGGGCAAAGGATCGGCCATGTGTATATTGACACGAACCATTTACAGCTACTTTTGACCCCCCCTCCCCTATAACTCAAAAACTATTAGAGCTACAGACTTGAAATTTTGCGTGTCTAATAAGAAACGTTTGAAATCCTAGAATTCCAAATAATAAACCTTTTATGGTTATTGAGTTAATAAGGTCTAAAAAGTGCCATTTTTAACACTGATTAACTCACATATCAAAAATCTAGAGTAGTTCCGCTGATCCTAGAATGCTGAAATTTTGCATACTGGCAGAGTTTGGGATACAATTAAAGGAAAAATCGAAAAAGTGAAACTTTCCCTTTTTCAAGATCTAAAATAAAGGAGTTAAACTTAAAGGCCTCTGGACACGCCACGGCGGTCCTAAGTTAATGGTGGACTTACTCTGGGTGAAGCGAAGTCTAACTCTAATTGCTATCTCTCTGACATCGGTCACATGATCCCAATAATACTTAATTAATAATTTATTATTTTCTAATTATTTAATAAATCAGTTGTTAGTTGTTCATTAACAAGCAAACAAACCAGATCGAAACTCCCAAGCTGAACCTTTCCACACCTTTTTACTCGAGTTAATCGATTCCCTGCCTGCCCAGAAATCTTTCTACAACATATCAAGTGATTTTACAAATATTTGCATCCATTTTACAAGAAGATTTCTTCAATCTCGCAGCGTTTCGACCGCCTAGGATCTCAAATCATTCTTCAAAGGTTCACCTATTTATATTTTTCATAACACACAAATGTACTGTTTCGATCTCCATTCCTTACCTGGCTTTTTCTATTAAAAGAAGTACAGACAATTTTCAACAGGAGTTGAATCCCTTTAACACTAACTAACAAATCTTATTTATAAAATACATGAACATTGAATCAAACAAATACATTCTCTTTAAATTAAATTGAACTTGCTTTTTCGTTCATTTTAACTTAACATCATATACAGCTTGTATATTCATTTCAATACTACATAGTTGACTCTCTTTTAAATAAGAAATCTTTTGTTTTCTAAACTATGTACCAAATCTATTATTAAGAATATCTAATATTTATTTTAACATTTTAATAACATTTTAACAAACTAATAATTAGTGATTGTTAATTAATAAACTCACATACAAGCCCACGTAAACTAATTAAAATAATTGATATTTTAATTGAATTCCTGTTACTCATATTACTAATTATAATTGACTAATTGTAAATAAAGTATTATTTGTAATATTATTTTTCAAAACAAAAACAAAACAAAAGATTCAAATCTATATGTAAGAATATATTTCATAAACAATCTTATTATTTTTTTGTAACTATTTAATCGAACTCAAATTATAACTAAACATTAACTTGTACATATTTGTTGACTGAATAACATCTGATTATTTTTCAATAAAATAATAAAACTTGTCATATTACAACCTGAATATTTGGCTTTATCAAATCTGGTCCAACTTATTTATTTATTAACATTTCAGCACCTTTTTTGTGAATAAGACCTTCTGCTTTAGATCACACAAGCTTAACTTTATTTATAACTAACTTATCAATCGTACATACAGTAAAAGTTTGTATCTGGTAGACCGACTGTAAGACGGAGTCACAACTGGCAAATTAATTTTTGTTATAGTATTTTAAATTTTGTAAAGTTTTTCAAGCACTATTGCAGTTGGCCTAACTAGCCTCTAATTAACATATGTATAGTGAAAATACAATTATGCTAGAATGCTGAAATTTGGCATACTGGTAAAGCTTGCCATATTAATAAAGAAGGAAATTGAAAAACCAAAACTTTCCTTCTTCAGGACCTAAAAAGAAGCAGTGAAATTTATAGGCTTGATTTCATCAAAATTGGTTAAGTTATTTTGAAGATATTTCGAAAAAATTAAAAAGAACAGGAATAAAGTATTAATATTTGTGAGCTGTTATGTGCAAAAAACACTAATCAGCACTTTATTTTGTTAGAATAATGATAGGTTTTCAATTTCATTTCAATCGGTGCAACGGTGTGGGAAAAATCGAGGAGGAAAAAAAGAACCACATAACATACCTACATTCGCACAGACTAAATGTCCTCTGGACGAGACCAAATATATTTTTTGGCAAAACCGTCACGTTCTAAAATTCAACCTAAATGAATACTACAATTTGTGCCTTTAATTGAGACTATGGGTTTCGTAGTTTTTACCTGAAGATCTTTTGAAGTCGCGGTTGTCGCCAGACCGATTCCAACTTTACCCATGCTTTGCTTTGGATAAAGTAGAAATTGAATATTTTTGAATAATCTCAATATATATTTTGATCCGCAAGTGCAGCGTACAAATTTTTTTTTTTTATATTAATATTTTTTATTATTTTATCATTTAAAATTTAACATGAAATAAATCATAAATAAACAGGGTCTGAGATTGTATAAAAACAAAATCCACTGCTCTCGGAAACCGCTTATTCAATGTCAGTATAATATGTACCTCGCCTAGTAGTTGTAATGTTCACTCTTATGGAAATCTCTGCATACCCATGTTTTATTACATTTTAAGGCATTTTACCAATTGATGCGCATGTTAAAAATATTGTTCATGTTTTCTTGGCATATAATGATAAATAACTATAATGTTTTCTACAGTTATGATATTTTCAATGTTTCTATATTTATTGTCTAAATAAATAAAATTTAATTATCAAAACTTATGCCCATGGTTAAAGTTATTGTTTTTATGGTGTGTTTTTTTCTGCAACTTTTTCCCATAAGCAAAGGCTATAAAATTAACATTTTAGTAAAGCAATAACAATTCTCGGAAAACTCTCCACCCCCCTTTAATACTAGAGCTAAATTATACATGAAGAAATCAATAGAAAATGATCACTTTTAAATTTGATTCTGTGGTTTCTAAAAAAAAAAAAAATAAAATACAATGGAAATGATATGCAAATAGAATAAAAACTTTTGAAGCGAATAATTTTGCATAGAGTGAGTTGCACGGATGCAAAGAAAAAGGTTAGGATTAGCTTTTAAAGCGAACTCATTGACTCCATCTATCAAACCAATCCCTAAGAATAAAGAAAGGACTCTCCCCCCCCCCCCACAAGCCACAACCCACAACGGGGAGAAGAAAAATTGCAGAGCGAAACGACATTCTTAATGCGTCGCCAAGTGACGGCATTTTCAAAAGGATCTTGATTTAACTGCTTTTCATTAAAACAGAGAAAGAAGCTAAAGAAAATCTTGGAAATTAAAGGCGGATTTAGAAAGCTTAGGCAAATTTGAAAACAAATAGAGCCAGATTAATTATATAATTTAATAACTCTTTTTTTAGAAGCAATTTAATACAGATTTTCTTAACGATTGATCAAGGGGAAAGGATTTTTTATTTATCAAATTTAGGGAACGCGGTGTTGGTTTATAGTGAAACATTATTAAAATTATATTACGTTGGAGTTGGTGGTATTTCACAAAAAAGAAAAAATTAATACAAATATTTTTTAAGTTTACTCTATATATTTCGAGCTCTTATCTCATCATCAGGAGAACATTGATGGAAGATAAAATGATGAACAAAATTTATTTAATATGATGGACAGTTATTTATGACTTAGTGTAGGTATGATTGAATTATCAGAGAATAGGATGGTTTCAAAGTGGAAAACCCCAATAAACAGGTGAAGTGAACCAGGCTTAAGCTGGGAATAAAGAAAGGATAATTATAGTAGGAAGGTGCACTTGTATAAATTTAGGTTTCTATGTTTGTATGTATGTACCATAAAAGGAGCAATAAACAATACAATGTGATGTCCAGTTAGTGAAAAAATCTTTAAATTCAAATTAAATATCTTTGATAAAAATATCAATTATTGGTGAAGTTTTGATGTCTGTTTGATTGCTTAAAATATTTTGATTAAGGTGTATAGCTTTTTTAATTTCAGCTGATTCTAACATGTCTAATTTCCGGCTTTTTAAAATGAAATGTAAAGGGAGGGGGTTGGTCGATGAAGGTGAATGGTTGTGGTCAAATAAATGATATGCAAATGCCGAGATGTAATTATGTGTATGTATTAATTGATTCTCCTTGTGAAACATCACCAATTCCAACCTAATATAATTTTTTATTTAGTTCAAATTCCTGATATGTACGAGTACTATGTTAGGCAAAGTAAAAAACATCTGCGAAATAGAATGATTAGTTGCAGAATATCCAGTAATTTATTTTTATCTACAATTGAACAGCAATAATAATAATTCAATCTTATTGACAAATCAAGATATTCGAGAAATGCCATGGTTCATTTGATATCCTTTCTCTTTTTCACTCTCCTTTATTATATATATATATATACTAAGAATTGAAAAGAAATCCATGAAAGTTTTTCTCTGTAACTTTATGAGATTGATTTTTTAAGAAGGCTCTCCTCCGCCCCTCTGAGCTCTTGATTGAAAGCAATAAGACAAAAACAAGTGAGAACGAACAATGTTTCATAATATTATAGAGCCAAGTTTGTCTTTCAACAAAAACTCTCAAGTAAACAAAAATAGCATCTTGTAAATTATATCTAGATACAGATATACAAACAAATAGAAAGTTTTTCATACTTTCTCCGTTATTTTTCTTATATTAAAAGCTACTTTAGTTTATTTCTGTTCATCTTTATATATATTATTTATATCTTGGTTATCTTAAAAATGTTCTGAATAATGATTTTATTAAAGTATCTAGATCTAAAGTAAAGAAAATTTTGAAAAATTTTAGAAACTTGTTAAAATTTAAAATATAAAATACTAGGTGGGTTTCACAAAAATAAAACATAAGGTGCTTGTCTAGCACGTTTTTATCTACACGGTGTCTCGTATCACAATGATAAACCGTGAACAGGGGATAGGGTAACTTACGACGGCCCTGAACATAAAAATTTTTTAATAAAAGTCTCATAGTTTTTGAGTTATAGGCATTTTTTGAAAATGTTGAAAATCGCTACCCTGCCCTAAATATTGGTGTGACTGCAAATTTACATACTATTATTTTATTATATTAATTTTTTTCGCAATCCTGAATAATCCTGCTATTGACCAGAATTCAAAATCAAACAATAAGTACTATTCTTTCGGATAAAAAAAATATTTTTGTCGGACTTATGTTTTAAAAAATTTTAATCAGATAACTTTAAAATCTTGTCTAAATGGGAAATTTTTTTTAATAACTTACATGTTAGTATGATTCAAAGTTAGTTGATCAAAATTTTCCTGCAAAAATATTTTTTTCTCCAAAAGTATAGTACTTATGGTTTTATTTTTAATTCAGATTAATAGCAGGATTATTTAGGATTGTATAACAAAAATTAGAATCATAAAATATGCAAATTTGTAGCAACAGCATCTCATTATTTAGGGCAGGGTAGAGATTTTCACCATTTTTAAAAAATGCTTATAACTCGAAAACTATAAGACTTTTATTAAAAAATTTTAGCTTCCGGACCATCATAAACTGGGCTATCCCATGTTCGCGTTTTATCGTTGAGATACGGGACACTGTATATTTCGGTTGATGAAACGACCGATGCATGAGGTTGTTTTGTTGCCAATCTAGTTATTGGAGTTCTCCTACATCACGAAAAGGAAATAAAATATTTTTTAATTTCATGTACTATAAATCACTGGAAAAAATAAATAATGAAACCACTAGGCAATTCTGAATGGATAGTTTAAAGAGATTTTATAATTTCAACAATTTCGAAGAAATAGTTTTATTAATTGTAAATAATGCGACATGATACATGCTAAAAGCAGCAAGAATTTTAAAAACACAAGACAATGATGAAGAGAGTCTGAACGATTTCAGATTGGATCCCGAAAATATTGCAACTTACGAATTCGCCCCGATCATACATCTGTTGATGTAGAACCTTCATATTCTACCTATAAACATATTTTCAGGGGAAGGCAATGGGATACCACTCATGTGAAAAATTACAATGGAGAGGATACTCTCCATTGTAATCGCCGATTTCGGAATCGAGTATGGGACTTGAAGAAGAAGAAGAAACATATTTTGGATGATCGCCATTATAATTTACTCGATATATGTAAATATAGAAATGCTAATTATTGTAAATTTTAACAAATTTTCGGATTAATAAAGTTTTTAAGTTTTTTTTCTATTGATATTTTTGTTGTTTCTACACGAAAATTCTGTATGTTAATGTAATAATAAAATTCAATTTTCTAAATGGAATCGATTCGTAAATATTCTTATGAAATTCTAATAAAGATTTTATTCTAAAATCAATAATAAAATATAATAGATCAAATAAAAAACTAACTAATGGAATAGAAGTTTTTATTTCCAAAGCTATTTATGAGGAATACCATATCATAAATTATGATTTATAAATAGAGCTATAATAGTAGAAGGGTCTCTTTGTATTCGAGTTGTATAGATAGGATGTTTCTGACTGTCACTCTCATTTTACGAATGTCACTCGTCAATAAATCAATGTTACATGGCAATATATTAAAAAAATATACCCTTCAATGTCAATTCTTATTATTTTGTAAGTCCTATTGGTGAATTCAAGATACGATATATTGGAACAAATATTTATTACTTTTGTGTAATGAACTTGCTTTTTCTGTTACCAATTAAATTTTGGTTTAATTACTTGATTTTTTTTTTATTTGGAAAGTTTCATGGTTAGTTTGATAAATTTGATGAGTTTTTCGGGTAAACGATGACCCTCCCCCCGCCCGCCCTCTCAATCGACTGGATATATAGGAAAATTAATTGAATTTTTCTAATATAAATCAATTATAACATAATGGAACAGTTAAGTAATATATTTGGTGAAGCCTGAGCACTTAAGTGAGTAAATATTTAAGAACTACTCTCGCGTGTTCTGGTTTAGATGGAACAAAAGATAAATTAAATAAAAAAAATGTTTGATTACACACTACTCCCCCCCCCCCTAGGCTCGGGAAGTAACCAAAAGAGTCAATATATGATATATTTTTACTTTATTTTTCTTTTCTCCTATTTTTCTCTGATGCTGTTTGGATCCTCTCTAGTCGATTTTTTGCAATTTGATTAGGGAGCATCCAATAATTATATTTGGCCGCGAGTATGTTTGTAGCACTATAAAAAACAAGACCGGTGACAAAAACAGTGCAAAGGTTCATTCTTTTATACCATCTTTCCATTGATAAACAATTAATAGCCCAGTCAAATTAGACAAAATAAAGCCTATCGGTGGAATAAAATCCCCAAGTTTTGGAAACGCTTCCCTTAGACTTGGGTTAATGTGTGTCAAACTTCCCCGAAGCTGGGGTTTGAGATCTAGGAGGGGGAGGGGGGTTTAAAGTTCCCTTTTTTCAATTTTTCGCTTATACCTAATTCGAAAACAGCCCATATTTTGTAAATAACTGTCCTATAGTAAATTAAAGAGGAAAAATTTCACGTCGATTAAAAAAAATTGAAATTGGTCCAGTAGTTTTATGGGGATTCAAAAAACAGCCCCCTCCCCCCAACCCCCGGTCACTTTTGAATATCCCATAAACTCGCACTTTTTTCGATTTTTCCCATTTTGAACATGGAGGAGCACTTTTTCGACAAAGACCACTATAGATTAAATTTGTTACAATTCAAACAAAGTTTCATCTTAATTGGATAATGGTAACTTGTGACGCAATGCAGTTAAAGTTTTGACAAACTTCGATTTTCATCGAAAAATCTCATTTTTTCCTTCATAAAATGAAAACCACTCATCCTAGAAACTTTATATTCTGTCACATTCTCTAGGAGATTTTTATTTACTTGAAGGTTTATTTGGAACACTTTTTTTTATAAAACTCTTAGATTTATAGATATTCTGCATTTTCCGGACAGGATATGATCCGAATCCTCAAAAGTGTCATGGAAAATGCTGGATATCTATAAATCTAACTGGTTTATCAAAAAAGTGGTCCATGTAGACGTTCAACAAAATCATCTAGAGAATGCGACAAAAATTAGCCCCAGGAGGAACTTTAGAACTTATTTCTTCATATTCTTATTCCAATTTCTAAAAAAGAAAACTATAATTGAATTCTTTCTGTGAAATTTAAATTTAATCTTTTTAAAATCCACAAACAGTTTTTATCATAATTCAATTTATAAAATATATCCATACTTTCTAATTGTGAACAAATAAGATATATATTATGTCGTCGTTCAGTGTCTCTTAAGTGAAATGGACAATTTTGAGTTCCACAACAAATTTCCACCTTTGAAGCATTATAACAGGAAAAAAAGCATATAATTCTGCAGAGAATTATCAGTTCAAATAAAGTACAAAAGACAAACGAATAGGTACTAAAACTATTACTTATATATTTATAAATATTTATAAATTGTTAGAGATTTTCTTTAGGAGACGGACTGGTATAAATATGCAATTGGATGTTGATGAAAGCAGTCCACGGTGGTTGTAAAAAATAAGACTATAGAGGTTTTATTATTTTACATTTATTTGTTAAACCGACGTTTCGGAGATTTATTCTCTCCTTCTTCAGGGTCTATATAATTGAGGGGAAGACGAACATTAATTAGTATTGGGATTTTCACAAATCATTCATAATATAAAAACAATATACACAAAACAAAAATAATAATCATAAATCTACTTACAACAAAAAGTCAATGAAAGTAGTTCAAAAAATAGTTACTTTCTGTCTCCTTTGACAATGCCAAAAAAACATTATAAAAATTCTTTTTCATCTCGAATAGAAAACAAAGTAAAAAGCAATTGATGATCCATATGTTAATGAGATATATATAAATGAATGAATGTATAACATGTCCCCACCAATCATTGGATGCGCAGAATATCGTTGCGCATATCGGTATAGTTGTTGGTTTTTTTTTTAAATTTATATTACAATTATTTACAAATTTATAAATATGGTCATTATCAGTCCCAAAATTTTTACAAAATATATACAAAGTTCTTTTTTTTTTTTTTTTTTTTCCTTTTTAAAAAACATAGTTCGGAACGTCATTAATATATTTACATATTATTAATATTTTTTTTTTTTTTTTTTTAATTAAATTCGTCACAGGAGTTTTAAATTATTAATCAAGCCATCCCAGCAAATACTCAGGTCCATCACGTCGGATCTGTAATTTACTGCGCGCGCTGAGAGATTTTTAATTGTAATCATTTCCAGGATTTTTCGTTTAAAATAATTATTTTCCTGAAAATGATATTAAATTCGTTGAAATTAAATTTATGATTTTTTCTTCTGGGCGTGAAACGCGAGGGCTGTATTATTTTTATTTGTTTTTGAGATGGACAAGTTCGTGTTCACGTAATCTCTCAACTGCCTTCTTCAGCTTAGTTTGGGCCCTATATATATGTTCCATTGCACGGCAGTACTCCATCCCCCATACACTCGATCAGTGTAGACTGCGCCAGTTCGCGTTTTCGTATCTAATTTATCCTTATGGCTAAATAGAAATCCGATAGTATTAGTTGGTTTTAAACGCGACGCTGACCAAGCCCACAGATAGCAATTTTTTTAATTGATCGCTAAGTTGTAGTGTAGTATGGAATACTTTAATCAAATGCGACAAAAATCAAGTTTCTAAGATGGGTGGCTTTCATATTATGAAGGAAAAACTGCGATTTTTTGAAACTTTAACGCCCCCCCCCCCTCCTCGACTTCAATTAGCCCCCCTCGGTTAAAGTGTTTTTCTAAGGGAGGCGGGGCAGCCGGCCAGGTGAGTAGAAACAGTAAGGGCCGAGTTAGTATGTCGCAAGTAAATGCTTTTACCACTAACACAGGGTAGATGGTAATCGGAGGGACTGGGATGGCCAATCAGATGCTGTCAGTTCCTGTCATCTGATTGGCTATCCCAGTGCCTCCATTTACCATCTACCCTGTGTTAGTGGTAAAAAGCATTTACTTTGCGACATACAACTGACCCTAAGAGAGGCGATCCTTGGTTGGCGGGCGGGGAGAAACTTTTCCTCAGCTCGAGCCACCTCGTCAGAACTTGGGTGGCTCCGCTGGTCAATGGAGGGAATTCTGCGCTATATAAGTCGCGATACCATCTAGGGTTTTGGGACGGGGAGAGTGCACTTCTCTCAAAGATATACAGGCAGGGCTACAGTGGAGGGTATACGCATTGGCATAGTTAGGGAGTTTTCCTAGAGGGTGCAGCCGGTCACATGTTTTTAATTTTGGTAATCCGATTAGAGAGATTTGCAGGGGGCAATTAGTTCTGTGAGGGTATTGTGGGCCCCCAGAAAGGTTAAAATTTAAAAACTAACCAGAGGGAGACGAAATTGGAAAATTATAGCTCCTTTTGTTCCAAACTAATCCAAAATTTGTATAAATCACCAGTGGGCCACCAGAAGAGTAAAAATAGAAAAAATTAACCATTGGCGGGGAGGCGAAATTTGATAATTATAGCCCCCTTTGGTCCACTATAAATAAATAAAGGCTAGAAATGCAAAAACTAACCACCCAAAAAGGGGGGAGAGTCAAAAAATTATATTCATTTTTTTTATTACTAATTTATATCAAGATTTAAATAAATACGATGCGTGAACGCATAAAAGACAAACACACATACACACACACACATAGACAGGGATTAATTTTTATACAGGGTGCTTCAAAAAAATGTATACACACTTTGAACTTCCATAGAAAATTTATTTACCGTTCTACAAAGTTAAATTTCAGGAAAATAGAAAGCTGAAAGTCCAATGTAAATGAAACATAAATAACAAATGTTAATACTGTTCAAATTGGTGACCTGCAGCATCAATACAATTCTGAGTACGAGTCACCACTGATTCTGTACATCGTATCAAAACGTCCAATGAGATTTCTCTACACACTGCTTGAATCTCATTCCAAAGAATGTCTAGGTTACGTGGTTTACGTTTGTACACCTCATCTTTTACTGTGCCCCACAAGAAGAAATCCAGTGGTGTAAGGTCTGGAGAGCGTGCTGGAAACTCGATTGGCCCCCTGCGTCCTATCCACTGGCCCGACAAATTTTGATCCAGGTAAGCTACATTTTTTTGAAGCACTTTGTTCAAAATTGATTTGACAGTTGACTGATTTCCCGTATATACAGGGTGCTTCAAAAAATGTAGCTTACCTGGATCAAAATTTGTCGGGCCAGTGGATAGGACGCAGGGGCCAATCGAGTTTCCAGCACGCTCTCCAGACCTTACACCACTGGATTTCTTCTTGTGGGGCACAGTAAAAGATGAGGTGTACAAACGTAAACCACGTAACCTAGACATTCTTTGGAATGAGATTCAAGCATGTGTAGAGAAACTCACTGGACGTTTTGATACGATGTACAGAATCAGTGGTGACTCGTACGTCAGAATTGTATTGATGCTGCAGGTCACTAATTTGAACAGTATTAACATTTTGTTATTTATGTTGCGTAAATGGGGTTAGTGGAGGGTCGTGGTTGGAGGGGTCTGGAAATTAGTTTGGTAAGGGGACGTTTAAGGGGAATATTCCTGAGTGTGAGAATACTAACCTTTATAGACGTGGAGGTGGTGGTGTAACTCAGTGTATCTCGTTGTACTAGTTTGATAAACTACTGAATTTACTCTTATGTTTCAAATTCTACGTTACTGAAGTTAATCTGATGCAATGAATTTACAAAAAAAATAAAAAAAATAATTTTAAATAGGCAAAAATAAAATAAAAATACTTAAATGAATTCTAGCTGCAAAGGAGAATGGGGAAATTTTCTTAACAGTGAAAGATAATCAAAAATTTAATTATAATATATGATTTATTAAGGTCCTTGGTGAAGTTAACAGTCAGAAAGAATTAAATAATTTGATGGCTTTAATGGGTGAACGGAGATCGTTCAAAGAAATTATGATTATTTACGTTTGCTCTCGAGGTGTGCTGATCGGTTCAAAGTAATTCAAACAGCACTAACTGTGCCGTGGCCACCTCTCGCTCAGGTTCCGTAGACTGCCACGTCGAAGAGTGTGTAACGGGCCTGGAGTCTCGCCTTTTTGATAAGCTTCCGTGGTGTCTTCACGAGAGCCGGACAGATATTCTTGCCCGTATTGTTCAATTAGCTATCGTGCTAATGATATAAGTGCCAATGGAAGGGCTAGCAAGTGGATGAATGCAAATGCCCGCAAAAACGGCTCCAAGAAGAAGAAATATACTCGTGATATCGAGTTGATGTAGGCGCCGGAATATTAGAAGAATAGCGATGTAGTGTAATAGAGAATAATATAGAGTGTAAGATGGATCGAGTAATAGAGAGAGTGTATAATATGGAGAGTGTAATGTAAGAGAGATGTAATGTAAGAGAGCAGGATAAAGTAATAGAATAATATAGGTAGAGGTATAATATAGAGATGTAAGGTAAGAGCTGATAAAATAATAGAGGTATAATGTAGAGGATAGAGTAATAGAGGTATAATGTAGAGAGGATAGAGTAATAGCGCTGGATAAAATAATAGAGTAAAAGAGAAGTCTTTCTATTTCTCCGTGTTGATCCTTTTTATGCCTTTCCAATCGTGTCTCCTTGGTGTGTGGAGGCTAGGTTTTATATAATTCTTAGTTTTCTACCCCTTCTAAGGGACATCGCCAATCATAATGTTCTATTTTGTTAAATGAGGGTGTTTGACCCCTGTTCAATCTCACTCCCCTGACTGTATTCAGAACTGGGCCTTAAAGCTCATATACCACGAATGACTTTAGATAATCCCGGCTTAAGCCAGCTTCTCTTTAAATATGAAAAATAAACTAATTTTTACGAAATTTATTCTATATTTGGCTTGACTGGTTAATCTCTTTCCTATTTTTAAGTTATTAAATTAATAAATTTTGAAAAAGTTCAGATTTAAGATTTTTTAACTCTACTATGCATAAAAAAAACATACTTCTAAATTTGATTCTTTGTTCAACAATGTGCGAAAATGGGTTGTTACCATTTTAATGTTTCATTTACATCGGACTTTCAGCTTTCTATTTCCTGAAATTTAACTTTGTAGAACGGTAAATAAATTTTCTATGGAAGTTCAAAGTGTGTATACATTTTTTTGAAGCACCCTGTATATAAAAAATATCAATGGTAGAACCTTCTTCTGTTCAATCATAGATGTTATAGATAAATATTTGAAATATGATGTATTGTGATTTTTCTATTCAATTTTGAAATTAATTTTTTTTTTAATAACTAATTTTCATTTCTTTATCAGAATCCACCTTCTCTTAATTTCCTTTGAGCTAATTTTGAATGTCTTTAAAATCGATGTTGATGGATTAATAATAAATATTCTTGTATAGCGCATTTCTATATTAAGTGATTGAGTTGGAATGTCGCGTGCAACCCACCCACCCAACCAGCATATCATGTTAATCAGTAATGGAGGTTATACAAGTAGACTCTTAATTTAATCAAGTGATTAATCCCCGCCAACCACTTCCAACTGAATGTCAAGTCACGCCCCCGCCTATATCATTCACCTTCACTACATTCCATTCAATCTAAAAGAATTCCTAAAAGTAAGATTCAAATTTTTTTTCTTTTAAAGTTTTTCTCACCAAATGATGAAGTTTTTACTATTTAACACTAGAACGCCCGGACTTTCAGATCCCCTAGAACGCCCGGATGCCGTCAATTTGACGACTTGCATTTTTCAACACTCAAACTAAATAAAATCATTCTGTTTCCTTTTATTTAATATTTTTTTTATTTTTTCTAATAATAAATATAATTCTATCATCAATTTATATATTAAAAATACATATTAATATTTTTTTCCTTCGTGTTCTTTATAGTTTTTGGTATTTCTCTTCTTACTCTATTCACTGTTCCCACTAAACTTGTAGACTTTTTATTTAAAATTTTTGCAAGTGAAAGAGATACGTGAAAAAGTTATCTACCGAAACGTTTCTTCCTTTGTTCATGTAGGGCTGAATTAGTTCCAAAAAGGGCGAACAAAACTGAAATGGCAAGACTAGGGGCTCGACATATATATATAAGGATTTCAAAACAGTAGGTTCCCTCGAAATGTTGTAAAATAATAAAGTGAAACATCAAAAGATAAAAAAAAGTGACATACAAAGAATCATATTTTTTTATTTTACCACAAGTTTTTCAAGGAAGATTGTAATTTAAAAAAAAAAGTGTTAAAAACCTATCTACATTTCCATTTTCGAAAACACGTTCTATTTCAGTGATTAAAAAATATCTGAAAGAAAAAAGTCAAAAATTATCATGCTACAATATTTTTGCATATTTCTTATGGTGGATAGATATCATTATTTTGGCTTATTATATTTTTTATTAATTACAATCCTTAGAATTGAGTTCAATTCAAGCCTCTGTCATAAACGGTCGCATTCTGATCCGCTCTCTCAATAGTTTTGATTTTCGGAGTCTCTTGTTTTCTTTATTGCTTTTTTATACTTAATAAAGGAAGTATAATTATTAAATATTAAACTTAATAAATCCTAATGAGTGTTGGAGGGGTCCCTGAGGGTCCATGTGCGGTCCGAAACATTTTTTTTTCTCTTGAAGTAAGGTCAAATAAAGCCAAAAGTTTTGACACCCATACTTTCTATAGCTGTAACTACAAAAACCAATCGCTTTAAGGCAGACTTTTTACTTTAAATTTCTACGAATCTCTTTATAAATATTTTCACAATCCAGTGATATAAAAAAACTTATTTTTTCCACCCTCCAATCAATTTATTTAACTCAATCTCTTATTATTCTAATATTATCTTGAAATAATAATTTTTAGATTACGTTTTTTTTTTTATTTATTGTTTTATTTTTGTATCAAAGAAATACAGTACTTTTATAAGACAACTAGCTGACGACCGGGCCTTCGGCCCGGCGTCACCTAGCCCCTGGCGGGAAGCGTCTCGTTCATACCAATTTAATAATTGAAATTTAAAATGATACTGTAAGTATTGAAATAATGTGCTGAATTAAAATGATTCAACAATAAGGAACAATAAAGAAAGATTTATTTAACACATTGGCTAAGCACGATCACTATCTGACCAATCAGAATCGTTCTAATAATTTAACGCTTTGCCATTGGCTATGCACTGGCCAATCAGATCGTTTCCACATACATATCCACATACTTTTCTATTTTATATATATAGATATCTAAACTTTTCTTCTTCTTCTTCTTCTTTCGGATTTCTACGTCTATCGACGGTTCTCCTTTCCCAATTTCCAAGTTTCACGATCCCAAACATCCACAATCTCGAAATTTCTGGAACTCATAGCCTCACCTAGTCCATCCAAGAGCTTCTGGGGCGACCTCTTTTTTGTCTTTCATGGGGGATCCATTCTAGAGCCTTTTTTGGAATTCGTTCTTCATCCATCCTATTTACATGTCCAAACCAAACTAATTATCTTTTTTTGGATTTCGTCAATAAGATCCCCGTCCATGTTCATTCGTCTTCTTATTTCTTCGTTTCGAACTCTATCAGCTCTCGTCAAGCCACAACTTCTTCTTAGGAAATCCATTTCAGTGGCTAAAAGTCGGCTTTGGTTTCCAACTCCGATATCCCATACCTCTGCCCCATAGGTAGTAACACTACGAACGAGGCTGGTATAGATTTTCATTTTTGTGGATCTCCTAATCGTTTTGTCCCATAAAACTGAGTGCAAGGCCCTTGTAATCTTTCTACCCTTTATAATCCTTTCGTTTACTCCATGCGGCTATTTCCATCTTTATTAAATATTACTCCCAAATATTTATATTTTCCCACCCCCGATAACTTTTTCACTTCCTCCAATATTAGGTCCGATATCGATATTATTTCCGACAGACAAATATTCAGATTTTTTATAATATTTTTAAGCCCTTCTGGTTAAAAGCCTCATTTAGTTTCCTCACCATGTAGTCAAGATCCATTTCATCATTTGCAATAACCAGCTGGTCGTCCGCAAAATAGTGTAGAAATCATACTTTCTCCGATTTGTTTTCCCATACTGTTGCACTTTCTTGACCACCCGTGAAGAATCCTATCCAAATAGATTTTGAAGATAGCTGACGATAGGCTACATCCCTGTCTGAGACCTTTTGAGATTTCGAACTGATCAGACACATTGTTATTTAGTTTTATTTGTAAGGTGTTATCTTTATATAGATTTACAAGCGCCTTGATTAATGTAAGGTTAAACTTTTATTAAATATCCAATTACTTATTATTCTAATATTTCTTTCATTTGCCGACTCATGCTGCCCATCCATATGCCCTTGCCAGTCCACCGAGCGATCCCCAGCCAAGCCTTTTAAAACATTAACACTAACCGACTGGTGAACCGCAACCTAAAATTGTGTACACCTATTTCCACTTCCATTTTCATTTCCAAGTAGAAGACAATAGATGACAATAGAATATCTAATGAATTCCAAAGTAATTCCAAATAATTCCAAAGACAGTGTACACCTAATTCCAATCGCGGTTCACCCTTCGACACTAACTAACATTTTGCTAATTTTAATAAATCTTATTTTCATTAACTATTATATTGCATTGGTTCCTAGGGATATTTACCACTGTGTAGGTAAAATGACTACTTGCAGGGACTAATCAGAGTAATTAATATATGTTGACGGTAACGGATACAATTTTCTGCTACGGGGCGAGGATGGATATTTTTTAAACAACGGGTAAAAACAAATGGCTTGCTTGGTCACAGTGGTAATGAAACTGAAAAGGTTACGAACCACTGTACTTAGTGGGTTTTGAAATAATAACACTGCTCAACAAAAATGTATCCCCGTAAATTTAACAATGGATTCCATTAGAGTTTTAGACCCTGATTATCATGCAATTTCCCAATTTTTTACAACAGGTCATAGTTTTGAAATATTATCGGGCAAAATGACTAAAAAGGCCATTTTGACCTAATTTCGAGTCCCATTAGATTAGATAATAAACAGCAATATTTGCAATCAAAATATTTTGTTGACGTAATAGAAAAAAGCTTCCTCTTTGATTTTCAAATTACCAGTTGTTTTTAGCTCAATTAGAACTCGAGTTATAACTAAAAAACTAGGTGATTATATTAACATAAATATAGAATAAAAACATATGGTCTTAGTTTTTTAGTTATAACTCGGGTTTTAATTGAGCCTAAAAACAAGTGGTAATTTGAAAATTCAAAGAAAGCTGTTTTCTATTAAGTCAATAAAATATTTTTATTTTAAATATTGTTGTTTAATATTTAATGGGACTCAAAAATAGGTCAAAATGGCCTTTTTGGTAATTTTGACCGATAATATCTCAAACTCTGACGCGTTGTAAAAAATCGAGAAATTGCATGAGAATCAACGTAGAAAAGACTACTGGAATCCATTGTTAGGTTTACGTATGCAAATTTTTGTTTAATTTTTGTTGAACAGTGTTATTCTTTCCTACATACTTGATGGCCTTGCATACCTACCTAAGCTCTGGAGCAATCCATCAACGATTGAACTCGCCTAGCTCTTACGCAGCTTTCGTTATTCCGCGCACAATATGTTGCCTAAATACAGGCGCATCAACTTCATATTTCCGGTTCAAATTCAGACTACATTTTGACGATTTTAAATAGTACAGCTATTTATTTATATTTCATAAATCAATATTTTTCTTATACGTGCAAAAAAAATTGAATTCGTTAAAAAGCTCTAAATGGAAAAATAATTCAAATTCAAGTTCGATTTCGTACAAGAACTACAATAGCCAATTATTTTTTTCGCTGGAATCCACTGTTAGATTTAAGGGGAGAAATTTTTGTTTAATTTTTGTCGAGCAATGTAATTAAAATTTTCTAATTTGAATAAATTTTATTTGTCATGAACTATAAGAGAGTTTTAAAATTGATAAATTGACACGTTCTGATGTCGCCATCCACTTGACTTTACCATACACTTCAGGTTGTGTTTGGTCCAAGGATCTAAATTTTCATTTTTTGACACCCCCACCCCCCTGTTTGTTTTTTCATTTTAAGTGTTTTGGGGACCCACTGATTATGTATACAAAATTTGGTTGAGTTTGCTCAAATGGCTTAGATTTTTATTTTTTGAAACCCCACAACTAATTTTGGAGCAAGAAAAATAAATATTTTTGTTATTATAGGTTTCTTTTATAGTATATTTACATTTTGTTTTTTTTAGTTTGAAAATATTATAATTTTAAATTTTAACCCCCACTCCCCCCCTCCCTAATTTCTGTTTCAATTTCAACCAAAATCTAATCAGCTCTTAATCCCAATGCACCAAAACTACGTGTGAAATTTGGTTTTGATATTCACAGTAGTTTTTGAGCTAGCTCGTCCACAAAAATTTAGTAACCCACAGACTAACTAATTGACATTTTGACAAAACAATTATTATCTCAAAAAATATAATTTTTTCGATTTTCACTTACTATAGCTTTTTTTGTATACCCTAATGCCATGGTTTCGCCCAATTTTTTTAATCAAAATAATTTCATCCGTTTTTGAGATATTTCGAAAAAAGTAAGCAAAAAAAACCACTTTTTTCGAGGACGATTACAATACTTGACTATACACTGTATGGTAAAGTAAAAAAAATCACGTCGGCATCCCCGCGCAAGAAGTAGGTAAACATCTTTGATTTTCTCCTGTTTAAAAAGAATTGAGTTTAAAAGCCCTTGATGAAACCAAAATTACTTAGACAATAAAGAAAAACGACTTTAATAATTTTTAATAATAACTATCCCAACTTAATAATGGGGTCTTCCTCTTCCCCCACCAATACCTCTGTTTACCCTCGTACTACTTTAATGCTCGCAAAGTGTTTACCGTTTACTCTTCAGCCTATCTAACAGCATTGTCACCTAAAAGGAGAGGCCTTGCATATTGGTATATAAGCACTAGTGCTTCGAAACAAATGGCCTTCTTAAAGCCCAAACAACACGCTCACCTCGCCGGTTACACCAGCAAATAGGAAAATAGATATAAAAATAAACTTTCCTCCATATATTTACTCTTTTTTCTGTAATATATTGTTTATTTTATGAAATCTACTATTAATGGATTCTATCCTAAATGAAATTGGCCCAAAAAGAGTGGAGTAGGACAGTAGCTTGTCTAGGAGAAGGCACTTATGACCTGGTTATCTTTCCTACAAATATAATTTATTTATAATATAATGTAATTTTAGTTTTATTTAAATTTGATATTTCCATGTATGAAAATGGAAACCTAAGTTAAATAATTTCGTTCTATTATTACAAAACTGTGTTGTCTGATTCTGTTTGTATTGTTTCTAAAACTGTTTATCTAATTATTGTTTATGTGAAAGTGCCGGATTTCTTGAACTGGTCATTAGTAATAGAGATAAAAAAATAATGTATTTTAAACGAATGTGTGATTTAACTATTTGAAGCCCTGAAGAAGTCGTCAAAGTCGAAGAAACGTTGGTTGAAAAATAAAAAAAAAACACAAAAAACTTGTCCTTGATTCCCATTAAAAATTAAAATCATAGAATATGGAAATTTGTGGTCACAGGATCTGATTATTTAGGCCAGGATAGCGATTTTTATCATTTTCAAAATAATGCCTATAACTCAAAAACTATGAGACTTTTATTTTTTAAATTTTTTTATATTCTCGTCATAAGCTGGCCTATTGCCTGTTTACGGTTTATCGTTGTGATACGGGACACCCTGTATTTATACCTTGTTCCTTTGATTCCTTATACAGGGTTGGACATTATGATCTACCATATTTTGAAGAGGTATAAAAACTGAAAAAATTAACTAGAAAAAACTGAATATATTTATGAAAAGAACATAAAGTATTTTTTTTAATGGGTTTTAAACATAATCAAACAAAAAAAGAGGGGGTGGGGGTCAAAAATGAAAATTCTAGCCCTTACGACCAAACTCAACCAAATTTTGTATACATATTCTGTGAACCCCAAAAAGACTAGAAATGCAAAAACTAACCACCTAAAATGGTGTGAGGGTCAAAAATGAAAATTCTAGCCCTTTTGACCAAACTCAACCACATATGCTGTGGACCCTCAGAAGACTAGAAATGCAAAAACTAACCAAATTTTGTATACATAATTTGTTCGAAAGGGCTAGAATTTTCATTTTTGACCCTCCTCCCCTTTTCCGTCTGATATACTTAATGTTTAAAACACATTAAAAAAAAATTATTTTATGTTCTTTGCAAAAATATATTCAGTTTTTTTCTTGTTAAATTTTTCCTTTTTGTATACCTCTTCAAAATATGGTAAATTTTTATGCCCCACCCTGTAGAATCAAAAAATAAAATATATATATTAAAATATATATATTCTGTTTAATGTTAAATATATAATTTGAAAATTTAATAAACTTAAAGAGGACCAAGTGAAAGTTGGGTGATTCGCACACTTGTCTATTTTTTGAACAAAATCCAACTTTAAAGTTATGTATAAACATACATTTGTATTCGAACGATAAAGTTTTTTTTTCCTTTCACTTATTTAGTTTTCTCTTTCTCTCTCTCTCTCTGCTATTATTCTCTAAGTTTTCTCCTGAAATTCCGTGACACCCACCTCGATTCCGTAAACGACACCCTTGTGTGTCGGAACTCAACAATTGGAGACATTGGCACAGGAAGAGCAAGTTGTTGGGCTCATATGGCAGATGCTCTCTCTCCTCAACAAGTTCAAGTTTCGAAATTTACATCTTATCAATTTTTATAGAGGCCTTTAAAAAAATCTCACAAACAATTAAGTATTTTTTCCATACATCGATTTAACAAAGTTTTGTTCAGAAGTAGTTTTTATAGTAGTTCAATAACTATTATTATTATCTGAATCTTAAAAGGTAAAGTTTTATTATATTTCCGATAAAATCTATTATTGCTATGAAATTCTCTTCTATAAATCGTTATTCTCTATTATATCATCATTTTGGAGGAGGTTACGAGCCCCGAGGTCTTTTCCTAAAAGTAGATTTTTAATCTTTGGAGGATTGAGCGTTATTAATGATAGTTGAAAACAAAATGGATTTCTATATAATTGTTATATCAAGTAAATTGTAATTTGTAGGATATCTTTCTACCAGTTGCGAAGCCCACCTTTTAATTAGATAATCAGTTTTAGAAACAATACAAACAGAATCAGACAACACACAGTTTTAGAACAATAGAACGGAATCATTTTACTTAGGTATCCATTTTCATACATGGAAATATCAAATTTAAATAAAACTAAAATTACATTATATTATAAATATAGTTTTATTTAAATTTGATATTTCCATGTTTGAAAATGGATACCTAAGTAAAATGATTCCGTTCTATTGTTCTAAAACTGTTTGTATTGTTTCTAAAACTGATTATCTAATTATTGTTTATGTGAATGTGCCTGATTTTTGAATTTCTGATGGTCATTGGTAACGGAGATAAAGAAAAATAATGTATTTTAGACGAATGTGTGATGTAACTATTTGAAACCCTGAAGAAGTCGGCAAAGTCGACGAAACGTTGGTGAAAAATAAAGAAATCACACAAAAAACCTATTCCTGATTCCCATTACAAAACCTATGATTAATACACACATTATGTACGAAAATGATAATAATAATTCTAATTTTTGTTACACAATCCTAAATAACCCTGCTATTAGTCCACAATTCAAAATGTGCAAAAAATGTGTTAAGCTGGTTGGTTTTAAATTTATAAAAGTACCTAAATATTTAAAAATATTTATCTGGCTAATGTTGGTAGCAAAATATTTGTCAATCTCTAATGTGTTCGCTTTACCTACTGCTTCAAGTTTAATCTCTCTTCATGAGAATTGAAAAAACTCCATCCGGAATAATATCTCTATATGAATTTATTGGCTTATTTCTACTTAAACAAATATTGATTGACTCAATTTGTTTGCAAATTATAAATTTATTATCTGATGCATTTAATGCGAGTTTTTTTTCATCCATGATTGATTTACGTAGATGAATAATTTTAATTTTAATTTTTTTTATCTGTACAAAAAAATGAATGAATAAATAAATGATCATTTCAAAAAATAAACGAATAAGAAATTTTAAATCGATCATTTATTATATTCAATCACTTTTAAATAAATAATATTACTAATAAAAATATAAATTATTTGAAATAATATATACAGTATTTTCATTTGAGTGCTTCCATTTTTTTCATTTCACTTTTAAGGAGTTTTATTAATGAAGAAATAATTCTGGAATAAAGTTTATTATTAGGATATTACATAGAATTTGAGAAATGGGCTCTATAATATCAGATGCAAAATTGTTTTTTACTTTACCATACAGGGTATGGTCAAGTATTGTAATCGATCATGAAAAAAGGTGCTTTTTCTTCGTTTTTTTCGAAATATCTAATAAACGGCTTAAACTATTTTGATTAAAAAAAATTAGGCGAAACCATGTCATTTCGGTCTACAAAAAAGCCCTAATATGTGAACTTCAAAAAATTATATTTTTCGAGAAATTAACTATTTTGTCAAAAAAATTTAGACCCTCTAGCTCAAAAACTAGTGTGAATATCAAAACCAAAGTTCATATGTAGTATTGGTGCATTGAGATTAAGAGTTGATTAGATTGTGGTGAATACCGACCCAAAATTAAGGGAGGGGCGGGGTTTAAAATTTAAAATTATAAAAGTTTCAAACTAAAAAAAAAACAAGAAAAATGAAAAATATACTATAAAATGAACCTATAATAACGAAAAGATTATTATATTTTTATGGTGCCTAATTTGGGGGAGGGGGGAGAGTCAAAAAATGAAAATGTTAGGCCCTTGGACCAAACTCAACCAAATTATATATACAATATTTTGTTGAGTTTGATCCAAGGGCCTACATTTTCATTTTTTGACTCTCCTCCCTAAATGATTATAAATGATTTTATTAAATATTTTTATTATATTAAACGAGAAATTCTTGTATATATAGGTATATAGGAAATTTGATACTATTCAATTTCCTTTTATTAATTAATTCGTTTTTTAATTCAATATCCTACTAATAGTTTATTACAAATATTATTATATATTAAAATTAGTCAATTTAATTAATTAAAGGTATTTTTCTATTTTCTATAAAATAATTTATTAGAATATCAATTTCATTCTCTTAAAAAATCCTACAATTCGAAGGATCGTACCTCCTTCTTCAGGATTTAAAAGCGTCAACGAAAGAATCTCGGTGTATATTAATATTATTTTTAATTGCAATTACATTCAAAACTTTGTGCCCAATGATAGGTCCTAATGGTGGTCATAGCAGGTGTAAACGTTGGTAAAAAAATAAATTAAATTTTGTTTCAATTTTATTTTATTTTGGCTGAGAATAAAAATCGACCTTTTTACCTGAATTTAAAATTAAAAATAATATTAATATATCGCTTTTAACTGAATTAAAAAATTTCCCAACATCGCTCGGTGTTCCAGGTACTTAAATATTAAATATAAAAGAGGGGCCAGGCGTATGGTAATAAAGTCTTGTGGACTGCCACATCTAAATTTATTATTTTTTGATTTTATTGTATCTAATTTCATTTCAAAAGGATCAAATGAACTAATATTATATTTATTTTGTCCTCCCCAGTCATCCCTTTATTATCGCTATTCTGTTCATGTACAAAGATGATTAAACAGTATCAAATATCTCAGAGAGATTTGTCAGTAATTAAGAAGACACGGGTATGATCTATAACTAGAATAATAGTAGAGACAGAGAAAGACAACGTGGGGCTGAACCTGATGTAAACCTGAGTCAGCTAACAGAGAGAGCTCAATTGGCAGGGAATCCCGAATAGGCATTTGAACGAAGGCGAAGCCAGCCCAGCTGGAAGCCAATCAAGGCAAACAACCAACAAAACGAGGAAATAGAAAAATATAACAGAGATAAATTGCACCCAAGTCCCCAATGATTCTTCATTAATTGCCTGAGTTATTTCGAGAAAAGGAAATCAAGTGACGAGAGAAAAAAAAAGTAAAAATAAAATACATTTTCTGTGATCTAATTGGAAAATGTTACTTACTAACACTTTCATTCATTAATGAACAATTAACCTTCTAAAAATATAAAATAAATAAATACAGCTCAACCTTTATAATTGCAATATTTTTCTGCAAAGGGCCGGAAGTAAAATATTTATTTTTCGAATAAATTAAAACAAAAGTCCAAGCAAAAATTATTTATTAAATTAAAATGAGCGTAAGTTGTTCAGTAGAATTACCAATTTTCTAAACAAACAAAAATTTATCCCCGTAAACCTAACAATGGATTCCAGTAGAGTTATATGAGCTGATTCTCATGAAATTTTCCGAATTTTTTACAACAGTTCAGAGTTTCGAGATATTATCGGTCAAAACGACGAAAAAGGCCATTTTGACCTAATTTCGAGAACCATTAAATTTTAAACAGGAATATTTGAAATGAAAATATTTTATTGACCTACTAGAAAACAGCATGCTCTTTGATTTTAAAATTACCACTTGTTTTTAGCTCAATTAGAACTCGAGTTATAACTAAAATAAACAACAACGGATCGTTGCTAACCTTTATCAAAATTCATTTGAAATATTAATATGTTTTGCTGGCTTGGTGTGTACTGGATATATTAATTATTTATCCTTCAAAAATGAAAAAATAATATTTTTATTCCTTTATTATTAATCAGATATCACTTGCAATTTGCAATTCATGTTGACTTTAATTCAAAAATAATGATCGATTCTCATTTAATAGTCGAGGAATAACCATTCTACATTGGATTTTTGACGTTTCGGTTATTATTAGTAACCATTGCTGAAGACATGGAGGAATCGACTTAAAATCAAAAATAGCCATCGATTCTCATCTAATACTCGAGGAATAACAATTCTACATTATATTTTTGACGCTTCGATTATTATTGATAACCATTGCTGAAGACATGGAGGAAACGGCTTAAAATCAAAAATAACGATCAATTCTTATCTAATACTAGAGGAATAACCTTTTTGCATTCCATTTTTGATGTTTTGACTATTAATGGCAACCTCTACTGAAAACATGGAAGAATCGACTTAAAATCAAAAAGACTAAATTCTTTTATGGCAAACAACTCAAACTTACAATACTTTCTCCCATGCTTCGCATTGGATAAAATAAAAACCAAGATCTTATGTTTTTATCTAAGTTTAAAATCCTTGACAATTACGTAGTTTTAGTTTTTTAGTTACAACTCGAGTTCTAATATAGTGTAATGATACAAACGGCAACCCCCTATTTAATAGGCAACTTCGTTGCCAGTTCTTTTTTATTTTTATTTTTCAGAGTAATTTAATGCTCAGCGGTTGGCGTCCTGGAAACTCGCTCTGGGTGTAACTCATTTCAGACCCGGGTGGACGAGGCTGGCTGGCAGCAAATGCGAATCACTCTTGAGGAGATGACTGATCGGCCCGCACGTCCCCTCTCTCGCTTTATATTTCTTTCATTCTTAGCCACGCATTTTAACAGCCTTTGTGCTTATCGTGAAGATTCTTGATTCTTCTTTATTTATATACTTGTATAACGGCTTTCATTAACGGACAAGCATCACACTTGCCATTAAGTATCTTATTTTATTTATATCTAAATAAATATATTCCTTTGAATATATTTTTCTTTGTTCCAATTTTATTCATTAAAAACCATTATTTACTTGACTGGCAAGTTCGATTCTTGTACCTCATTATTATATATTTTATTAATTATTTTTTTTCTATAAATAAATAGTTTTTTTACCTATTTATCATTTTTATTTAACCAGAGTGCTTAACCATTACACACACGACCTTTTCCTAATAAGGCCTCTCCTAAATTGACAAAAGCCCATTAAATCGTTATAATAGCTAAAAGCAAGTGATGATTTGAAAATCAAAGAGGAAGCTGTTTTCTATTAAGCCAAAAAAATATTTTGATTTCAAATATTGCTGTTTAATATTTAATGGGACTCGAAAACAGGTCAAAATGGGCTTTTTCGTCATTTTTACAGATAATATCTCAAAACTTTGACGTGTTGTAAGAAATCGGGAAATTGCATGATAATCAGCATATAAAATTCTACTGGAATCCATTGTTAAGTTTACAGGGACAAATTTTTGTATTGTAGTGTTATAATATTTTAGTGAGACATACTATACATTGTATAAGGTAACCCTTTTTTGTCGTCTTTAATCGTGATTTTACCCCCCAGTCGTTATTGAGGGTTGTGTTGGTTTTGTAAAAGAAAAATCAAAAAATTTAGGACTTGGATTTGTATTTTTAGGGTTCTGTTTAAAAAGTGAAACGGAGTCCTATCTAATACAAGAGTATTTAGAGAAACGAAATACGTTATTTTTGTTTTGATATATGTACTTTTAGTTAGGTTAGGGCGTCATGGAAATAGTTTAATTGAACGACTTGGAAAAGTTTGGGAACCCCTGTCTTAATAGGCCGAGAGCTGATGAAGCTGATTTCAGAACCCAAATAACATATCCCATACTGTAGTGTGATCAGCACACAGCCCGACAGTCAATTTCTTACTCGTCAAATCGAGTCGTTTTTAGGGGTAATCGATCCCTGAAGAGGGCAAAAAATACCGTAAAATCACCTCAGTGATTATAACTCTTTAACTGTTTACTCTACGACAAATTCTATTAGAAACTAAATTGTAGAGGATGTAATTTTTGACATTTTTGTTAAAAAAAAATTTGAAAATACCCACTCAAAATTAAAATTTTTAGCCCTTTCGATCAAATTCAACCAAATTTCGTATACATATTCTGTGCCCCCCCCCCCCCCCAGAAGGCTAGAAATGAAAAAAACTAACTTATGTTTGGTACAAGGTCCTAGATGCTCTACAATTTGCCTGCAATTTTGCTTCTATTGGAATTTGCGCTAGGCTAAACTGTTTAGGAATTATATGTAATCAATGGGGTGATTTTACGGGATTTTTTGTCATCTTCAGGAGTCAATTACCCTAAAAAACAACTCGATTTGGAGAGTAAGAAATTGACTTTTGTGGTGTGTGCCGATCACACTACTGTATGGGATATGTTATTTGAATTCCAAAATGGTCAGTAGCTCTTAGACTATAAGACTATATACAATATTCTGACAGATAAACAAATATGGTAGTGAAACTAGGAGGGTTCTGTTTTACTTTCGTATAGAACCCTAAAAATTAAGCAAGTATTTCATTAGAGAAGGTGCAGCGCAAGGCTTTGATTCTCATTCAATAATAAGTTTATCCCTATGACTTACATTGTCTAGCTACTTACCTCTTTCCCAAAACTTATCATCTTCAATCTAGAGTGCACAGGACATACGCCTGATCACCGTGTCCTGTTCTCTTGGGTGTATCTTTTAAGACATAAATTATTGTTCTTCTTGTTCTTGTATTTGATTACATTAATATAAATAAATAAGACCACGAGCTTCCGCTTTCCGTCTTGTGCTTCCACTATATTTAACCGGATTTAACTTTTAATATTCAATATATTATAAATAAATTATGAAGTACATAGGTACCTATATTAATTAGAACGAAGCTGATGTTTGATTATTTTTAACCGACTTCAAAAAAGGAGGAGGTTATCAATTTGACTGATTTTTTTTATATCTATGTTACCTGATATCTTTCCCAATTGCGAACCGATTTTGATGATTTTTTTGCATTGGGTTTAGTAGTTTCCGATTGGTTCCGTTTTTGTCATTGGTATTGGACCTTTTTTGTTTTGTTTGTTCGCGCATAACTTCTTTGTTTATCAACCGATTTCTATGATTATTTTTCTATTGGAAAGAGGGTGCCTTAGGGGTGAGTCCCATATTAATTTAGTGAAGTTCTGATGATATGACCAATGACGAAATAACGTAAATCTCATATTCTTATGAGCAAATAATCAAAATTATAATAAATAAAATCTTTTATAAAAAAAAAACAATCTTAAAACGTTCATTTAAAACCCGCAAACGTTTCGAGAGAATTTCTATATTTAAGAATTAAATTTTATTATCATTTTCTGATACATTCTCCGACGTTTTATCTTGCGATATGCATACAAAATAATATCTTAAGTCACTATTAATAACACAATTAAAAATAGAAATATAAAAATAATTTTTATAAAAAAAATAAAACCGACTTCAAAAAAATTAGATTTAACAAATAAAATAATAAGAACGCAAAAAATCAAAGGGATAAAATAATTATCTATTTTTTTTTTTATAATGATATTGATACAAGAAGAAGTTGTACCAAGAATGTACAACCTCTTTAGTCCGTGGTGGACCCTTGTAACGTGAAGATAAGGGGAGATTTAGGGATTGGGTAGCATTCGAAGGTATCTGTGGATGCTGGTCTAGAAAGATTGAAGGTTATGAGTTGCTGGAAAGACGGTCGGGGGAAGAGAATTCCAGTCTCTAGATGTCATAGGGATAAATGAATTGGCGAATGCGTTTGTTCGATTAGTATCCAGTTTAAGCGCGTAGGGGTGTTGAATTTTAGAAAATCGTGTATTTCGCGCAAATGAAGCCCTTGGTGGGATTATCGATTTTATTTCGTCAGAACAAAAGCCATGGTAATATCTATAAAAAAAGGGAAAGGGCTGAGACAGATCTACGACCAGGGAGTTGAGGGTGTCAGTTAATGTAGGATCGCCTATCAGTCTGATAACTCGCCTCTGAATTGCGTCTAAGGTATTAAGAGAATGCTTGGAGGCCTCTCTCCACAAATGCGAGTAATATTCAAGACAGGGGCGAATTTGAGCCTTGTATAATATAAGGAGTTGAGTGGGGGTGAATAATCGTGGTTACAACTCAAACGACGAAATATTAACATGAAATCACTTTTTGAAGTCGGTGCTAAACAAACTATATAAGCAAGCTTACCCGCCAATCGTACTAAGTAAGATCCATCGAGTTCGATTCATAAAATGTATATGTTTGGCACCGACTTCAAAAAGTGATTTCATGTAAAAATTTCGTCGTTTAGTTGTAACTAAATTAGATAATTATTTTATGCCTTTTAGTGCATTTTATTTTATTTTTGAGTTCTTATTGTTTTATTTTGTTGCATTTAATTTTTTTGAAAACGGTTTTATTTTTTTTATAAAAATTATTTTCTATCTCAATAATAATAAATACATTGTTGTTACCATGGCAACCTAATTAGAATCAATTAATTAGTTAATATATTATATCATAACCTAAAATCAATTTTAATTCTTCTACATATAAAAATTAATTTCCTTTAGTACCTATAATTATTATTAATGAAATGATTTTTCTTCCTTTGAGTTCATTCCCTTGGTGTTAAATAAAAGGAATATAAATTTCCTCTCGATCGATTTGTTCGTGTTCAGTTGGGATTACGTACATAAGAGCAATGGAGTGGAGTAAGTAACCAGTGGTCATTATTTGTACTGGCAAATAAAAGAGACCATTGTTTTCTCTTGTTGATAACTTCATTACAGTTACAATTTATGTATATGTATATTTAATAACTAAATATCAAATTACCAAGATTTTTTTTCTAAGCATTGAAATATTTTTAAACTCTACCATTCATACGGAAGACAAATAAATGAGTCATAATATGAGAATCTAACAAAAGTACTTTTCTCTCTCCATGAATTGAATATTATTTCATGTGTTTTTGGAAATCATACAAGTTTCATTTCTGAATACCTAATTGACCAAGATTACTTTAATATGTACTTGCAAAATAAAAAAATGAAAAAATAAATAAATACATCCCAATCTACAGAGATTCTTCGCCAATATGAAAATTAGATATTTATAAATAAATATACAATGACCCTTCTAATTTAAGAACATTAATTGATTGCCCTAGTGAAAATTTATTAAGATCATTTTCTGGATTTATAAGTAGTTGTAATTTGTATTTTTAAATATATATATATTTAGTAGATGGAAAATGCTGGATATCTATAGATCTAAGAGGTTTGTAAAAAAAGTTTTTCCAAGTAAACCTTTAAGTCAACAAAATCTCCTAGAGAATGAGACAAAAATCAAGTCTTTAGGATGAGTGGTTTTTATTTTATGAAGGAAGGAAAAACTGCGATTCTTTACAAAAAATTGCATTTTTTCAAAATTTCATCCTCATTGCGCCACAGGTTACTATTATCCAATTAAGATTAAACTTTATTTTACTTGTAGAAAATTTAATTTATTTTAAAAATGTATAGAGTGGTCTTTGTCAAAAACGCGCTTCTTCATGGTCAAAATGGGAAAAAATCGAAAAAAGTGCGAGTATTTGGGATATTCAAAAGTGATCCGGGGGCTGTATTTTTGTTTTAATCGACGCGGAATTTCGTCTTCTTTATTTTAGTATAGGACGGTTATTTACAAAATATGGACCGTTTTCGAGTTAGGAAAAACTGAGACAAGGTTATTTTAACAATTACATGGAGTCTCGTCGAGAGGCCAAAAAGTGCGATTTTTTCATTTAGTGCGTGCGGATGGATGGATGGATGTTATCGTTTTTTTGGCCCACGATTTTTTCCTCACCATTGCACCGATTGAAATGAAATTGGAAACCTACCATTAGTTTAACAAAATGAAGCGCAATTTTGATGAAATTTAATATCCTAATTAAGTACCTTGAGGACCACAAAAAAGGTTAAATAAAGTTTTTAGTAAAAAAGCTTGAGTTGTTTACCAAAAAAGAATTTAGTCTTTTTGATTTTAAGTCGATTCTTCCGTTTTCAGTAGATGTTGCCATTAAGAGTCAAAACAACAAAATGGAATGCAATAAGGTTATTCCTCTAGTAGTAGAAAAGAATCGATCGTTATTTTTGAATTTAAGTCGATTCCTCCATGTCTTCAGCAATGGTTACCAATAATAATCGAAGGGTCAAAAATCTAATGTAGAATTGTTATTCCTCAAGTATTAGATGAGAATCGATGGCTATTTTTGATTTTAAGTCGATTCCTCCATGTCTTCAGCAATGGTTACTAATAAAAACCGTAACGTCTAAAATCCAATGTAGAATTGTGATTCCTCGACTATTAAATGAGAATAGATCATTATTTTTGAATTAAAGTCAACATGAACTGCAAATCGCAACTGATATCTGATTAAATAAAGGAATAAACATATTGATATTTCAAATGAATTTGGATAAAGTTTAGCAACGATCCGTTGCAGTTTATTTTTTTTGAAATAAGTTTAAATGTTTAATGTCTCTGTTAATTATTTTAATATCGTGGTCAAATGTTTTTGATATAAATTGTTCCTAAAATAAGCTATTGAAAGTTTATAATAAAAATAGGTAGTAGGTAACTATATTAATTCAATTTCAGTTGTAAATTTATTTTAATGTAAAGCAAAATATTTTCTATTTTCATAACTTTAGCAGCGAATTATTATTTATTTTAAAGTAAATTAATTATATCAAAAAACAAATAGATATTTTTCAAAAATCATATAGCTTAGGGAATGATTATTTAAGAGTTTAATTAATTTATTAAAAGTTGTTTTTACATTATTTTTGCTGAGATTTTTAACACCTACTTATAAAAAAATAAATGAATGAAATATTTATTTAAAAATAAAAGAAAATTATTATTTACTATGGGTTATTCACTAGGCCACTTGTTTCTTATGAAAGAATTAAAATAGAAAAGAGAGAGAGTTTTCTCAATATATATATTTCGCCCTGTCAACCCGTAATTTTCTGTGTCTCCTGACGATGGGTTGCCAGCCCCAGTGGAACAGCGAGAAAATGTTGACGGGGGGGGGGGGGGGGGTTCAATCCACAAAGCAAAATATTCAGTTGGAATTTTTTTTATTAAAACAGATAGTCCAATTAAATTGTGTTTTTAAGCGGAAAAGTTTTGGGGTAGCTGTAATTTCTTCTACACTTTATGTTTTTGCGTCTGCTGAATCTGAATCTGAGGTTTGGTAACAAAATTTCGTGACGGAATCTATAAATCTATGAGTTTTAACATAAAAAGTGATCCAAGTAAATGTTCAAGTCAACAAAATTTCCTAAATAATGAAATAGGAATCAAGTTTCTAGGATGAGTGGTTTTCATTTTATGAAGAAAAAAATACGATTTTTTGCAAAATATTGCAGTTTTTCAAAACCTCAACCTCATTGCCGCAAGGCTTACCATTGTTCAATTTAATCTAGTTTAAAAATGTATAGAATGGTGTTTGTCGAAAACATGGTTCTTCATGGAGAAAATGGGAAAAAATTGAAAAAAGTGCGAGTTTTTGGGATTTGCTGAAACAGAAAAAATACGTTAATTTTCAACTAACCCTTGAGCCCGAATAGTTGGCCGAATAAAAACCTAAATGATGAAATTTGTATGAAATGTTATAAACCTTCATTTTGAAAAGAAAATTTATTTACGAAAAGTTGATAGTTTTTGAGTTATATGCAAAAAATCGCCAAAAAATGAGATTTTTTACCTTTTTTGCATTTTTGGCAATGTTCCGTCACGAAATTTTGTTAGCAATCCTTAGATTCGGATTTATAACACCAAAAAACATATAGGGTCGATGAAATTACTACTACTCCAAAACTTTCCGGGTAAAAACACAATTTATCTGGACTATTTATTTAAATAAAAAAAAATTCCCACTAAATATTTTGCTTTGTGGATTGACCCCAGCCCCTCATGAAAATTTTCCTGCTACGCCACTTGCAGCCACTCGACAATGTCATATTATTATATTTGAGAAAGTCAAAATAAATTTCATTCTGAATCCATTAATGATTCAGCAGTGGGGTCCAGAGTATTATTCTATAAAACGATTAATTAATTATTTAAACTTTTTTAAGCGTTTAATTAATTAATTAATGGTTGTTTTTAGATATTTTTTGCTGAGATTTTTGACACCTATAATTCGAAAATTAAATTATAAAAATAAAAAAATAAACGATTGAAATATTTATTAAAAAAAAAACACGACTTCAAAAAAATTAAATGCAACAAATAAAATAATAACTCAAAAATAAAATAAAATGCACAAAAAGGCATAAAACAATTATCTAATTTAGTTGCAACTAAACGATTAAATTGTTACATAAAATCATTTTTTGAAGTCTGTGCCAAACATATACATTTTATGAATCGCACTTGACGGATCTTAGTACGTTTGGGTGTAATGAAGACAACATCTCGTAAGCTCGCTTATATAGTTTGTTTGGAACCGACTTCAAAAAGTGATTTCTAACAATTTCATCGTTTAGTTTTAACTAAATAAAATAGTTATTTTATACCTTTTAGTGCATTTTATTTTATTTTTGAGTTCTTATTATACATATTATTTGTTGCATTTAATTTTTTGAAGTCGGTTTTATTTTCTAAAAATTATTTTTATTTTTCTCTTTTGATTGATGTTAAAAATAGTGACTTATGATAATACCTTCTATGCATCTCGTAAGAGAAATCGTCGAGCGAATGAATCAGAAATTGATAATAAAATTCAATTCATAAATAGAGTAATGAAACGTTAGCGGATTTTAAATGAACGTTTTAAGATTGTTTTTTTTTATAAAGGATTTTATTTATTATTATTTCGATTATTTGCACATAAGAATTGTAGATTTCCGTTTATTTTATCATATCATCAGAACTTGACCAAATTAATATAGGACTACCCCTAAGGTACTCCCTTTCCAATAAACGAAGAATCATTGAAATCGGTCCATAACAAAGAAGTTATGCGTGAACATACAATACAAAAAAGGTCCAATACCAATTTAAAAAAACGGGACGAATAAGATACTAGACTGAACCCAATGCAAAAAAAATCAACGAAATCGGTCCACATATTAAAGAGAAATAAATGTTCAAACACACAAAAAAAAAAACATAAATTCCGTTGAATTGATAACCTCCTCCTTGTTTCAAAGTCGGTTAAAATGCAAATTTTTATTTAATGGATTGCAGCCATAAGAATGAAATTAGATTAAATGAACTTCAGTGAAATGGAAGAACGCTTTTTGTGAAATAACGTTTGACTGAATAAGCTTAATTAAAAAATAATAAAAAAAGATTAGATGAATCTTGGAAAGGTGACTGGGCTAATTAAACAAGATAATCTTAATGTTGAGACACAGACAGACAGACAGAAAAGGGAATGAAAACAAATCAAATCTTTTAAAATAATAAGGGAGGTACGGATAGAAAATATTAATCTACGTGAACATTCAGCCGTATATAGCAGAATCTATCTAATATTGGTCCATCAATACGTAGGAGAAAAGAAATATTATAGATCAAATATCAATACAATCATTTCTATATTGTATTCTCTCTCTCTCTGTCTTAGATTTTTTGAATCAAACTTTGAAATGAATTATTACTTTCCTTTGCTTAATAATAAAATAAGTAGAAGTATTGACCTCAATATTCATGTCTTTAACCGAAATTGGAGGAATAAATGGAAACTTTTCCAAGACTCACTACCTACAAAAGAAAATTAAATCTAATTAATCAATTGTTTAATTAATAATTTGTTTTGTTTACAATATTTTATTGATTATTTATTTATTTGTATTGTTGAAAAAGTAAATAAAACTAAATGATTATTTTAGCTCTGAACTATTTTACTATATATTATAACTACGATTTCAGTAATTTTTGGTGATTTGGGAATGTTTCGGTTGCAAAGAGAGCTTAACCTAAAAGATGCAACATTGTACAAAGATGTAGTATGCGAATAAGAAATTTTGTACCAAATTTTAAATCATTTAACTAGAACCGTCAAGAGATTTCCTGATTTTCCAATCCAGTTCTTTGTTTTGGAAATACAAATGTTTTGTAGGTAGGTATAACAAACTTTCTATAAGCTTCCGTTATCTTACAGGCTATTCATACAGAATAATCCAAAAAACTATGTTTAATAATGTTCTCTTTTCCAGTTATTTGCTCAGTGTGTGTGAAACAGGAAGAAAAATCATTTTAAATCATTATTTTTTTATGTTTGTGTGTCTGTCTGTCTGGATTCCGTTACACACGACAACCTAAGGGGCCGTCCATAAATTAAAGAAGGGGGACATCTCAGATTTGTGACAAAGTGTGACAGCGGGCCCGGGGATCTTAAAAATTGTGATGTCACAAAAGTCAAATTATTAAATTATAGGGTATAAAAGGGATATTGTGACGTCACGATACTGGGGTAGCTCAATGAAAATGTGACAGAATGTGACACAGGGAGGGGGAGGGGTATAAAAATCTTGAAATTCGAGTGACGTAATTTATGGACGGCTCCTAAGAATGAAATATTAATGAAAGTTCTTACAGGGTGGGGCATAAAAAAATCTAGAACATTTTGAAGTGTTATAAAAAAAATGAAAAAATTTTACTAGAAAAAAACTGAATTTATTTTTAAAAAGAACATAAAATATTTTTTTTTAATGTGTTTTAAATATTAAAGCCTACGAAAAAAAGGGAGGGTGGTTAAAATATGAAAATTCTAGCCCTTTCGACCTAACTCAACTAAATTTTGTATACATATTCTGTGGGGCCCAAAAATGCTAGAAATGCAAAAACTAATCACCCAAAATATGGGGAATGTGTCAAA
Organism: Forficula auricularia; assembly: GCA_024734495.1. NCBI lineage: Eukaryota > Metazoa > Arthropoda > Insecta > Dermaptera > Forficulidae > Forficula > Forficula auricularia. The sequence continues at coordinate 8,615,422 of JALMQS010000092.1, read as the reverse complement.
AATGAAAATTCTAGCCGTTTAGACCAAACTCAAGCAAATTTTGTATACATATTCTCTGGACCCCCATAAGGCTAGAAATGCAAAAACTAACCAAATTTTGTATACATAGTTTGATCGAAAAGGCTAGAATTTTCATTTTTGAACCCCCCCCCCCTTTTTTTTCGTCGGCTATAATGTTTAAAACACATTAAAAAAATATTTTATGTTCTTTTCAAAAATATATTCAGTTTTTTCTAGTTAAATTTTTTCATTTTTTATACCTCTTCAAAATGTGCGAGATCTTTATGCTCCACCCTGTACTTGGATCATGGTGAATTTTCAATGGAGAGATTTCGGGCTTTCATCTCTCTTAACCTCTCCGGCTTGAAAATCTAGAAAACCTAACTTTTTAATGATTTATGAAATTCCATAGGCGATTTTAAGGCTCTATCTTGAGAGTGTACTGAATCTTGAAAAGTTTTTCAAATTTCCTTCTAGTTTATTATTGAATTCCCATAATAAACATGGTAGTATTTGGCAACTTCTTGATTTGATGTTTGATGCATGACTAGACATGAATAGCTCGGCCGTGAATCCTTCAGAGATTTCAGTTAATGAATAAATGATCGGAAAGCGAGGGGGCGTCTTCACGCGCCTCTATTTAATAAGCTAAATTCATTATAAATGATTATCTTTTAACATATACCTCCTTGTGTGTAGAGTACGCCTCAGGCCAGAGTAAAGATTTTCTAAGAATTCTCTTTCCGCCTTAAAAGCAATTTATTTTAGAATTGAATTTCAAATTTAATTTGAGAATCGATTCTGTATAGTCCTCTGTTAATCATTTGTTCTAGAGACAATTGCCATTTTAATTATTTTTATCAAAACATCATTTTTCAATACTTATAACTTCAAACTAAAATTAGATCTCATTTTAGTATTTTAGATTAGTAATGCGTGTTCGTTTACTTTTATTTATTGGACATTTATGAAATAATAGTGTATTCAGAAAATATCCCTCTTACATCATTTAGATGAGGGTGTCCAACCGAAACAGGACAGAATAGAAAAAGACTAATTCTAAAGATAGCTTTTAATCAAAAGTACCTGGAGGACCAAGCTTCACTAAGTAATTTTTTATTTATATTATTTATTATTTAATCAACCACTTGTTTTATTTTGATTCAACCACATGATTAATTTTTATTCGACCATCTGTTAATAATTAGTGTAATTAAAAAACCTCTCAAAATATTTTTTTCCCAAAAGTGAGACCTGGTTTTATCTCGATTCTTCCATGTCTTCAGTATTGGTTACCAATAATAATCGAAACGTCAAAAATGCAATGTAGAATGGTTATTCTTAAACTATTAGATGAGAATCTATTGCTATTTTTTATTTTAAGTTGATTCCTCTAAATCTTCAGAAAAGTTAACGAATACGATAACAAATGAAATTTACTTTCAAATTTCACATTTAACTGAGAGACCCCTATCCATTCTTACATAATCACTGTTAAGTGAGCTATATTAAATCAACCAAATGATAAATTTAAAAAAATTTTAAAAAGTACTTGCCTATAAATACAATGGGTTTCTCAATAACCTCCTTTTTTTCAAAGTCGGTCAAAAACGGCTCTAAGGATGTCGATGAAATTGAAAGCGTAATATTACTTTAACAAAGTGAAACTCTGGTTAATTGTTGGTATATACCGGGCCTCAAACATTAGTACCTACTTTATAACTGTAGGTTCTATTTTAGTTTTTTCTAAATATCTTGAAAATGGGTTAACCAAATTTGATCAAATCTATAATAGTAAATATGTAAGTACCTTGAGGACCTCAAAAAAGGTTACTTTTTGGAAGTCGTTTCTCTATATTATAGCCATTATTTAGTACTTCTATACAATTGTTTTATTATATTTAGATGGATTAGATTTGATTGTATCTTCAAAAAAAAAATTAACGTTTTGATGAGGATGGACATTTGAAGATATTCGAAACTTATTAATTAAATAATAAAAATAATTTAAAGGAGACAATTAAAGAGTATGTCTTCTGCTGGAAAAATAAATTTTTTAATTTAATTATTACGAGACTATAGTTTCGAGTGCTTTTCCCACTTCATCAGTCTATAACAATTGATTCACTAGAATTGATGTGTAAAATTCACTTTAACAAAATGAAAGTATAGTCTCGTTATAAATAAATTAAAAAATGTATATTTCAAGCAGAAGACACACTCTTTTATTGTCTCTTTTAAATTATAAAAATTCTGCTACTCTCAGCAAAATGAAATTTAATTAAATTTTCATTGTCAATAGGACAAGGGTTAAAATTATTACGCGGTGAGGAACTCTACCTATTTAAAGCTTATGTAAAAATTATCTTTTCATACATATTCTTGAAGGCTTCAATGCCATAAGAGCTCTGGAGGATTCCATCAACGATTGTACTTGCCTAGCTCTTACGCAGCTTTCATTCTTCTACGCGCAATACGTTGCCTAAATACAGGCGTACCAACTTTACAAATCAAGTTCAAATTGAGACTACATTTTGAGAATGTCTGAAATATGGTCTGGTTAAGATAGATGAAGTTTAATTAATTTATCATTGTCAATATGGAAACCTAAGGTTAAAATTATTACTCGGTATGGTGGGGGTAAGGTTAGTGGGTTAAATTCATTGAAAAATTTTCAATTTGTTTATTGTATTGTATTTTAAAAGGTGCAGAAAATTAATTTTCAATTATGATTTTTTTTCGGTTTATCTGTTTATAAGAGTCTGTATGTCTCTCTCTCCCGTATAGCACAGAGACCAAAATAAAACCCAAATGAAACTTTTTTGAATTGTTGATTTATAGTCTTTATATAGTTTTAATTAAGTTGAATTACGGTTTCTAAACGGTAGTTATATCTCGTTTTTTTATATATATTGTTGATTATTGTTTTTTATTAAAGAATTGTGTAATTAAGTGGATATTGATGAGGCAGTCCAAAAAAAGAAGAAGATAATTTACACTATCTTTTTATTCATAAAATCGACGTTTCAGAGGCTATTCCCTCCTTCTTCAGGCGTTTTGAAAAGTCAGTGAAGGAAATCCAATGCGGCATTCCCCTCTGTCTCCTCTTTCAGTGGCAGTAACAATAATATCTTGTATTTCATTCTCAGCAGAATTATAATGTAATAATTACATTATATTAATCAAATCAAAGAAATATAAAATTATACATAAACAGTTGAAAATCGGTGACAAAAATGTTGGCGACAACCTTTGTCTGTATACCAACTAGGGAAATAAATAGGAGTTATTTTAGTCTGATGAATTCGATTATTTAATTCAAATGGAATCAAAGAGGAAAAGTTGGGAATCTATTTTATAAAAAGGCCACGGATAGAATAATCCTCTTGCTATCTATGGAGATAAACAAGTTTCAAAGATAGCCCAGGACAAGACCAGACAAGTTTTAGACAGAAACTTGGCTCAATGAAGGAATTTATGATTCGGAAATTGAGCTAGGTGCTTTCATATTATACCGAGATGATAGATCTGATTTGATTAGCTCTCGAGGTGGTGGTGTTCTCATTGCCATAAGACGATCTATCAAGAGCAAAATCCTCCATACACTTGACAACAGTCTCTTATCTTTTAATCAGCTTTTTATTGTATTACCTGATCTTAAGACTGTAATCGGAACAGTATATATACCCCCATCATCAGGTATTTCCCTCTATCAGGAGCATTTAATGCATGTGGAGGATATCAAGAACACTTTCTTAGATCACAACCTAGTTTTAGTGGGTGACTTCAACTTACCAGGAATTTCCTGGAGCTCAACTACAGCTAATATCCACCACGTCTTTGAAGAGAGATCTAGTGCTCTAACTAGATCCTGTGCTCTGGTTCTGGTGGACAGTTTAAATAATCTAGGCTTAAATCAATTTAATTCTATAAGAAATAGCAGGGATAATACCCTCGACTTGTGCTTCTCGAATCGTCCTTGCTCTGTCTCTTTAAGTGAAGACATTTTATCTAAAATAGACGAATTTCATCCAATTTTGGATATATCCGTTCACTCTCTAAACATTGTAAATATTAAATCCCAGTTGTCTCCCTTAGCTTTTGACTGGAATAGATATGACTTCAGGAAATGTGATTTTGAAACCTTTAATAGGAGGTTGGGGGAGATAGATTGGGACATGCAGCTTAATCAGGTGAATGTTTTTGCGGCAGTCGACAGTTTTTATAAAACTATTAATGAGATCATCTCTGTTTCTGTTCCTGTAAAGCATTACGCCAACTCGACCTATCCTAATTGGTTTTCTGGTAAACTTATTTCACTTTTAATTAAGAAAAAAATTGCCCATAAAAATTATAAACTCAGTAGTAATGATAGTGATTATATTATCTTCAAAAATTTGAGAATCTCCTGTAAGGCTGAAGCTTCTCTATGTTATTCTCAGTATATCGAATTTATTGAGACTAGTGTATTCTCTAATATTAACGTCTTTTGGGACTTTATTAACGACAGGAGAAGTAACAAAGGTTATCCATCTAATATGTACTTAAATGACAGAACGGGTGGAAATAATGAACAGATTGCCAATCTATTCGCGGACTTTTTTGAAAGTATTTACGGAGGAAATGCGAATAATTTGCAATTTGATTCTGATGTTGTCTTGGGTTTCTGTAACAATGTCTCCCATGGGGAAGCTGAGGGGATATCTGAAGCTATATCGGTGGATGAAATAAGTTCTGTCTTAAAAGAACTCAAACCAACTCTATCTTTGGGTGCTGATGGTATCCCAGCGTTTCTTGTTAAAGGTTGTTCTACCCAGCTCCTCAAACCCCTTTTCATTCTATTTAACCACTCCCTTAGGGAGGGTATTTTACCTGAAATATGGAAAACAACCTTCATAACTCCCATATTAAAAAGTGGTGCTCGTAATAATATAAGCAATTACAGACCTATAGCCATAATAAGTGCTATCCCTAAATTGCTAGATAAAATCATGTATAACAAAATGTTAAAGGCCGTACTGGAAGCTATTTCAATGAAGCAACACGGTTTTGTACCTGGTCGTTCCACAGTTACGAACCTGACATTGTATACAAATTCAATATTTTCCAGCTTAAACAGAAACAAACAGCTTGATACAATCTACTTAGATTTTAAGAAAGCTTTCGATCTGATAAACCACAAAATACTATTATTAAAGCTAAGGAAATATAATTTATCTTCTTCTATAATTAGATGGCTTGGCGATTATCTATTCGAGAGAAACTCTTATGTACAAATTAAAGGTACAAAATCACACAACTTTATTGCTCCATCTGGTGTCCCCCAAGGCAGTCATCTTGGTCCGTTACTATTTTTATTATTTATTAACGATTTAGCAAACATATCGGAATTTTGTAATGTATTATTATTCGCGGATGATATAAAGCTATTTTTGGAGATTTCTACTGAACAAGATTGCCTAAGAATGCAATCTGACTTGAATAAAATAATAAATTGGTGTGATGCGAACCTGCTTTTCCTAAACTTTGATAAATGTTTTACTATTAGTTTTTCTAAAGAACCAAACCACTTTAAATTCAATTATATACTCGAAAATGGCACTACCTGTACTAGAGTTAACTCTATTAAAGATCTTGGAGTTATTTTCGACTCCAAACTCACCTTTAAAGAACACATCACGTATGTGGTGGGTAGAGCTAATCAGAGTTGGGGTTTTATTTCTCGTAGCACTAAGTCATTCAAAAGTCCTGATGTGATTAAATATTTATATTCAACTCTAACTAAATCCATACTTATGTATGCATCTGCTATTTGGAGACCGAATTTGAGGGGTGACATTGATAGGATTGAGAGAGTTCAGCACAAAGTTCTAAGAAAATTAGCATCACTTACTGATAATCCAATGTCAAGATTTAATCATAACTACACTCTTGCTGCTGAGTCCTTCTGCCTAGCTTCTGTAAATTCCTGTATGATAGCCTCTGATTGCATATTTATATATAAAATTATGTCAGGTCAGGTAAAATGTACAGAGCTCTCTGCTCTATTTCCCCTACATAGCCCCAATTATGCATTAAGAAGAACAATGCCATTCTATCCAGAGATGCCTACTGGTAGACATCCTGAAAGAAATCCAGTCTTCAGACTCTGTCATTGTTACAATGAGCTGGCACCAAAATTGGTTAACCCTCAGGAATTTTCCTTGGAAATCAATAAGGTAGCGGCTTTGTTCAAGAAGCTCACGCTTGTTTATGAATAATGAATGAAATGTTAATATATAATTATGTAATGTATTGATGTATGTAATTAATATTATTGATGTATGTAATGAGTATTGTTATTTCTTATAATTTTGTAGAAATCCATGTAAGTATTATTATTTTAAAAACGCCCGCACTTGGAATAAATTATTCCTCTTTAGAATAAAAAAATAATAAATTACACTTTACAGAAATCTTTATTTGAAAATAGAGAAAGTAGCTTCAGGGAATTTTCTTTAAATAAATAACATATTAAAAAATCTCTCTCTCTAAAATAAAACAACAACACGTTTTTAGAGTAGGGTTGAAAAAATTGTGAGGTTTTTCGGAATGATATTTATTTACCAGGTGTGCAGTAAAAAATGTTCACGTTTTTATTTCCAAATACAGTAAAAATCATATATGATATATGAGAAAATTTATTGTAATATTTATTAGAATTAGGAAAAATATTACATCTCCTAAAAAACATTCTTCAAAAAGTTTACTTTAAATCCGGGATTTCTCCCTTTATCAATGGAATTTTTAAATTGAAAAAATAAAAAAGTTGCTTTTTCTAAGATTTAATAAAAAGCAGCATTAGGAAATTAATTATTTTAAATATAGACAATGATACAAATTGTCTTGGTGACCATCTTATCTTTAATTGAAATAAAAATATAAATATTTATATAAAATTATTTTCTTTTGATAAATATTAGAAAAACAGTCCATATCCCATGACCTTATGTTAATTGAATTTTCATTATTTCGATCATTTTTAAAACTAATCATTTTTTCTTTTGCTTTTTTCAATTATAAAAATTCAATTGATAGAGGGAGAAATTATTCCGAAACTTTTCGGATTTAAAATAAACGTTTTGAAGATTGTTTTTTAAAAGATTTGCATTTTTTTTTATTATAAAACAATCAAAAAATAATTTTGTCTATTACATCTCAATTATAAATTTCATTTGAATTAAGGAAACATGTCTGAGCCTCATCCACATAAGCTCACGGTGGAAGTGAAACTTATTTAGCCGTAGATGTTATTGAAATAACTTAAATTTACTAATTTTAATGAATTTTATTGGTCATTAAAAATATTAATGGGTTTTAAAATAATAATTTAAATTTCCAAATTTTAATAAATTTTATTTGCCATGAAATATTTGAAGGTTTTAGAAAAATTATTTCCCCTTTATTGTAACAAAAAAAAAATCAAACAGATACGTCGCTTAATAAGTTACACTTCAAAAAAATTAATTGAATTAGATAAGGTGTGCTGGAATAAAAAAATAAGTAAATTTATTTATTTTTTATTATTATTTTGTTATTTTTTTGATGAGTGATGACAGTGATGACAAAGTGTTTATACGTCTAGAAAAAGTGCCAGTAGGGCTTACATGTGACGGAGAGGGTGAGTAGGACGAACAGCAACATGACAGGGAGATGGACTACTGCTGGTGACTTCATTTTATTCCCTTTCTCAGTCACTTTGTCTGTCTTTCTGTCAACCAATTCGAAATTGAACGACAAGTGGGAAAAGAATGTGCAAATTAGGAGTGTTGATTTGCACTAACTGTCACTTCACTGGCACCACCACAATTGTAACAATGACCATTGGGGGGCTATATGGTAGGTAGGGTAGCAAGTAGCACGCACGCCGCGTCCGCCGGCGTCCAACTGCCGCCCTTGCCGCGCCGCGCCCCGTCAAAGAGAGACAAGTCCCCGTGGGGGACACTGCGCATGCGTGAATAGCCCTTGATCCTGGCTGCCCAACATCCGTCCAAATGAATACAATGATTAAGACATCTTCTATCTATTAAGGCACTAGAAGATTAAAGAATTTTTTTCAATTAATTACCCGCCACAGCCCCCCAAAAAAATATGTTGAGATTTGAAATTATTTTGGAAAAATATAGATTAACATCACTTTATAAACTTCCTCAATTAATCACTAATAAAAATTAAAAAATAGAAACCCTATTATAACGTGGCATCCGTAATGTATTTCTCATTAAATTATTTCGTTACTTGCCCGGGTTCGATATAAAGCTAGCATATATAATTTCGCCTAGGTAGTAGATATGCTGCCTAGTTTGTCCTAAACCCAGATAAAGGAGGAAGGTTGGGCGTTAGGCCAACCACCTAACGCCGTAAAAAATGACTGGTTCATGAACCTCTAAGAAAAGCCTCGGATGTCGGACTGATTAATCGGAAACGGACCGGGCAAATGAAAATGGAAATGAGAATTGGAACTTGGAATATTAGAACTCTCTATAAAACTCGTGCAATACCATCTGCAATAATTGAATTAGAGAGGTATCAAATTGATATATGTGCTCTACAAGAAGTAATATGGACTAATGATGGAGAAGCTGACTTGGGCAACTCAACAATATATTACAGTGGTCATCCATCACAACATATTTATGGAGTAGGATTCGTGGTGAAGAACACTCTTCAAAATGCAGTACTGCAGTTTAAACCCATAAATGATAGAATATGTGTCTCAAAGCTAAAGGGTAAATTTTACAATACGACCATTATCAAAGCATATGCACCTACAGATGGAGCGGATGAAGAAAGAAAAGAAGAATTCTATGAAGAATTAGATAGAGTATTTCAATTGGTCCCAAAATTGGACACATGTTCTATGGCATTTTTTATTGCAATTCGTCTATACTACCACTTCCTAAAATATTTACTATTCCTCCTGAAACACCCTGTATATTAACGTCTATATAGACCTCGTATATGATATTAATACATACGTGTAGGTATGTATTATCTAACAAAATAAATATTTTTAATTCATTTTTCCTATCAATGATTAAATATAGGTATCATCTATATAATATATACATACTTTTATCAGGAAATTGATCCCACTGATTTAAAAATATTATTTTTTTTAAACATAAGCGTTTCGTTTTTTTTTTTAGGTAGGATGAGATGTTTTTTATATTTTTGTGTCATACTTTTTAATAAAAATGCAAATTTATAGGTATGTATTTATTGTTTGAAAAAAAATGATTATATGCAAAGCATCAAACTTTGATTGAAAAAATTTATGAAATGTAACAGAACATTTTGATACTCTCGTATTTGTTGACTTTCATAAGATCCATTATATAGCTGAATTTTAGTTAAATGTCCCACTAGTAGAAAAAAGCTCACATACCTATAGAGAGCTGTAGGGAGCTAGACAATGTCCACAGGACAAGGCAACTTTGTAGGCTCATGACGCTTGGGTAGGGCTTCAAAATGAAAATTAAAAGAAAACATTTGTTTATACCTGCTGTACTATTGGGGGGTATTTTTGACCTCAAACCCATTTCAATATGCTAGAAAATATTTATTTGATAAGATTATTCAATGAAGCTTTTTCAATTAATAGAATATTATTAAACCAGTTCCGAATATCTCGTATACGTTAAGTCGCAGAGTTTTGGGATTTGAAACTTAAGCTATAGGCTAGAGGCTAGAAGAAATACCACAAGATTTTGGCTAAAATCGAAGAACGGGAAGTTGGTGTTTACGTAGGTATATTAGTTAAATACATCAACAGTTCAAGCTTATATTTATTATGATGTCATGATAAATGCAAGAACAGCTTCTTTTAATCTCTATATAAGAGCCTGGCGCAGCCAAGCAATGCAGAATCGAATTGTTTGGGACGGAGTCGCTGCCAGAATCTTTTAGACTCATAGTTACTACAGGATCAAATCCCTACAATATTACTTTAACAGTGAATCTCTGCCCAAAAAAGCTGTGAGTAGTGGTCTCAATTATTGGACTTTCAACAACGATATAACCCGTACATTTAATATCTTATACTTCAGCTGATTCTCCTGGGTTTGTACAAGAAAAAATAGATTGGGAAAATTAAATTAATGCATGTTCCAAAATACAACTATACATCGAGATGCCACACGCCCCCCACCTCAACTCAACTACACAAATTAAACGTACATAAAATAGTGAGAACATCAGAAAACAATTTAAAAACATTCTGTTGAATCACTCCGCAGTTAACATAAAAATAAATAAACAAACAAACAAACAAACAACAACAAACAAAAACAAAAAACACAAAAATAAAAGTAAAGAAAAATAAAGAAAAATATAAAAAGTATAAATAATAAAAAACAGAAAATAAAATAGTCGTACCAGGGAATGACTGTCGAAATACTGATTCAAAAACTAAATCATATATACAACTTAAATTCAGTGTATCTGATCTCATGTTCACACTCCACATTCATACTTGATAAACACACACTTCACTAATGTTACGTTTTCTCAGTGTCTTTCTCGGTCCATAATACAGACGCCAAAATGACAAAGCACGGAACGCCCCTCAGAAGGAGACGAGAAGAATCAAATATCTAACCTTAACATGTCTTTTTGATATCATTTTATAATATAGCATTATATAGAGTCTTATAAGAATTTAATATTATAATAGAAATAATTGTAACACTGTAAATATATTATTATTCTAAATTATATTTAGAATAAATAAAGGACATTGAATTTTGATTCTTCTTTATAGGTAATTAATCATGTTCATTCAAACAATATTGTATTATATATGTAAATAATATTTCTGACAATATATTCTTCTTTATAGCTGAATCAATCTTTAATTACCTCTCAAAACCCCACGGGGAAGAATAAACTTTATTACAAATCAAAATTCACTCCTGCAAGATGACAACAAGGGTTATAATCCATGTGAAGAAAATTCAACAGGATGGCATTTCGGTTTATTCTATCAAAGCAGCGGAGGACCAAACAACTTATAAATTTCCTAAAGAATTCAGAGATGAAAAATCGCATCAGGAAATATTAGCCTTAAGTGCATCTAAAGCAGCAATCAAAGGTATGTCAAAATCTGGAAACTTTAGAAACATAAAATTAACATGGACGCCTGAGATAAAATCATTATACATGGATAAAGATGAAAACTTCATTTTCAAAGGCTGTTTATTGGAAGAAGTAAATAATGAATCCATTAACACGCCCAAAAATAGTGAAATAGAAGTCGATGAAAATATTAATGCACTACATAACATAGAAAAAAGTTTAATTTAGAAATATTCTATGGCAGAGATCAAGATGCAAGTGAATGGATAAATTCGTTTGAAAAAGAATGTATTAGAAACAATATAATAAATCATAGATTAAAAATACAAGCGTTAAAATATTTCTTAAATGGAACGCCTAAAAATTGGTACGACCTAAATATAAAAAAATTTGAGCATGATGCATGGCCAGAATGGGTTAGTTCATTTTTACTAGTTTTTACAAAAAGAGGATGGTCTCAAATAAGATACGCCTATAAATATGAACATATAAACGGCTCATTTGTAGACTATGCAATTAAAAAAGAAAAATTGCTAATTGATGCTGATTTCGAAATGCCAGAAAAAACAAGAATAAATCATATAGTAATTGGATTACCAATTAAGATTCAAAACCAATTGGAAAGATTAGAAATAAAAAGAACAGATTACTTAATAAGCTTTTTACAGAAATTAGATTCAGAGTATTCCTATATTAATAAAACAAATATAAAAGAAAACTCACATGCTTTAGAAAAAAGAAAGAGTGATTATAAGCAAATAGAAAAAAAACCTTGCTTCAAATGCGAAAAATTAGGAAAGCCAAATAGATATCACCCAATAAATCTATGCTTTAATAAAAAAAGATATGCTGAAATTGCAGAAACATTATTAAATGAAAATATTATCGAAAATAAAACTGAAAGTGGAGAAGAAAAAACTAAATAGGCCCCACAGATTTATACCATTAATAAATTTAAAAATTAAAATAGGCAAAAATAAAGAAGTCAAGGCGGTCTATGATACTGGATCAAATATATCCTTGGCAAACAGTAAATTAATTGATGAACTAAAGAAAAATATAGAAAAGGATAAAATTTTTTTCAAAACTCTAAACGGTATAAATCATGTGAATGGGCAAACAAAATTAGAATTACAAATAGGTAATATAACAGATTCATTAAATGTATATGTAATTAAGAATGATAATTTTTCGTATGATTTATTATTGGGGCTAGATGCCATTAAAAAATTCAAGTTAATACAAGACGAGAATTTACAAATATTACAAAAAAACGTCTCTAAGAATAATAAAATTACATTAAATAAAGAGATGATAGAAGATAAAAAGTTAGATAAAAACTTAAATAAAAAAGAAAATGAAATAGTTTTATACATAAACAATGAAAATAGTAAAAAGAAAGATAAAGATACTGATATCATATATTGGGAAAACTGCAACAATAAAATAGAAAAAGACTATGAATTGTGTAATATGTACTTTAACGAATACATAGAATTAAAAGAATATGAAACTTATTTGAATCATTTAAATAAAGATAATAGAAAAAAGATTATGAATATATTAGAAAAGAATAAATCAGCATTTGCCAAAGATAAATATGATGTCGGAAGAGTAAAAAATGCAGAAGCTAAAATAAGATTAAAAGAATATAAATACGTATACAAAAAACCTTATAGGTGTTCAATTTCCGACCAAAAAGAAATTGATGCTCAAGTAGAAAAACTTTTACAATCGTCATTAATTGAGGAATCAAGTTCGCCATTTGCGGCGCCTGTCACCATGGTTTTCAAAAAGGATGAGGGTAGTAAAACCCGTTTTTGTGTTGACTATCGAGGTATAAACTCCTTATTGGTGCCAGAAATACATCCCTTTCCACGTATAGAAGATATTATTGTCAAAGCAGGAGACTGTAACTGGTTCTCAGCGTTTGACATAAATTCTGCGTTTTGGTCAATTCCGATCAGAGATAAAGACAAGGAAAAGCTTGGTTTTATTACTCAAAGCGGCCACTACCAATGGAATGTTTTGCCGTTTGGACTAAAATTGTCAAGTAGTGTTTTTCAAAGGATACTGGCAAATTGTATTAGGAGAAACAACCTGAGTAACTTTTGTATAAATTATATAGATGATATCCTGGTATTCTCAGAAACATTTGAAGAACACCTAAGGCATATTCAACTGATAATTGAAACAATGAAGAGAGAAGGTTTTAAATTGAAATTATCTAAATGCAATTTGGCAAAGAATTCAGTAAAATACCTAGGGCATATTATTGAAAGAAGCAAAGTAAGACCATATAATGATAACTTAATATCAATTAAAAAGTTTGAACAACCAAAAAATAAAAAGAATGTAAGACAATTTTTAGGAAAAATAAACTTTTACCACAGATATATAGAAAATTCAGTGAAGTTGTTAGAGCCACTTCACAGACTTCTTAGGAAAGATATAAAATTTGAATGGGACAATGATTGCCAAATAGCTTTCGATAAAGTCAAGGGACTCCTTTGCTCCAGTCCTATTCTATTGATTTATAATCCAGAAAAGGAAGTCTTCATATATACAGATGCATCAGGAGAGGGGATTGGGGCTGTGTTAAAACAAGCAGACGATGAAGGATTTCTCCACCCAGTGGCCTACTTCTCGAAAAAGCTAAATCCGACACAAAAAAAAAGGAAAGCGATATTTTTGGAATGTCTGGCCATTAAAGAAGCCATTGTCTACTGGCAACACTGGCTGCTCGATCGAAACTTCACTGTAATCACAGACCACAAGCCGCTGGAAAGTCTGAAGGTAAAGGCCAGAACGGATGAACCATTGGGGGACCTAATCTTCTATCTTTCACAATACTCATTCAAAATTATATACGAGCCCGGAAAAACAAACATAGAGGCGGATGCTCTATCGAGAAATCCGGTGCTGGAAAGTTTTGAAAATGAAGAAGATGTACTAAAAGTAGTAAACATGGTTACAATGGAGGACATCGTAAATGATCAAACCCGAAATAAAAATGAACTGGAAACTTCGAAGAATGTAGTAAAGAAAGGAAATATATGTTTTAAAAATCTAAATAAAAGAACAAGGATATATGTTTCGGAAATGTTTGGAGAAAAATTAATAAATAAAATCCACGAATACTATGGACATATTGGAATGCAGCACTTGTTAAATAAAATAAGACCGCAATACTATTTTAAGAATATGGACGCCATGGTAGAAAGATTTTGTAAACAATGCAATGACTGTATCGAAGGCAAATCCAGAAGAGGCAGAATATTAGGAAATCCTTCGCAATTAGGACCGGCGACCAGGCCATATCAGATAATGTCAATTGACACAATCGGAGGATTTACAGGGTACAACTCTAAAAAAAATACATGCATATTTTAGTAGATCACTTCACAAGATTTGTTTTTGGTTCAACATCCACGACACAAACAGCCAAAGATTTCATAAAACTAATAGAACCCATCACGAAAAAGAACAAAATAGACACACTGCTCGGGGATCAGTACGCGGGAATAAACTCTAGAGAATTCAAAGAATATTTAAAAGAAAAGAACATAAAAATGATATTCACGTGTACTGACTGTCCAGAATCAAACGGGCTAAATGAAAGGCTAAATCAATCTATAACTAACAGATTAAGAGTGAAGATAAACAGTGAGAAGAATAAAAAAAGATCATGGGCAATAATAGCAGAGGAATGTATAGAAGAATACAATAAAACAACACACTCCATAACAAGATTTCCACCAGCATATCTGCTCCGAGGAGAAAGATCGGAGATCGTTCCGGAAAGTCTGCAGGCAGAAGAAAACTTAGAAGAAAACAGTAAAAAGGCACTGGAAAACTCCATTAAAAATTTCGAGGTAAATGCAAAAAGATTAAGCAAAAACAGAAAAGAACATACGTTTAAGAAGAATGATTTGGTTTATATAGAAATGGGAAACAAGTTAAACAGAAGAAAACTAGACAAAGTAAGGAGAGGTCCGTACAAAATAATTCAAAGAATTTCAAATTCAGTTTACGAAGTAAACCTGGCAAAAAGAGGTAAAAACGCCACACTATTTCATATCAAGAAATTGCTTCCTTATCTCCGCAGTGCGGAAGAAAATCTGGGGGGAGATGTAAATTTGAAATTAACGCCAAAATGACAAAGCACGGAACGCCCTCAGAAGGAGACGAGAAGAATCAAATATCTAACCTTAACATGTCTTTTTGATATCATTTTATAATATAGCATTATATAGAGTCTTATAAGAATTTAATATTATAATAGAAATAATTGTAACACTGTAAATATATTATTATTCTAAATTATATTTAGAATAAATAAAGGACATTGAATTTTGATTCTTCTTTATAGGTAATTAATCATGTTCATTCAAACAATATTGTATTATATATGTAAATAATATTTCTGACAATATATTCTTCTTTATAGCTGAATCAATCTTTAATTACCTCTCAAAACCCCACGGGGAAGAATAAACTTTATTACATAGATATAGGCTAGAAGGAGTACATCAAGCTTTTAGTTTAAATCGGAATACTGAAAGTTGACATTTACATGAAAGACTTTTCGTTTTTTGTGATTTTCTCTTGAACGGCTGCAACGATTTTTTTTTTAATTTGTATTTATTTAGTGTTATAAGTTGTTAGTCGTGTATAAATTTTAATCCGATCGAAATAAAGAAAGAAGGTGTAAATTAGGAGTGTCATAAAATAAATATTTTAATGATTCAAATCTCGTCTTCGGTAAGTCGAAGAGCTTTCGGATTGGAAACTTAAGCTATAGGCTAGAGGCTAAAAGAAATACTTCAATTTTTTGGCTAAAATTGAAGAACTGGAAGTTCTTACTTGATTACTTGAAGATTTTTGGTATTTTACAATTTCTTCTTTTTTTTTTGTTTTCTCAAAACGTACTTGGGGAAACACAAATTGAAGTAATTTGAATGAAGAAAATTGTTATGGTGATTTTAAATAAGAGAGAAACTAATGTGAAAGTCGTGTGGTGACCACACCAGTTGATTCATTATAAGCAGAAAATAAATTGTTTTTTATTACCTTGCTAAAAGTCATATATGACTATAAAGAATAAAATTTTAATTTGATTAAAATAAGCGTCAACATTTTATGTTAGTCATGTGACTTTTAGATAAGTACCTAACAAAGAAATAATTATTTTCTTCATTTTTCTGTATTTTTTTAAATAAAAACGTGTTGTTATTTTTTAGAGAGAGAGATTTTTTAATATATAATTTATTTAAAGAAAATTCCCAGAAGCTACTTTCTCTATTTTCAAATAAAGATTGTTTTTCATTAAAGTGGAATTTATTATTTTTTTACTCTAATGAGAAATAAATTATTCCAAGTCCGGGCGTTTTTAGAATAGAAATACATACATGGATTTCTACATATTAGACTAAAACTTGTCTGTTCTTGTCCTGAGCTATCCTCGTAACTTCTCTATGTTCATACATAGCAAGCGGATTATTCTATCCGTGGACTTTTCATAAAATAGATTTCCAAATTCTTCATTGATTCCAATTGAATTACCATAAATAATTGAATTCATCAGACCAAAATAATTCATATTTTATTTTTCTCGTAAGTCTTAGGGAATATAGACATATAGAGAGACATACAGACTCTCATAAACAGATACACCGCAAAAAAGCATACTTGAAAATTAGTTTTCTCCACGTTTTAAATACAATAAGAGAAACAAATTGAAAATTTTTGAATTAATTTAATACTTCAGACCACTAGATTTACCCCCAGCATACCGAGTAATAATTTTAACCAATGGCCTTTTTTTTGTCTTTTCGCCCTTTCTAGTCATAAGCCCATTTATTTTTTCAAATTTGTCTCTACCCCCGGGGTCAGATTTTAGCCGGATGCCTCGAGTCGGATTCGAACCCGGAACCTTTGTCCTATTGACAATGATAAATTTCTTCATCTATCTTAACAAAACCATATTTCAGAAATTCTCATAAAAAATAATTTTTAAAAGAAAAAAAACTAAAACCGAAACACTTCAAAAATTCAGTCGTAACGATAATAAATACACTAGCAGTGCCAAATAATTATTATCTTTATTTAGTTACAACTAAACGGCGAAATATTAACATGAAATTACTTTTAGAAGTCGGTGCCAAACAAACTATACCTATAAGCGAGCGTACCCGCCAAACGTACTAAGTAAGATCCGTCGAGTGCGATTCATAAAAGGTATA
Source organism: Forficula auricularia (assembly GCA_024734495.1). Classification (NCBI taxonomy): domain Eukaryota; kingdom Metazoa; phylum Arthropoda; class Insecta; order Dermaptera; family Forficulidae; genus Forficula; species Forficula auricularia. The sequence goes on along the minus strand of JALMQS010000092.1, from coordinate 8,598,062 downwards.
TGTTTGGCACCAACTTCAAAAAGTAATTTCATGTTAATATTTCGCCGTTTAGTTGTAACGAAATAAGATAATAATTATTTTATACCTTTTAGTGTATTTATATTTGTTGCATTTAATTTTTGAAGTCAGTTTTTATTTTTTTCTTAAAAATTATTTTTATTTTTCTCTTTTTAGTGATGTTATTAATAGTGATCCTATCATCAGAACTTGACCAAATTAATATGACACCATCCCTAAGACACCCCCTTTCGGATAAAAAAGAACCATCGAAATCGGTTCATAAACAAAGAGGTTAGGTCTAAACAAGCCTAATAAAAAAGGTCTAATACCTATGGAAAAAAATCGAAAAAAAATGGGACCAATCGGAAGCTAGACTGGACCCAATGCGAAAAAATTTTCAAAATCGGTTGACAATTGGCGGAGATATGAGGTAACATAGGCACAAAAAAAAAAAAAAAAAAAAAAAATTCAGTCGAATAGAGAACCTCCTCCTTTTTTGATGTCGGTTAAAAATGTAGTCTGAATTTGAATTTGATTTATAAGGTTGGTGCGCCTGTATTTAGACAACTAATTTGATACAGAAGAATAAAAGCTGCGTAAGAGCTAGGCGAGTCCAGTCGTTGATGGAATGCTCCAGAGCTCTTATGGCATTGAAGCCTTCAAGTATATGTAAGAAAAGATAATTTTTACATAAGCTTTAAATAGGTAGAGAATGGAAAAGGTAGAGTTTAACAGATTTGCTGCCTCAGTTCCTTTTTATTACAGTGATTTTGGTTTTTACTTTATCCAATGGTAAGCGCGAGTTCAAAAGGTCTTCAGGTAAAGACTACGGAACCCATGGTCTCAAACAAAGTCACAAATTGTAGTATTCAGGTTGAATTTTAACACGTTCCTGCCAAAAATTTCATGGGGTTTCTTCTAGAGGCCAAAAGTGAGATTTTTTCATTTAAGTGCTAGTTTATGTTCAAGAGTGAGGGGAATAAATGATGATGATTTTGTGTCATGTTTTGTTTTACACACCCGATTCTGAAACAAGTGGCCATAATCGGTGAGAAAAAAATGTACTTATCTGATTAAAAAACTAGCTGCAAAGCCCGCCTTCGGCTGCCCTCTTGCGCCTCCCTTAGCCCCTGTAAATAGTATTGTTTTAGAATAAACAGAAAATAATCTATAGATGATTTGTATTTACATAAATAGAAAAAATATTTTCTATTTTTTTTATTTTTATAGAGAAAAGTTTTCGGAATTTAACAAAATGAAATGTATTAATTGCTTTTTGAAATTAAAGCACTGCCATCTATATGTAACTAAGTCAAGCTTGACGTCCGTAAGGAACCGTCTATTTTATTAATTTAAATAATTATTATAATCTTTTTTTTGTTATTCATCTCCAAAATTAGTATTAAATATATCAATTTTTCAGAGGAAAAGGAACGATAATACTAAGGGGCCTTCCATAAATTAGGTCACACGAATTTCAAGATTTCTAGACCCCACCCCCTCTCCCATGTTCAAATTCAATCACATTTTCATTAAGCCTCCGTATCTGGTGACGTCACACTATCACTTTTATATTACATAATTTAATCTTTGTAAAAAAAATTGTCTAGATTTATTTTACCAACATTTTCAGGTTGAAATAATAATAACCTGAAATCTTATTATTTTTTTTACTTTGACTTTTGTGACATCCTGGTCCTACTGTCATATTTTGTCACAAATCTAAAATGCCCCCTTCAACCTTGAGATGTGACTTAATTTATGGACCGCCCCTAAGTGTTATACTAAACAATCAATATCGATGTTTCGCTGTTTTATCCCTAATTATTGGGTTAATTTGAGAGGTTATAAGTAATTTGAATTTATTTGTTTCTTTTTAGAGTCTGTAATATAACAACGAAACGTTACTATTGATCGTTTAATATAACACTTAGTATTATTGTTCCTTTTCCTCTGAAAAATTACTATATCTAATAATTATAATGTTGAATTAAACAAATATTTTTATTTAAAAAATCTCGATTCTGAACATACGAGGATAAGTCAAAATTACTTACACTATTAAACTAAGATAGAAGGCGGCCGCATGCGCATGCGTTGGGTTGACTCGTCTGTGGTCACGTGTGCGGAATTTAATCACGATCGCGTCAGTTGTCGTCTAGCTACAACAGCATAAGCATATCAGCTGCGCTATCAGATTGCACCAAAGAGGAGCAACGTGGAGTGGTCCGAGGGTGTGAAAGGTGCTGAAATTAACCGGAGACTTTTGTCTCAATACGGGGAAAGTGCTTTATCTACTAAAGCGTTTTTTTATGGATTGTAATATTTAAAAGTGGCCGAACGAGCGTAACACAAAAAGAGGGAGCTGGCCGACCGTCAACTTTGAGACGCTTTGAGACCCTGGAACACCCTCCCTACGGACCAGATCTCGCTCACTCAGACTTGCATCTCTTTGGACCGCCCAAGAAAGGTTTGAGAGGTCGTCGATTTGCCTCAGACATGAACGTTCGGGATGCGGTGCAAAAGTGGCTTCATGACCAACCGAAAACCTTCTACCAGGAAGGCATCCGGAAGCTTGTGGCTCGCTGGACCAAGTGCATTGCTAAATGTGGATACTATATCGAATAATAAGGTCTCTGTTGTACACCTATCTTAGTTTAATAAAGTTGTAGAACGAAAAGTGTAAGTAATTTTTGACTTATCCTGGTACTTAGATACCTAAATGAAATCTTCGATTGACTGCCATATTAAATAAAAGTCATGATTTGAAATATATGGTTTTATCGAAGCATCGCCAAAAAATGTTTTTTATAAGAATAATAATAAACAAATCATAGATCAAAATATGACACACGTATTTTACGATCGCGATAACAATCAAATCAGTAATAAGCTTGACGTTGTGGTAGGTATATAGGACCACAAAACCTGGAATAGATTCATCCGTAAAAATGGATTGTAAAATCAAAGCCGACGACCCCCTGGAACTATGGTAAAAGTGATGTCGTAAAATGAGATCTTTTTAAAAGTTTCACGCTAGTTATCTCATGAAACTTTTAAAAGATGAAATACATTTTGTTTTAATCAACACCTGATATGGTTTATGCACATGCATGCGGGTACATCGAATAAAAACTAGAATTAAAATAGAAACTTTTATTTTGTTTCGTAGTTGTGTGTTAAAAAAAATATAAAATTTTAATAGTGGCTTAATGAAGAAAGAACTAGTGCACCAATTGCCACAAATTAATTATTTACTTCTATTATGTCCCACTAGTAGAAGACAAAGTGTGGCAGTGGCAGTCAGATTAGTTAAAACACTTGAAAAGTCACTTTTTAGAGTTCCGTTCAAAAGTAAAAGGGGACCAAATTATTGTCACTACAACTGATCAGTCAAAAGTCAAAATTTTTGACACCCTGATAGTTCACAAAGAGAAACAAAGAGGTTGTCCTCAGCTTGATGCAAATAAACATACACACATATATATCGAGATGATATATTGTATATATATTATTTATTTCAAACAAATAAATAATATATATACAGATATATAAATATAAATATATATGTGTATATTTTATTTTTTTTTAACGTGGAAATGCTTTTACGCACGCACATGGCGAAAGGGACTAACCTCCACTAGGAAGGACTACCCAGTAAAACCTCACTCATTCATCCTTCTCCCCCCGGAATCCGCCGATTAGCATTGCCTCGGGGAGGGCGGTGTCTTTATATTAAGTCATATTCTTGACTTCTTTCTCTTTTATCCTCATTATGCTGTATGTTTATTTGCATCAAGCAGAGGCAACCTCTTTGTTTCTCTTTGTGAATCAACAACTCTGCTACTCTCGGCAAAACAAAAACTTTTCCCCTGATAGTTGATGTTTCGACAAGTAATCTGCTTATTTCTGAAATATAACATCACGCTAGTTTTGCTTCAAAATTCCTAACCAAGATTTTATATTTTAAATTTAATTCTGATGCATTTCACGATAACATAATATGCCATATATTGATAGCGCCTGCTTCCTGGGGGGGGGGGGGGGGGGGGGGCGTCGGAGGAATTCTCCAACGGGGTCCCGGAGGGGGTAAATCTGTCACTGAGAAGAATTTGAAAACATTATTTTAAAAATTTAATCAGAGTTCTTTAATGGAAATTAAGGAAAAGTTTTTTGTGTGATTTTTTTTATATTTTTCACCAACGTTTCGTCGACTTCTTCAGGGTTTCAAATAGTTACATCACACATTCGTCTAAAATACATTATCTCCGTTACCAATGACCATCAGAAATCCTGATCATTCAATTAAACAATAATTAGATAAACAGTTTTAGAAACAATAAAACGGAATCATTTTATTTAGATATCAATTTTCATACATGGAAATATCAAATTTAAATAAAACTAAAATTACATTATATTATATTTATCTGACTTATTAAGTCCATGTCAATGTTAAATATAATATAATGTAATTTTAGTTTTATTTAGATTTGATATTTCCATGTATGAAAATGGATAGCTAAGTAAAATGATTCCGTTCTATTATTCCAAAACTGTATTGCTGATTATTCTTTATATGAATGTGTCGGATTTTTCCAATTTATTGAATTTCTGATTGTCCTTGGTAACGGAGATAAAGAAAAGTTATGTATTTTAGACGAATGTATGTGATGTAACTATTTGAAACCCTGAAGAAGTCGGCAAAGTTAAAAATCACACAAAAAACTTGTCCTTAATTCCCATTAAAAAACTCTTATTAATACACATTATGAGGGCAATGATAATAATAAATTAAAAATTTAATTTATTTTAAATTTACGGTGGGAGGAAGTTCCCAAGTAAAAATTTGTATTTGTTTTCTTTTCAGAAATGGCTAACTTAATATTATGAAACATTTCATAAATTCCTTCAGTCTCTCCTTATCATTGCAAAATAAGAACGAATTCGATTTCTCAAATAGTTTGGAAGATATAAATAAAGTATAGGATGAATGTTGTTGATTTATGTTCATAGATCTTTTGTTTTGTTTTGTTTTTTGTCTTTAAATAAAAAATCGACTCTCCGCCCTTAAAATCTTTCTCAATTAATCAAACAACCTGTATATAATATAAAATTGAATTAAGAAAATTGGTATAAATAAGGGAGAAATTTACTAATGTGAAAGTCGTGTGGTGCCCATATTAGTTGATCTATTATTAATACTTATTTCTTTGAGAACTTATTTCTGTGCCTTTAATAAAAATTTTCTGTAAAAGCTTTTCTTAAAGAGGTTTTCTCAATTTTTTGATAATTAAATTAAAATTTAAACTACACTAAAGAATTTATTGAATAAGAAACGGTCTCAGAATCTCAGTACTAGTAATAACGAACGTGAAGTAAATTTTAGACCACCAGCCCTTGATAAAAATACTGATTACAATTGAGGCGGTATAAAAATAAAAGAATAGGATTTAAAAGTAAGACAAGAGAAGAATTTGGATAGTAAAAAAGTAATAAGAAAGTAATAAAAACGCAAAGAAGAATCGGAGATGTTAAAGTTACCCCCCTCTACTAGTATTTCAAACTGCCAAAAACTCATTTAAAGGTTTTAATTGTGAAATCGCCACCTCTGATATTTGAGACATATACGTCAGTGTAAACGTGAATCAGTGTAAATCGTTTCCGGGAATAAGTTTGTAATTAAATTGCTTTTAGAAATTAAACATGAGCATATTCATCAAAAAATCTAGTGATGTGGCCATCACATGACTTTCACATTAGTTTCTGCCTTATCTGAAATCATCATACCAATTTTTTTTTGTTCAAATTACTTCATTTTGGGTTTAATTATGTTTTAAGATCATTGGTTTATACACTTTAGGAAAATACACTGTAAATATTTATTTGAATATTTTGGACACACACTTTAAGGAGGTTCGGGACTGTTTATCAGTTTTATAAGAAAATTCTCAAATTTTGGCCATCGTATCATTGATGTATTAAATATTTATTCCCGAAATTTTCAAGTTGATCGTCTTTTTCATTACCGAGAAATAAATTATTGAAAAATGTCCTTTTAACATGGAAGTAATCAAATCATCGACTACCGTACTAGAATACCTGACAATCCCGAAACACACGGCGTATCTTCTTGATCTATTCCTCTGGACAAGTGACCCATCGACATTCACATTCTCTATATCCGTCCCTCTGAATAAATCCGACCACTCGCTGATAAAAATTAATGTTCCTTTCAACTTCTCTAAGCCTAAGAGCCAACAAATTAAAAAAAATATGGCTATTTAATAGAGCCAACTTCGATGAGATGCGTAGCTTCTTTGGACAATTCCCGTGGAATGACGCATTAAAAAATAAAAATGCTTCTGAATGTGCTTCCGTATTTGAAGAAGTAATTCAGATGGGCATTGAACAGTGTGTTCCCTTGTAAATGGGAAAAACTATTCAAAACCCTGGTTTAACAAGCGATGCGCCGAAGCCGTTCGGGAAAAAATAAAGCATTCAATGAATGGCTTTCCTGCTAAAAACGAATCGCTTTTTCAAAATCTCGTAATCAATGTAACAAAATTATCAATGAAACCAAGAAGTCTCTAGACGAAAAATGGGCTGACCGATTATCAGCATGTCCTGCTAACAAAAATCGATTCTGGCATCTCACGAGGAAAGGCTAACTAGCATCTCCTCCAAATCGGCGTTTCCCCCCCCCTTAATCTTTCCAGCGGCTCTATAGCTAAAGTTAAAGGGGATGAAAATTTAATAATTATGGGGGATTGAAAATGCAAGAGTAGGAAAAGGCAAAGAAGGAAAAGTGGTGGGCGAACACGGTCTAGGAAATAGGAGTGAAAGGGGCGAAAGATTAATTGAATTTGCAGTAAGCACAGTCTAGTAGTAGCAAACACACTCTTCCAACACCATCCAAGAAGGATTTACAACGTGGAAAATGCCGTTAGACAAGGGGAGATTTCAAATAGACTACATATTAGTCAGACAAAGATTCAGAAATCAATTAAAGGACTGCAAAAGTTATCCTGGGGCTGATATATCTAGTGATCACAATCTAATTGCGATGAAATGCCAACTAAAATTTAAAAAACTAATAAAAAAGGGGCGGTCGCGAAAAAAACTGGGATATATCTAAATTAAAAAATAAGGAAACCCAAAAACTCTTCGAAAACGTAATGAATAAGAAACTGGAAGAAAAACACACACAAATAATAAAGAAGATGAAATCGAACAAGAATGGAATGACATGAAATCAAGCCTGACCGAAACAGCCAACGAAGTCCTTCAATCAAAGAAAAACGAAATTAAAAAGCCATGGGTAAAAGACGAAATACTGCAACTGATTGACGAACGAAGAAAATTTAAGAACAGAAAAGACGAAGAAGGGAAAGAAACATATAAAAAATTAAGATGGAAAGTTATAAGAGAATGTAGAAAAGCAAAAGAAAAAATGATTCAAGAAAAATGTAAAGAAGTCAACGAAAATCTAGTATTGGGAAAAGTTGATGTAGCCTATAGGGCAATAAAAAGAAATTTTCAAGAAGACAAGCCAAAAAGCAAGAACATAAGAGATAAAGGAGGCCACATTATTCTAAACGAAAACGAACAGGCAAATAGATGGAAGGAACACCTAGAAGAACTCTATGGAGAAGAAAAAACAATGAACCCAATAGAAGAAGAAGAATCTGTGGACGAAAACGAATTAGGAGACCCCATACTCAGGTCAGAATTCGAGACAGCTTTGAAGGAACTAAAAAATAATAGAGCACCCGGAATAGACAATATACAAGCTGAAATCCTAAAGAACTCTGGAGAAAAGGCACGTGACAAACTTTTTGAACTAATTAGCAAAATCTATAAATTGGGAATCATCCCAAAAGATTTCGAAAAAAACAAAATAGTCACACTTCCCAAAAAGACAGGCGCGGATAAATGTGAAAATTTCAGGACCATTAGCCTAACCTCACATGCCTCCAAAATCCTAACCAAAATAATCCAAAGAAGAATAGAACAAAGAGTTGAAGAAAATCTGGGGGAAGACCAGTTCGGCTTTAGAAGAAACAGAGGCACCCGAGAAGCAATTCTCTCTTAGACTAATAATAGAAAGGGCTTTTATCAGGGAAGAATCTGTCTACATCGGATTCATAGACCTAGAAAAAGCATTCGATAACGTCAATTGGGAAATTATGTTTAAAATATTAAAACAGGCGGGAATAAAATTCAGAGAGAAGACTAATCTACAATCTATATCAAAACCAGACGGCAATTATAAATATTGGTGATGAACAAAGAGAAGCCAAAATAAAAAAAGGTGTAAGACAAGGATGTGTGCTGTCACCCATGATTTTCAACTTATACATAGAAGAAGCGATTAAAGAATTCAAAGACAAAATTGATACAGGTATAGAAATCCAAGGTCAAAAGATCGCTATGTTAAGATTTGCCGATGACATTGCCCTTCTAGGAAGCAATAAAAAAGAATTAGAGGACGCCTTGAATGGAATTAACCAAATCCTAATAGAAGAAATCAAAATGAAAATAAACAAGAATAAAACCAAGGTCCTAGTATGTACAAAAAAAGAACAAACGAGACAGGAATGCATCAAAATTAACCAAGAAAACCTAGAAGGAGTTAAGGAATTCCGCTACCTAGGAAGTAAAATAACATGGGATGGGAGGAGCAAAAACGAAATTAAATCAAGAATTGCCCAAGCAAAAATGGGGTTTAATTCAAAACAAAAACTACTATGCTCCTCCTCAATCAGCTTAGCAAACAGGAAGTTGCTATTGAAGACATATGTATGGAGCATAGCCATGTACGGGTGTGAAACCTGGACAATTGGAAAAGCGGAGAGAAAGAGATTGGAGGCTTTCGAAATGTGGTGCTACAGAAGAATGATGAATATCAAATGGATGGATAAAATTACAAATGAAGAAGTTCTTGGAAAAATCGGAGAAAGAAGAACCTTGTGGAAGAGTCTGAAGAAGAGAAGAGGTCAGATGATGGGGCACACACTGAGACATGGGGGACTGCTTAGGGATATCTTGGAGGGGGAGGTGGGAAAGAAAAGGGGAAGGGGAAGACCCAGATTAGAATATTTCAACCAAATAATTGGGGATATGGGATGCCAGACATTTAGAGAGGTTAAACAGCTGGCGGAGGACAGAGTCGAGTGGAGACGGATTGTTGCATCAAACCAGTCTTAGGACTGTATACTCAATGATGATGATGTGGAATAAAGCACTAGAGACTGGTAAAGAGACTTTCGTAATAGGCTTAGACATTTCAAAGGCCTTCGATCAAGTCTGGAACAAAAATCTTCTTGCCAAATTACCTGCATTTGGCCTCCCCCCCGAGCCTCTGCAAGTTGCTTGAGAGCTTTCTCTCAAACCGCTCTATTAAAGTCGAGGTTGACGGTATATCATCCTCGTCCTTTAATACTAATGCTGGAGTTCCTCAGGGCTCAGTCATCTCTCCCACGCTCTTTATTATCTATATTAATGACCTATTAAATCTGCCCTCCAATCCAATACATTGTTACGCTGACGATAGCACCCTACACAACCCTCAATCCTTACTAGACAATCGCGCAAACATAGCCTCCTCAATAAATTCAGATTTAAGCACGCTTAAAAAATGGGGATCTCACAATTTGGTAAACTTTAATGCTAGCAAAACACAATGCTGCCTAATTTCTAGGCGCGCAGATAGGAACCTTCCGGACATTTCCTTTGATTCGAGCTCATTGGAATTCCGTAATAAAATATCAATGTTAGGTGTCACCTTAGGTTCTGACCTCTCTTGGAATGACCATATTATCTCAGTAGCAAAAGCTGCAGCATGTAAGCTTGGCTTTCTTTTCCGAACCAAACGATTTTTCACCCCCACTCAACTCCTTATATTATACAAGGCTCAAATTCGCCCCTGTCTTGAATATTGCTCGCATTTGTGGAGAGGAGCCTCCAAGTATTCTCTTAATACCTTAGATGCAATTCAGAGGCGAGCTATCAGACTGATAGGCGATCCTACATTAACTGACACTCTCGACTCCCTAGCCCATCGTAGATCTGTCTCCGCCCTTTCCCTTTTTTATAGATATTACCATGGCTTTTGTTCTGACGAAATAAAATCGATAATCCCACCAAAGGCTTCATTTGCGCGAAATACACGATTTTCTAAAATTCAACACCCCTACGCGCTTAAACTAGATACTAATCGAACAAACGCATTCGCCAATTCATTTATCCCTATGACATCTAGAGACTGGAACTCTCTTCCCCCGACCGTCTTTCCAGCTACTTATAACCTTCAATCTTTCAAGACCAGCATCCACAGATACCTTCGACTGCTACCCAATCCCTAAATCTCCCCTTATCTTCACGTTACAAGGGTCCACCACGGACTTCAGAGGTTGTACCTTCTTGGTGCAACTTCTTCTTGTATCAATATCATTATAAAAAAAAAAAAAAAAAAAAAAATTAAATGGGATTAAACTTCTATACAAATTATACCATTTTCAACAAATTTATACTGATCAATAATTCAACTTTTATGAATCGAATGATACATTTTTCAATAGACTTTGAGAATCTAGTTAATTAGTTATATAATAATTATAAAAAAAGTTATTTTCATCCAACAGAATATAACAAAAGCACTAGTGTAGAATTCCAACACTATTTGTTGAAATCGTTTTTGTGCTAAATAAATGTTTTTATAATGAGTTAAAAATTTATCTCAATATTCTTTTTATTAATATTATCAAAACAAAGATTTGTATTCGAAATAAACCTCATTATTAACAATTTTTTTCATTAAAATATTTAGTAGGCAGACGTTACTTTGTAGAAATACGAAAGATTTTTTCGTAGATCAACCAGATAGATAAGCTGTTCCGAACTCCTTTAAGTGAGAAAAAATATAATAGCCCAGGCAAATTAGACCGAAAAAAGCCCGAGCTGGCCAATAAATATATACAATCTGTAGATAATTTTAATCGACATTAGGCATCCCAAATAAAATTCATATGAGTTTGGGACGGTTTCTGCCTGGTGCTAAATTTTTGAAGGTCTAAAAAACACGACAATTTTGGAATCTTTTCAGATTTTCTCTTATAACTCGAAAACCATGCGTCCTAGAGAAGATTTTATCCTTGTCGAAATGAAAGAGAATAAAATTTAAAGTCGAATAACGTACTTACAAGTTAAAATCTGTTAAGTGGTTTAGCCACAATTGATCGTCAATTTTTACCAACTTGGCGGAAAAGTGAATTATGCTCATTAGGTGGTCACAAGAAACCACTCTTCGAATTTTTGCCGTGATGGCCACCAAATTAATTGTCAATTGGCTAAAAAATGAGATTGGAAAAATTTCATCTTATTTGGACAACGGTAACCCGTGCCACAATGGGGTTGAGGTTTTTGAAAAACTGCAGTTTTTAATTCATAAAATGAAAACCACTTATCCTAGACATTTGATTCTTGTCTTATTTTCTAGGGAATCTTGTTGGCTAGAAGGTTTTCTTGAGCCACTTTTTAGCTAAAACTCGTAGATTTGAAGATATCCAGAATTTTCCAAGACAGGACATGATCCGACCTCAATGCGACACGAGTTATCATTTTCCAATTAAAATAAAATTTTGCCAATCTCATTTATTAGTCAATTGGCAACTATTATGGTCAGCATCGCAAAAATTTGAAGAGTGGTTTATTGTGACCACCGATTTAAGCATAATTTACTTTTCCGTCAAATAATTGTCTATCTTTGACGATCGATTGTGACTAAACAACTGAATCTATTTTAACTGTTAAGTAAGTTATTCGGCGCGATATTTTATGCTCTTTATTTCTAATAGTGAAATATTCTGTAGCCCCTTCAAAATTTAGCACCCGCAAGAAACCGTCTCAAACTCATATAACTCTTATTTGGGATGCCTAAGATCGATTAAAATTATTTTCAGCTTCCGCATATTTATTGGCCAGCGCGGAATTTTTTCGGTCTAATTTTCCTGGGCTATAATAATAAACAGATTTTTTAGTGTTCATACATGTCAACCATTTGGTTTTGATTTATTAATAATCAAAGAGATCCGGGAGTTCACTGAATTTCGGTTATTGACTAATGGTGGAAATTTGGTGCTGGTTAACATCTTTGGACAGATTTTAGTGTAGATATAACTTCAAAATATACCTTTGGGCATAGCCTACGGGAAAGAATGGATATTCAAGCTAGCCTTGAGGTTTAAGGGAGACCAGCTAGAAGAGAGAGGAATCCGCTTAAATATAGATAGATAAATATGCAGAGTTGCACTTTTGATGACAGCATCAAAGTTGCAACATTCACAAAATGGCATATTTAACTTATATAGGTATATGAAATCTATTTAACTGTAGTTTATTAAAAAGACACGAAATTTAATTTAAAGTTTAATTATCTGAAACGGATTGATTAATTAATAAAGTCATTTATTCATTGGCGATTGCAAATGAAGTTATTTTTGTAATTCTCCGTCTCTCGCTTGGATTGTGGTTTAATTAAAAAAAATGTAATTAACAAAGTTATTTTGACATAAATTGAATCAATGAAAATTATTATTTTCAAGTCAAGTACCTATATTTTGTTAAGGGAGAATGGTGTAGGTTCTTGGTGAAACATACAGTGTCCTTTGTGAACTCCTGTAGATGGACTTATACCCCGAAATATATATTGAGTCGTGCTAAACAAGCATCCGATCTTTTATCTGAAACCTACCTAGTATATTATATTTAAAAAAAATGAAAACGTTCCAAAAAAAAACATTTTTCAAAAATTTTCTTTACTTTATCAAGTACCAATACTTCAAACACGCATAGTAAACTTGTCGAGAACAAAATAACTTCACAATAATATATTTTGATCACTTATTAAGATTTGTATACTTTTTCAGTGCCATGTTCTTCTCTCTTGTTTAATTTTCATTTGCGGTATATATTCTGTTTTTATGTAATATTATAACGTATGATATTAGAAAATAAAAGGGTTCTTTCTGTTAAAATGGACTTTTTTATTTTACTTTTTTTATATACACTCCACTCAGCTCTAGAACTTTTTAAGATCTTAATCTAAAGCTTTTTACTAAATAACAATACCTATTTTATTTTAAAAGTTTAAATTCAATTTATCTATACGTTAATAAGTAGGAAAGTAAAATTTCAAGGTAGGTTTCACAAATAAAACAAATATGTTTTGAGTTTGATCTCGATATATATATTTCGGGCAACGAGCCCATCATCAGGAGTAGGTACACAAGAAAAACTTTGTTACTTTCATATTTAAATTCTATAGAATATAATTTGAAGTATTACGATCGACTGCCAGGGTCCTGACATTTTGAGAGCTTCTAAGAGATGAAAAAAGTTAATTTAATTTTGTGACTTTTAAGTGGAAGGAATTGAGGCTCTTAATAGTTTTAAACCGGATTTAGAACATATAACTGGATATTATGGTCCCCAGAGGCCAAAAAGTGACCAAATATCCATTGGTCAGTGCGTATGTGTGTATGTACACCCCTGAGTTTCTCAGAGGTACGAAAGACGAAACTTAAGGCTGCTACAAGGAATACAACAAACTTTTGCTTGATATCGAAACACCGGAAGTTGACATTTACATGAAAGATATTTCATTTTCATTGATTTTCTCAAAAACGCACTAACGATTTTTTTAAAAAATTGGTGTACTTTTCAAGTCTTATAAGTTAATAGTTGTGTATAAATTTTAATCAAATTGAAATAAAGGATCATATAAATGTCAACTTCTGGTATTCCGATTTAAACCAAAAGCTTACTGTACTCCTTCTAGCCTATATCGAGCTTAAGTTTCAAAGTTGTAGATCTGAGACTTATGGTTGCCAAACGCAAGGGGGTACATACGTACGTATGCAGTAATTTTTGGTCACTTTTTGGCCCATGTGGACCACAATATCCGGTTGTATGTTCTAAATCCGGTTTCAAACTATTAAAAGCATCGATTCCCTCCACCTAGGACTTACAACATTAAATTAACTTGAGTGGATATTGATGAGACAGTCCAAAAAAAGAAGATAATTTATACTATCTTTCTATTCATAAACCGACGTTTCGGAGGCTATTCCCACTTTCTTCAGGGTTTTGAAAAAACATTATAATTCTGCTGAGAATGAAATACGATATAATTATTATTGTTACTGCCACTGAAATAGGAGACAGAGTGGAATGTCGCATTAGATTTCCTTCACTGACTTTTCAAAACCCTGAAGATGGGGAAATAGCCTCCGAAACGTCGGTTTTATGAATAAAAAGATAGTATAAATTATCTTCTTTTTGGACTACTTCATCAATATCCACTCAATTTCACTTATCAGTCCGTCCCCAAAAATTACTCCAATCTTATTAAATTAACTTTTTTCATCTCTGAGATAGAAGCTCTCAAAATGTCAGCACCCTAATAGTCAGCCCGTAATACTTCACATTATATTTTATATCAATACATGATATCGAGAATATATACATATATGTGAAAGTAAGAATTCGGATGAAATTTGTGATGAAATCAATTCGAACCCATGGGAAGAGAAGGATATCGCATAGTTATGAAAAAATGAGGAGGAGAAGTTCGTTGAAACTATCATTCGACTTATAGCTGGACTCAAGTTAAAATTAATCGAACTAAGAATGAAATAAGCCGATGGTTAAACTTGAATTCTTGTGATAAATCAACTAAGCGTATTAAAGAAAGAATATTAAAAAAAATTATATTAAACAGAGGAGAAGTAAGAAGCCAAAGGAAAAGAGGGAGGAAAGAACGAAAAGCTAAAAGATAAGAGTTGAGTTTGAACACTTAAAGAATTATCAGCAGAAATTTAATAAATCTCATTAAAAATATCCTATCTGACTTATACTATGCTAAAGAATTTTTCTTCATCTTCCAAACAATTTATTTTTATTAGATAATTTTATAACGAGAGAAATCTGAAAGGGGTTGGTGTGTGGAAAATGATTGGATATTGAAAATGAGGAGGTACTTTATTTGTAAATTATTATTATCCCAACAAAAACACTTGACTAAAAAATTGGCCTTTTTTTAGTCAAGTGTTGTTTTTGAGATAATAATAATTTACAAATTCGATTAATAAAAACAGTTTGTCAAAAAAAATAGTTAGTTTTAATGTGCTGCCAAGCTGAACATCATCGATTTATTAACTGAGTCGAGAATATAGTAGTAACTTCAATTATAACGCATGTTTTTCATTATACATGTCCATTAGGGTAGTCATTATTTTAGGTATTTTCGAATTTTTACAAAGACAGAGACTCATTATCGTTCGAAATGAATAAAAAAAAAAATATCACCCAATTGTCCAGTCAAATTGTGTTTTTATCAGGAAAATTTTGGGGTAGTTCTGATTTTTTTCATATATAGGTTTTTTGGCCCTCTGAATCTAAATCTGAGGTTTCCCACCAAAATTTCGTGACGCAACATTGTAGAAAATGCAAAAAAGTTGAAAATGTTCATTTTTTGGCGGTTTTTCGCTTATAACTTAGAAACTATCAACTTTTCGTAAATATTTTTTTTTTTAAATAAAAGTTCATAAAATTTTCTACAAGTTTCATTATTTAGTTTTTTTTCTCAACTGGACCGTTTGAACTCAAGCGCTAGTTGAAATTTGGCGTGTTTCGGCTGACTCCGCAAAAACCCACCTTTTCCACTCCAAACCTTTAATTAATAATTAAAGGCTGTCAATTAGTTAATTCCTACCAATTCTCAGCACATACCTTATTTAGATCGTATATGTAAAGTTACAGGTTATTTTTTAAAAAATTACATAATATTCAAGTTATTTAATGAAATCCGAAATTGTACAAACCACCCTATAGTAGCACAATGTTTCAAACTATATAGTTATCTATATAATTTGAAACATTGTGCTACTAGGGTAGTTACAAAAAAGTTGAAATTCCAAGAAAAAATTTCAAAAATTATTACATTTTATTATATTATATTACAATACATATTATATGATTATATATTACAATATTATATGAACAAAAATTATATGACCCGTTGTCGTTTAGAGGGTCCTGGCTGAGGTATTCTTCGAAGGCGGCGAGTCCTAGCACAGCCGAAATACGCTAATTTTCATGAGTCCAAACAGTCCATCCGAGAGAAAAAAAATAATAGTGAAATTTGTATCAAATTCTATGTTTCCAAATTAAAATTATTTACGAAAAGTTGATAATTTCCCAGTTATAAGCGAAAAACCGCAAAAAAATGAAAATTTTCACCTTTTTTTTTTGCATTTTCTACAATGTTGCATCACGAAATTTTAATGGAAAACCTCAGATTTGGATTCAGCAGCCCAAAAAATATATATATTCAAAAAATCCGGCCAAAGTTATGGTTCAAAAAATTTGAAACTCAGTAAACTTTAACTTTATAATTGTAGCTATCCCTCGGAATTTTTGCAGATTTTCAACTATTATAATTTTTAAGTATCTAACTTAAGAACTCTAAGATATAGCAGTAATTTATCTAGGTGTAACTCCAAAATTATAATAGCTAAAAATCTGTAAAAGTTCCGAAGGATAGCTACTATTATAAGGATAAAGTCTACAGAGTTTCAAATTTTTTAAACCACTACTTTGGCGGAATAAAAAATTAATCTTTCAATGCCAAAAACCCCATGTTATTTAGATGGGAAATTCGCTGTGCGGCACAAGTTAAAATTGAGATAGAGACTTGAAACTTGGGAGATTGTTTTTTTTTTTTTTATATATATTGAACCATATGAGCCTCTAACAGCGTAAAAATTCGAAAATACCCAAAATAAGAACCACCCTAATGAAACATATTATATAATTTTAACAATTTCTTGTGGAAAAATTAAATTTAATTTGTTTAAAAAAGCGGATTTGTTTATAAAAAGATCGTCTTTAATCATCAGTAAAATTTCAGGAAAATGGGAAAGATCGATTTCCTTCCTAATTTTTCCATTCAAAATTGATGGATTCAACTATAATGAATTGTTCTTTTTAGGAAATATTTGAAGCGCTAAATCCTAAACTCTAAATCTTAGAGATTAAAAACTCATTAGCTTTCTTGTGCAAATTAAAATTTTGTTTAATATGGCTTATTATATAAATGTTTGTAACTCTGGAGTTAGCCCCGTCACTCTCAAAATTGTATTTATAGTTAATTGCATATTAAACACTTGTATTGGGTAATCCAATCACTCTACTAAAAAGGCTTAAAAAGAAAATTAGTTTCCCTTAAGATTACCTACAAGAAAGTTTATTATAATTGAACCAGCTGCGAAGCCCACTTTGGGTGGGCATCTTGCTGGCCAACGAGCTACGTCTCCTCTACTACATAGTGGGTTTTAAAAAAATAATTTAAATTCCCTAATTTAAATAAATTATATTTGTCATAAATTACTAGTGGGTTTTATAATTAGAAAAATAGGAATTTTCACCATTTTCAAAAAAATGCCTATAACTCGAAAACTATAAGACTTTTATTAAAAAAAAATTATGTTTAGAACCCTCGTAAATTGCTCTATCCCTTGTTTACGGTTTAGCGTTGTGTTACGGAACACCCTGTATAGAATTACAATAAAGAGTATTCATCACGTTTGATATTTGAGACAAATCAATAAGTCAAAATATAATTCTTTGTAGAATTAATCTCGTGTTTCATATATTTCAATTAACCATTAACATACCATCACGAATTCCTGGAAGCGCTTAGTAGGTACTTGTGGGATTACGCTCTAATTTATTAGAGATGTATGGGCAACTTGGTTCATTTCGCTCTCGTTCACTCTAGTTCTTTTTTATAGCTTACCACGCCTCTCCTCTAGTCCTTTTGAATCATTCTCAAAAGACCTACAAAAATGATATAAAAATATAGGGTTAGAAAGGGGGCCATTCATAAAATATGTTCGCAAACATGGGGGAAGGAGGGATATTGGTTAGCGTGATGATATGTTGTGACAAGTTGGGAGGGGGTCTAAGGAAACCTGGCGTTTATATTATCGAATTAATAAATATTTTAAATTATAAATATGTGTCTGCTATTATTAATAGCAACAAATCGTTTATAGGGTCTAGCTTTTGTGACGTTATATTTGTTAGGGGTGTTCCAAATTAAATAGACACAATCTTGCATGAAATTTTATAGACTTTCATTTTTCTAATAGTAATTTATTCCCTACGACCCACTTTTATTGAGATATAAGCCAAAAACGAAAATAACAGGATATTTCCACTCGCTCCCATCCCTAAGTCCGGGCATGGGGACTTTTAGTATTTTTACTTCATAACTACTCCAAACACACTTCGTACACATACAAAAAAAATTCTACCCCTTTCAATGTTTTCTATAATCCATTCGTTGATTGGACTATAATGATGTGTGAGGATGAGATTACATTATTATCCAGATAGGACACTCGCTCTAGAAGAAGTCTCATTCACCTCTTATTGTCTATAAGATGTCTTTAAGATGTTTAGAAAATCTTGTCTAGAAAACATCTTCTAGACCAGGGGTGTCCAACCTTTTTTCTTCCCTCCTCCTATAGAGGAATCGACTTAAAATAAAAAATAGTGATTTATTCTCATCTATTATTTGAGGAATAACCATTCTACATTGGATTTTTGACGTTTCGGTTATTATTGGTAATCATTGCTGAAGACATGGAGGAATCGAGTTTAAATAAAATATAGCTATTGATTCTTATTTAATACTAGAGGAATAAACTTAGTGCATTCCATTTTTGATCTTTTGACTATTATTGGTAACCATTGCTGAAGACATTCAGGAATCAAGTTAAAATCAAAAAGCTTGAGTTGTCTACCATAAAATTTTGATTTTAAGTCGATTATCTTCCACGTTTTCAGTAGAAGTTGCAATTAATATTCAAAACATCAAAAATGGAATACACTAAGGTTATCCTTTAGTATAAGATAATAATCGATTCTTATTTTTGATTTTAAGTCGATTCCTCCATGCTTTTCAGCAATGGTTATCAATAATAACTGGAACGTCAAAAATCCAATCTAAAATGGTTATTCCTCGAGTATTAAACAGAGAATTGATCATTATTTTTGAATTAAAGTCGACATGGCAACAGCAAGTGATATCTGATTAATAATAAAGGAATAAACATAATAATATTTCAAATGACTTTGGATAACGTTTAACAACGATCCGATGCAGTTTATTTACATTAAAGATGATTCAAAGTTAGCTGATCAAAATTTTTTTAAACACAAGTCTGGAAAAATATTTTTTTTCTCCATAAGTATATATCTAATGGATTTATTTTGAATTCTGGTCAAAAGCAGGATTATTCAGGATTGCGTAACAAAAATTAGAATAATAAAATATGTAAATTTATAGCCACAGCATCTCGATATTTAAAACAGTGTAGCGATTTTCACCATTTTCAAAAATATGCCTATAACTCGAAATCTATGGGACTTTTATTAAAAAAAATTTTTAGGTTCAGGACCGTCGTAAATTGTCCTATTCCTTGTTAAAGGTTTATTGTTGAGTCAAACGGGGAAATTCTGTATATTCAAATCAAATTATTTTTACACAAAAGCTTGTTTGGTCTTAAAATCATTATATGAAAAATATCTATTGAATTATATTAATAAAATTATCTCTTTCAAAGACTTCACAACAAATAATTCTTATCAATTATATTTTTCAAATATTTCTTTGAAATTGATTCCCAAGTGTTGTTTATGCTAAACGGAATCCCTTAACAACTCTCTCCAATTCGCAATCTTACAAAGATCATTAGGGATATCATTATTTCTAAAAAATAAAATAAATTGGTACATTCTGATGTGGGCATCCACTTGACTTTACCATACACTTCTGTTTTAGTTTAGTACAAGGGCCTAGATTTTAATTTTTTGACTCTACAACCCTCCTCGCCCCTTAATTGGGCGGTTAGTTTTTGTATTTTTAGTGTTCTGGGGATCCACTGATTATGTATACAAAATTTATTGAGTTTGCTCAAACGGCCTAAGTTTAATTTTTAACCCTCCCTTAATTTTGGGTCAAGTTTAATTTTTAACCCTTCCTTAATTTTGGGTCGATATGCACCTAAATCTAATCAGTTCTTAATCTCAATGCACAAAAACTACGTGTAAAATTTGGTAACTAACAGACTAACAGACATTTTAACAAAACAATTCATATCTCGAAAAATATAATTTTTTCGATGTTCACTTATTAGAGCTTTTTTGTAGAGCGAAATGCCATGGTTGGCCAATTTTTTTAATAAAAATAGTTTAAGCCGTTTAAAATATTTCTAAAAAAGAATAAAAAAAAACACTTTTTCATGCATGATTACAATACTTGACGATATCCTGTATCGTAAAAATATTTATATGTCAACATCGATAAAAAAATAGCTAATAATTAAATTTGTTATTCTATTTTAGATATCAAAACAATCAAATGGGGGGTCGGGTAGGCTAGGCGGTAGCATGTCAGCCAGCTAACCAAGAGGACCAAGGTTCGAATCCGCCCGAGGCATCCGGCTAAAAATCTGACCCCCGGGTAGGGACAAATTTAAAAATACCAAATAGTATCGTAAATGGGCTTATGGCTACCATGGCCGAAAAGCCAAAAAAAAAAACAATCAAATACTAAAGATCAATAGATTATGAGAAATATATTTAGGTATGAGTTATGGTTCTTACACAATAAAACATTAGTTATATAAGCAGGATACTTTTTTTTGCAAATTTGAAATCTATTGTTCATTGATGGTCATTTAAGAATCAATTTCGCCGAAGAGGATCAACCGGCAGGGCAGTAGTTTCACAAGCCAATTGGTCAAAGAGACTCAAGAAAGTCCCTTCCACGAGACACCACGTGAATTCCTAATGAAGCCTTTTCCTGCCTTGCAATTTCATAAATTCATTAAATTGCATGCCCGAGGGTACGTGACAGTTGCGCCACGCCATGGGTTGGGCTCTTGGATAGGGCGATACCTACCACCACAGAGATACCTGTATCTATTCAATTAAGATAAGTATCTGTAGTCAGCAAATGAAACGCTTCACATAAGCGGAGAGAGAATTTGTCACATGGATCCATTTACACAGACTTTCGTGGATTATTTTTAAATTCAATGTAATACACTATCTCTGATCTGTTGAGTTAAACGAAATAGACCAATAGTTTTTAAGGAATTTGGTGTTGGTACTTGGTGAAACATTTTTTAAAATTATTGGATAAAAATATTTGGTAGGTTTCACATTAAGATATAAAAATAAAACGAATTTATTTTTAGAGAATTATATCGAGAAAGTTGAAGATTTTATTCTACAAGTGGTGCAGAACTCTTTAAAAATTAACCCTACTCCAATTCCAAAAAGAAATATTAAATTAATCCTTACGAATCTTTCCATAATCATCCTAAAAAACAAAATTTATATTCCTCAGGAACAATGAATCCTCAAGTACCCATCCTTTATGGCCTCCCAAAACTTCACAAAATTGGTAATCCCATAAGACCTGTGGTCTCTTATATAAATGCCCCGGCATACAAAATATGTAAATATTTGAAATAATCTTCTCAAGGATATGTTCACTTCGGACTTCGCAGTAGCAAAAATTCACTAGATCTAACAAATTCTTCAACACGTAAATATTCAAAATTCTCGCTTATTTCTTCGACGAAAACCTTTTTCCCCTCGATTCCTCTTTTTAAAATTAAAAGAAATATTAGTCGATCTGATTGATTTTTCAAATATTAAAGATCCTCTTCATAATAGTCAAATCCTTAAATTATTAGACCTATGCATAAACCAGAACTATTATATTTTTAATAATAAATTTATAGGCAAACCGATGGTTTAGCTATGCGGGCAGTCCGCTTAGTCCTATCCTTGCTGAAATTTACGTGACTAATTTAGAAAAACAATTTCGGTCCGAATAATTCCTTTGCTAAACAAATTGTATTTTGGCGTTTTAATATGGTCAGGCACTCTTAGACAACTGAGCTCACTTCCAAAATTACTTAAACTCTCTTCACTCTAATATAGAATTCACTTCCGAAATTGGAAATAAAACCCTTTTTTGGACCTCCAAATAACTATTTCTGAAAACAAACTTAATTACAAAATTTTTAGAAAAGATACTTTCACAGACACAGTGATTCCATTTTCGTCCAACCACCCTACTAACACTAAATTTGTCATTTTTTATTCGATGATCTACAGACTTATTTCAATACCAATGGACACTTCAGATTTTAACAATGAACTAAATATAATTTATAATATAGCTGTGAATAATACAACAAACTGATAATTAATAAAATTTACAAAAAAATTAATCAAAAATAAGTATCTCTCATACACACTCTCACTAAATTCCGGAACTGTTAAAATATTTAAAGACTCCCTTCATTTCGAACCATGCTACAAACCCTATAGCTTCAAATCTTAGAACGTCTGGTATAACTCCTGCTTTACATAATAAAAACACTTTAGGTTCACAGCTAATTAATAATAAATTAGACAAAATTCATAAATTAGATAAATCAGGGGTATATAAATTGATTTGTGATAATTGCGACGCAATCTACATAGGACAACTGGACGTCTTTTAGAATCGCTACCGGAACATGAAAGAGCCTTAATAGTCTCAGCAGATCAGATGATATTAATGAGGAATCAACTTCTACCTTCGCCAATCATCTACATTTGAATAAACACACCTCTTCTATTAGCCACCTAGTTCCGTTACATTTCGAAAGAAAGGGCTTACGTTTAGATTTTTAGAGTCAACTGAAATAAAAATTTCATAGTCTTCCTCAAATAAAAAACGAATATACTAAAATAATCAATTAAAGAATAACTGCAACGGATCGTTATAAAACTTTATCCAAATTCATTTGAAATATTAATATATTTATTCCTTTATTATTAATCAGATATAATCTCGTACTTGTGTTCATGTTAAGCCATTTTTGATTTTAAGTCGATTCCTCCATGTCTTCAGCATGGTTACCAATTAAACTAAATGTCAGCACCAATATAGAAATGATTATTTCTCAAGTACTAGATGAGAATCAATCGCTATTTTTGATTTTAAGTCGATTCCTCCATAAGTTCGTAGCAATGGTTACCAATAAAAAACTGAAACGTCAAAAATCCCAATATAAAATGTTGTTCGCATTAGATGAGAATCAATCGCTATTTTGATTTTAAGGCTGATTCCTCTAATGTCTTCAGCATTGCTACTAATTAAAACTAAAACGTCAAAAATCCAATATAGAATGATTATTCCTCAAGTACTAGATGAAATCAACGTTACTTTTGATTGCTCTTAAGTCGATTCCTTCATGTCTTCAGCAATGGTTACCAATAAAACCGAAACGTCAAAAATCAATATAGAATTGTTATTCCTCAAGTACTAGATGAGAATCAATCGCTATTTTTGGTTTAAAGTCGATTTCATATCTTCATAATGGTTACCATTGCCAAGAACTGAACGTCAAAATCCAATATAGAATGGTTATTCCTCAAGTTACTAGATGAGAATCAATAGCTATTTTTGGTTTAAAGTCGATTTCTATGTCTTCAGTAAAGGTAAACTGATAAGAAAACAACGCAGTTACATGGTTACTTATAAAAATTCCTCCCAAATTTTTAGCATTTCACAGAGAGAAGCCTATCCATTCTTACTTAAGCAAGGCTAACAAGCTATATTAAAACTTTCAAAGAAATAAATTTCTTAAAGAATTTAAAATTAAAAGTACTAATTACTCTAGAGTAAAGTACTTAAAATATAATTTTACTAAAACTTTATTTAACCTTTTCAGGTCCCCAAGGTACTTAATTAGGATATTAAATTTCATCAAAATTGGTTAAGTCATTTTCAAGATATTTAGAAAAAACTAGAAAAGTACTGAAATAAAGTACTAATGTTTGTGGGTCGATATGTACCAAAAACTAATCAGCGCTTCATTTTGTTAAAAGAATGCTTAGGGGCTTTCAATTAATTTCAATCGGTGTAACGGTGTGAAAAAATCAGCCAAAAATTTGATACTATACATCCATCCATCCGCACGCACTAAATGAAAAAATGGAATTTTTGGCCTCTCGACGAGACCCCATGTACTTTTGGCAAAACCGTCACGTGCTAAAATCAACCTAATTGAATACTACAATTTGTGACTTCAATTGAGTCCATGGGTTCCGCAGTTTACCTGAGGACCCCTTTGAAGTCGCGCTTGCCGCCAGACCGATTACAATATTTTCCCCCATGCTTCGCATTGATAAAGTAAAAAGTACAATCATTGATTAACATTTTTAAATATTTGCAAATTTGTTTGTGTGTAAATTCTCATTTCTCAGAAGACCATTCAAAATTAAACAAAATAGACTTTCCTCCACGAATTTTAAATATTTACTTTCTATCTTAAAAATTAATCTTACCATTGAGCTGTATTCAAATTGAAATCCTCTTTTCTCAAAAAGGCCATTCAAAATTAATCCAAACTAGACTTCCTACCTTTTCTCCCTCCAGTAACTTAAATATTTACCCCTTTGTTATCTTAAAAATAAATTTTACCATTGAGTTGTATTCAAATTTGAAATCCTCCCTTCTCAAAAGGCCATTCAAAATTAATCCAAAGTAGACCTCCCACCTTTTCTCCCTCCACCAATTTCAAATATTTACTCTTTTGTTATCTTAAAAAAATAAATTTTACCATTGACTTGTATTCAATTTCGACTTACTCAGACCACATTCTCGTATCTCCTAAAGATGGGTTAGTCACCCGAAATATATATATCGAGATTAAAGATTCTCTAAAAATAAATTCGTTTTATTTTTTTATATCTTAATGTGAAACCTACCAAGTATTTTTATCCAATAATTTTGAAATAGACCAAGTTGCTTGTTTGACTCAATTTACCTTAAATTCATTATAACCAGAGCTATGAGTTTAAAATAAAACAGACTTCAAAAATTAAATGCAACAAATAAAATAATAATAATTCAAAATCAAATAAAATGCACTAAAGGTATAAAATAATATCTTATTTTCACAACTAAACGACGAAATTGTTACATGAAATCACTTTTTGAAGTCGGTGCTAAAAAATATACATTTTATGAATCAGGTCGACGGATCTTATTAAGTATGTACGTTTGGCGGGTACGGTCGCTTATATAGTGTGTTTGGCACCGACTTCAAAAAGTAATTTTATGTAAAAATTTCGGGTCGTTTAATTGTAACGAAATAAGATAATTATTCTATACCTTTTAGTGCATTTTATTTTATTTTTTGAGTTCTTATTATTTTATTTGTTGCATTTAATTTTTTTGAAGTCGGTTTTATTTTTTTATAAAAATTATTTTTATTTTTCTCTTTTTAGTGATTTTATTAATAGCGTGACTTAATATAATACCTTGCATGCATCTCGTAAGAGAAAGCGTGGGGACAATGAATCAGAAATGATACAAAAATCCAATTCAGCAACATAAAAATTATCTCGAAACGTTTGCGGGTTTTAAATGAATTTTTTCAAGATAGTTTTTTATAAAAGATTTTTTATTTATTGAAGAATTTCGATTATTTGCTCGTAAGAATTAATATATTTCAGGTTATTTCATTGATCATATCATCAGAACTTGACCAAATTAATATGTGACCACCCCTAAGGTACCCCTTTTCCAATAAAAGAATCATCGAAATCGGTCGACGTAGCAAAAAAGTTCTCGCTGAACATACGTAAAATAAATAAATAGGTATCTTGACTATCTTGGAGCTATACTGATCCAAATACAGAAAGAGTCATTAAAATCGGTTCATAAACAAAGAAGTTATGGCTGAACAAACATAACAAAAAAGGTCCAATACCAATGAAAATAAAAACGGGACCAATCATGAAGTAGACTCGAACTCAATTCAAAAAAATTATCAAAATCGGTTCACAATTGGCAAAGATACGTTAACATAAACAAAAACAAAAATCAGTAGAATTTAGAACCTCCTCCTTTTTTGAAGTCGGTTAAAAATTATTCAAACCAAATGCCCATATTAAAGAAAAATTTAGTTATTTCTTATGATAATTAATTAACAATGTTACGATTATTAGTCAATAAAGTCTGAATTACTTACCTATAAAAGTTTTAAGCGAGGTTAAAAAATATTTGTATTTTTTTAGCAAAATTATCTAATTAAAAAACACATTTTGATAGAGGTTGTTTATTTAATATTGTTGTGTCCGTCATTATAGTAAAATATTCACACAACTCAATTGGGTAACGAATAATCTTTATTCAATCAAATATCACATAAGAATTAGAAAACAAAACAAACAACAACAATCAACAGTAAACACAACCAGCGTTGCCTAGCAACGCCTATCCAACACCTTCCCTCTAAATTTCTTCTATAAGGCGTTGAGGCGATTTTGCATGTTCTTTTAGGTCTTGTGCCTGAGGTCGTTGAATTCGCGATGGATCAGAAACTGTTCGTTGATTCGCTGGCGAAGGTTCTAACGGTGGAGACGCTGCATTTGGAATCTGGTGTCGAATAGTGGGTGCTCAGCATTGTTGCCATTATTAGCCACAGGTGGAATTACGGGGAACATTTGAATGGTTCTTCATCGGGATCTTTTTAATGGTTCTTCATCGGATCTTTTAATGGTTCTTCATCGGGATCTTTTAATGGTTCTTCATCGGGATCTATCTGGAAACCCCGTTTTATTTGATCTTCATGTCTGCGCCAATTTTCTCCACTAATTTTTACAATCCATATTCTGTTTCCTATTTTCTTTTCTAAAATTCTCTTAGTCCAATCTGACCTTCTTACCCTCCTAAAATCTCTAATCATCACCCTCATCTCCTCCCGGAAATTCTCATTCTGATCAGTTGATGGTATTTCATCACATGTTACATTTTTCTTGAAAGACTTAGAAAATCTAGCTCTGTACGCAATTTCTTGTTTAGAAATAATGAACTTCGTGATTTTAGTGTTGTTGTATGAGGTGTAACTCGATATCGGAACAGAAAATTTTCCCAACCTGGTTTGAATTATTCCCTCATTAAGCCGCATACTGATTAAATAGCATTTTCTTTAGGCAACTTTTAAAAGTTTGTACGTATCTCTCGACTTGGCCATTGGACTGTGGATGATAAGGTGGTGTA